>JASXSY010000029.1:0-571325 GCA_034509805.1 Sipha maydis | reverse complement strand
CGAATCGTGTGATTTGGCGCAATGGGAATATTGATTAACCACCACGTTATCTTGATTTAGCGCCACCTAATTTCTTTTTATAGGGTTTTTTGAAGTCTAAAGTGTACACTAATAAGCCACATACACAATTAGAGTTCAAACATACAAAAATAAACTATTAGACTTAAACCATTTTTCAATCGAAACTTTAAAAAATATGAACATTATACTCGTATATCGAATATAACATGTATCATGAGAATTTAGATTTAGTACCAAAGGAGTATTACCTATTTAATTATATAATTGCTAATTGTTATTGCTGAAATTGAAAATATATGTTCTGTTCTCACAACTATTTTCCAAACTTTATTATTAGGAACATGTACATATTTGTTAAATTTTCAAAGAAATAAACACAGCGATTTATTTTTCTATAACCAAAGGATGTTTTGTTATGAAAAGTTTAATAGCACATAACGTTTGTACCTATTTTCTAAGAAAATGATTCATGATAATGAAAATGTTTAAAATATTGATCCGTTTGACCATCGCACATTAAAAAGTTGAAATTCCCTGAATATATAATTAATTTAAGACCATTTTAAAAAGATTTGTTAAAATTTTAATAATTTTTAATAACTTTGAGTTCTCAAAAAGGCTTCTAATCCTTCGGAAATCATAAACAATATTAAGTTGGCCGTATAAGTACTCGTACTAAAATTGTACATGATTTTTATGTAAAATGATTCTGATACTCTCAAGTCGATATTTTAAACTGATTTTATACTACAACAAGTTGTGTACATAAATCAATAAATAGTATCAATAGTTTTACTTCGATATGTTTTTTTGTCTGCGCAGATATGCACAATTAACATTAATTAACATACACTCCTAAGTCACTATACATTTGTATTTTCTTAAAAAAATAAATAGTTGTAATATTTTTTATAAAACTCATCTGAAAATTAATAAACCATTTCAAACAAAATATCATTATTTGGCCAACAGTAAATATTTGTAAAATACTAACAGCCGTGTATATATATATATATATATATATATATAAAAGTTGTTCCTAAAATAGTTAAGGAAACTAATATATACGTATCTCTCTGACGTAGTTAAATAAAGAACCTTTATAAATTTTTTTCTACCTCCAAAACCTGGGTTTTATCTTAATTTATTTAGAACATTATTTTATTTCAAATTTAAAAATGAATACGTGTTCTTACTAATTTCTTAAGTAAACTTGTAATATATGTGACATCGATTTTGGTCTTGCCACCCATATATCACGTCCGAGTAGCCACGATCAGAAAATGTGATGTAAAATATCGATTTGCATGAAAAATCTACACGATAAGATTTGTTGGATTTTGGATGTTGTTATTCACATATCTGATTAATTAACACGGTTTTTATCGAATTGTAAATACTTTTCGTTTAATTATGATTATTTTTTAATTAAAACCATGTTAATTGATCAAAAATGTGAAATAAGAACAATTCAATTTCACCTACATTTATCTTGCTAAGTTTTCATACAAGTCGATATGTCACACTACTATTTTTTGATCCTGGCGACTCGAATAAGAAAAACGAAAGACAAGACCAAAATTGATGTCTTGAATTGCTTTACATGAAAAATTTGTAAAAATTATATAAAAAGTATTCATTTTTAGATTACAAATAAAGTACTAAAGATAATTAGATTGTACCCAGCTTTTGAAGATAGAAAATAATTTCAAAAGATTCGATTTGATGATTCCAGAGAGTACACATATAATAGTTTCCTTGAGCATTTCGGGAAGACTGTATAAAACGAAAAGACTCTGCATATTTTTATTTGATAATAAAATAAATAAATTAAGTTAAAAACGTTCAGAGTAAAATCAATAATATTATTAATATAGCATATGGTGTAGAATAAAATCCGTTCAAAATATTAACTAGTTAGTATCAGAATTTTCTTTTGCATAAATACATATATGTATATAATGTAAGTTACTCTCTTATGACCAACTAAAAATTTCTTTTAATGATATTAACAACATTTTAGAAGTTTGTTGAAGAGATATTCAAAGTTATTGAAAAAATTAAAAGGCTAACAAATGCTTTTTAAAATGACTCTAAATTACGTGATATGTAATTAGAAAAATGTTTGTGCATCGTCATAATCGTAATTAGTTCGTAAATGTTTACGAAGGACAAAACTATTTTGAAACAATCAGTCAATTAACATGAAAACGAAAACGATTTGAGCTACTAGTGTTACTAAATCAAATATTGGTCTTCCATGATTGTCGTTTGGACCACGGTCGTTGGCGGAGTGGTTGCCGTAGAAGTCTTTTGCTCGGTGACTACTTCGGGCCGAGTCTCCTGATGGTCACCTGCAGCGGAAACCGTCGCATCGGATTCCGTCGCATCGGATTCCGTCACATCGGATTCCGTCGCAGTTGTCAGTTTCGGGAACGGGAAAGCAAGACAATCGGACGAATGGAAGAAACGTCTGTTGATCGGCCAAAACTTCTTGGGGTACTGTGCGTCTAGCCAACAACAACCTGCACCGAACCGTGCAATCGATCAATTCGAGTTGTAAATTTCACAATTTCACATTGTGTTGGATACTTGGAAAAAAAAAAATTTTAAATAAAAAAATGAAATCACTTTTGGTGAGAGGTTCCTCCGTTAGAAGAGGACTGTTCCGTATTGCACACACTGTTGCTGAGTTCTCGTCAACCGTTTGCTTGTCAGAGCCTTCGTAGATCCTTTGGACGTCAGCTGCAGTTTCCTGCGATTCGCTCGGTGTACAGTCAAGTGGTATCGTCCGGTCGTCCACCGGTTCCCGTCCCGTCACGACCGCACCATCTAGGTCGTCACTGCTGCGGTGTGTCCCTTCGCTTTGCTGCTGCACTCCGACCGCGACCACTGCAGCCGCATCGTTCAGCTCCATCGATGCGTCTACACCGGTCGGAGTTGCGTCTGCTGCTCGCGGTTCTAGCTCGTCCCGGCCGTTGCGGGCACTGATTGCCTCCGTCCGTGGTTCTATGGTCTGTAACGGCCGTCGCTGCTGCTCTGGTTGGACGTGAGATGACGAACCGGTGAAAAGTCTCGCGAAAAACTTTCTAGTCTTCTTTAAACCTCGTGCCAGCGCTGGGACACACCGTTGGCACCGGCGTTCTGCGGGACCGTGTGACGTTCGATCGTCGTCGACCATCGAGTATCTCGACTTTGAAATCTCATAGTCGGGATCTACATGACATACGTGTAAAACAATCAGTACGGACGCGTGTACACGTGTGACAGAAAATCGCTGTGTGTACGTATTTGGTAAAGTATTACGGTTCGTGTTTTATGAAACCGCAAACAGAATTGTTTTTTGATTTGCAATATTAATCTTTATTTAGGGCAGATCGAGGGCTACGCGTATTTTTGATGGATTATGCTGGCAATTAAAACGCGTTTCTCCATACCTATGCTCTCGGTAACCGAAAGCCCAAGCAAAGACGGTTCTTCCTTGCTTCCGGATGATAACTTCTCGTCCGTATCGATGGTTTCACCTTGGACGTCTTCCCGTAAGATCGGTCGTGCATCACGTTCTAACGCGGTCGCCACGGGGTCGTCCTGTACAGTTGAAAAACGAACATTTATTTAACGTCACGTTCGTCGTCGCAGTGTAAATGCAACGCTGCATCATCGAACATCCGCAAAATAAATACTTGTGTCGTCGAATCCATGCGCTCGACGTGGCGTACTTTACATCTCCGGTGACAGTAGGTCTTACAACCTGAGCATTTTGCCATCGGACTCCATACCGTCCTTGTCTCGCATTCGGAACATCTACGAGACCATTTGTAGAACGGTTTGTTCGCCAAAACGTGTTGGATCGTTTGTTGTGCCATTCCGCGTCTATCGGTCGGTCGAATGAATAAAACAATACGAAAACCTTAAAAAAAATTGAACTGTGCAATTTCGTCGAATGGTCAAAATTCGCTTTTATTAGCCGTTTTGTGGGAATGATTTGTAAACAATTATTAAATATACGGTGTTCGATAATTTTACCTAGTGATTTGATTCGGGCGACAAACAATCGTTATCGGCCGAATAATATATTTTTTATATAAATATTTATACAATTGTTTTTTGGATCTCCACACGTCGGTTGTCAACCGATTGGTGCAACGTCGTACCGTAATAGTACCGTAGTTACCTTCGACATTTTTCAGTTGCAGACGGTTTGCGAAAAGTTCAGAGATTATTTAGACTCGGCTTATTTTGCTGTCACGCAGAAATAGTTCCATGTACAGGAGACCACTGTCTGTGTTCAGTGATGATTCACGCGCGAAACCGCGTTCTGTCGCGCGCGTCAATCAAGTCGTCAAGTCGTCCAGGACTGAGCAAAGTTTCAACAACGGTCGCACGGGGACGTTGTATTACAATATTATTATATACGGCGGTCTACGAGCATTGACACGGCTCGCTGATGACAATGGTCGCCCGGTGATGTATTATGCTCACCGGGGGGATAAAAAATTGTTTAATATTGTTCTGCGCGTAGTGTAATCGACGGCGGCGACAATAATTGTTGTCGCCGAAGCGAAAACCGGCAGATAATGTTCGCAAATAAGACGGATCGGGCGGGAGTGGAGGATTGGAAATAAAAAAAGCGGCAAAGAGAAAAGTGCATTTCACGGGAATTCGAACGGCGGGGGTGGCACGGCGTGGACGCCGTCTATATTATTACATTTTACAAAAGGAGTACACCAACCACCACCCGAAATCACTTATCTATACGTATACACGGCTGGTGCGGCGTGTACAATAATATTCAAAAACGTTCAAATTGAGTTTTACAACGCGCGCGGCGAGCGCACAATGGGACCGTCGACACTTTATATTGTATAGTATCAGGTCTGTTTCTCACTCACTCTCTCACTCTCTCTCTCTCTATCTATCTATATATATATATATATATATATATATCTAGCGCGCGCGCATTTTCCTCTCGTCGACAACCGTCGTCATCCTTAACGCCCTCGCCCCCGTGACAATCGGACTGAAAAGCGCGTTAACTCCGCACCGCCACCACCGTATCGTTTTGTACTAGTCGTATACGTATATTATAATGTATATCTATATACGTATGCGTGTGGGCGCGTGTGTGTATAATATGAACTTTAATGCGACACACGTTCGCACCCGAACGAGCACACGGTGAAGGCGACATACACCGTGCATTATCCGCACACACGTACACACAAACACACACACGTACACACAGACACATATACATATACACGTGTCGCATGCGCGTTATAATGTACACCCGTTGTAGGTGTATTCGATTAACAATGGCGTCGATCTCGGATTCAGGGTACCGCAGAGACTACGGATGAGACGACGACACTCGTCTCGAATAGTTGACAACAGGCCTGTAGACCGTAATAGTATGTATTTTTACCTTTACGCGCAGGCGCCGAAGCACAGTCGTTTTGAACGAATTCTCTCACCTGGTGCGAAATCCGCCCCGTTATGCATACATTTAGAAATTCGTTTACGATACGAGTTTATTACATCTTTTTGTACCCGCGTTTCGCCTAAACCGGCTGCTGAATTATTTTTAATAACCGTTTTACGGTTTGCCCTTCAATACGATATTACACTGTACAATATATACTATTCGCGAATAATAGCGGGTCACGTTGGATTTACGGACGACGGCGATCCTCATCTATTCGTATACGTGTTTTCTTAGATATTCAAAACGGGCTTGTGTCTTTTGATAGATTTATATTTTTTCACCGCTGCCAATAAACGCATTTTGTCGCATTTCCATAACGAAATAATTATAATATCCACGTTTCCTTTTGTGTCGGCCAAATTCGAAAAGTAAACGTTATTACAAAACTACGATAAAATTAATACACCGACATTTAATACCGGTATTCGTACAGTATACAAGAATATGTTTGTAAGCTTAAAAACATTTTAATTATAATTCTACCAAATCATTGCACTCTCGTTTCAGAACATTAATGTCGAACTTTTAATTACACGGGTACAGTTCATCATCGATATTAGACTAGTATTAAACAAACGACCCAGAGGTAATACATACCTGAAAGTCGTAAAAGTATTATATTATAAACATAAGTTAACAACTTACAAAACTATTGTTTTACTGGGTCGTAGTTTTTTTTTTTATTATTATCGAAAGAAACGTACTCGCATAAATACATGCGTCGTAGTAAAATATTTCCGAAAGTTCGTTGATCATAAAAATAAACTTCTTATAAATTATGATTGTACTTCGATATATAATGTAGCAAATCGTAACTAAAGAATAATATCGCTATTAAAAAACCGTTCATCAAAATATTTTATGGGAGACAACAGAATTATATACCCAATCCATAGAACTCGAAATAATTTGATAGAATATATTATATTGTATTATCACCATGTTATCCATATGGCTGACAGTCGGATATTGACTCGCATTTACGTTGTGAATGATCTACGATCCGATAAATTTCCATCGAAAGTAATAATTATTCTAAGTGAAACGGTAATTTCAATTAAAAAAAAAAAAATAATAATAATGTTATTATTATGATCGATCGTTGCGTATCGACGCGGTAGGTAACCGGCTCGCGATGGCATTTAGACAAATTAGAAAATAGATGTACTTACATCTGGTGATGGTCGATACACCTATTATGTACTGTGATAAATCGTAGTCGAAAAAAATGCATAACACTCTTGTAAAATATTATAATACTTGTCAGTCGATGTACACAAGGAGTTGATTAATTAATTCTCCAGGCCCCGATACATGAAATTAATAACGTTGATATCTATGAGACTTTCACGAGCCGTATCTTTCGTTATGATGTACAACTAAGGTTCTAAAATTTTATGAAATATCATTTTAAAATTATTTAACACTTTATTTATTTATTATTATTATTATTTATTTTTTTTTTTTTTGTAACACCTAGATTACAAAAAAACTCATTGCAATCCCTTTTAAATTATTCGAACAATAATAATGTAAACAATTATGTAGTTTTATTATCTACGAAGTATTAGTTACTGTTTAGCATAAAATACAATCGAGATCGATTTTTGAACGCAAATCAGTCGACGACAATATATTTTACAAATCTGATCGAAATATTTATAACATATCCGACTGTTTGGGTCGATATTTCACCTCGCACTTGTATACGTATTACGGTCCAAGTGGAGAAATTGGCAATTATGTACACTGACCGGGCATCGCATACATTTCATGAAGTATTTGGGCGATGAAAATTATAAATATTTACTTTCCAAATAAACTAGACATTGTAATACAATGCCTGGTCATTATATATCGTTGCTAAAACTGGTGTGTATATGTTTGAATCAGTATTTGTGCCGAAAACCAAAAAAAAAAAATTCTTAACTGAAACATATTGAAAGTGAACTAGGTACGTGTAAGTTTGTTAACCATTCCAACTGAAAACCTGTGGTTGGTCCGTCGATCACAAATATCACACCGATTTACTTTTATAAACCAATATTTATTTATTTTATATTTTCCAGTCAAATGTAAACAATTTTTTACATTTTAATTAAGTTAATTTTGATTTTTTTTTAATAAAATGATAAAATCTAAATATAATTATTCACATAGGCTTAGAATTATTAATTTTTTTTAAACCTACTAATTGTTTTAAGTGTATCGCTATTTTGACGAATCTAAATTAAAGTGTCATCGTCGAAAAAAGGTTGACAACTATTACAGCAGAAGTTACCCAGTGTGCATTGGAGGTTTCAATACATCCCAGAAACAAACATTTTACGTAGTACCATCAACGTAACATTTTAATACGTATACAATGTATCTGTTCTGTTTAAATAAAACAAACATTTAACACTCATCCCGATAACTAGGTATTATATGATAGTACAGACCTACAATGTTATAAATTATATGTCACATGGTTATTTCATTGTTTGAATATGACGTTTTAAATATGTTTACAATGTAACCCAAATATAACTTTTTGTTATAAACACTATATTGCAGTTGCAGGTATGTTAGAAATTAACAGATTTAAAACGTTGATGATTAGGTTGCAAACACCGGACATAATCAATATCAGGGACATCACATAAACGAAAATTCAACAAGCAAATTTATGTTGCATGTTATATGGAAACATACCTTGTATGTTTATAGTACACAATATTGCACAGGGGATAGTGCACTGTAAGTGCTGTATTGTACGTTGGTATATTAAATTAAAAGTGTACGTGTATACGTTGTAAAGATTTGGAATAAATTCATCGAACATTTAAATGATAATTTTATTATTAACGTAGTCGGAGGTGACCTAATAAATATAGGATATTCAAGGAAGGTTTACTTGTCCTTTTAAATATATTTAACCGTAGCTCGGTAGCATTAAAAAAAAAAAAAAAAAAAAATCTTTTATATATTAAAATTAAATGTATATCGCTTCAGATAACTATTAAGGTTTATTACATAAATATGACTTACGAATATGGATTTCCATATCAGAACAATACAGAGTTGAATGTTCATCGTGACCAAATTACCGTTTTTCACATATATTCAATATTTCCTATAGACAAAGGAGTCTAGAGGGGGACGTAGTGTCTTATCAGCTAATAAACATATTGACATAGGTACTCTGCGTACAAGGTAATTATGATGTAACGATCGTTGCGTTATAATATTTATTAATTTAAATAGTTCACATTTTTCCAATTTTAATCGAACAAGTATTACATAAAAACCTACTGTTTGTATTATTATTACTGGGTTAAGCTTAATATACATTTTTTCTACTCACCATTACTGCTTATTGCGTGCAAACATAGTATATGTATAAAATTGTACATATATATGTATATAATTATACGACTTGAAAAACTTGGAAATTGTACACAATGTCCGGTCGATGTTAAAAACGACAGAATCTCCACTTGTACCGCGCAATCCATACGAGTACAGCGCGCGTGTATATTTTTCGTATTTTTCCTTTCTCCTAACCCGTTCGTCGGTAAACAATAATATACATGTGTAACGCGTGGCGTACACGGCGAGACAATCAATCTCTCCGGACAATCTATACATGAAATTAACAACGTTTACGAGTGTTATGGAGCGTCGTAGCTCTTGGCCGTAATATTGTCGTCGTGTTGTATACTTTTACATTCGTTCTTGGTACCCGTTAAGTTCACATGTGGAACACACTAACTCACCACCGGCCGACCGTTGCAGCGCAGGTGCGGTGTAGTGGTGCAGTAGATCAACCAGAATTGATTGTGTTCGACGTGCGAAAACTAGTGGACTAGCGACACTGCGATGCATAGCGGTGTGTTAATGTGTACGTGTGCGCGAGAGAGTAATCGCATGCGCTTAAAAATTGTACACGAAAAAGGTAACTGATATAAGAAGTGAAAGGTTCTGACGATAACTATGTAGTGCACGTAATGCTGGTAAGAAATAATTAATCATCGACGGTATGGTAATAAATCACAACAACAAAATAACGAAAAACCACGAGTTGGTGAAAAGCTGATTGGCCAAAATCCGAATGACTAAAAATCACACTATGACATAAAAAAAAATTAAATATACGTTGGTAAATTATTTCGTGACGATTCACGCACGTGTTACGATATATAAAGTATTGGCGATTAGCGATCGCACGTAAAGATAAATAAATAAACCCGTGGCGATTAGTGTTCACTCAAAATAATTATAATAAAACGTGGCGATTGGCGCACCTATGACAATACAAATATTTGAGGGTATTATTGCATACAATGACAATAGTATACGATTTAGAGATGCTCAACAAATCTATAGGTTATAGGAAAAAACACGCTCTCGACTACTGTTTATACGACACTGAATATGATTTAAACTTACAAATGACAATAACACACACACACATACACACAAAGCAGTTTTTCCGGTTGTATAACTCACGGTGTATGCAGGGTCGGCACGAAAAATCCCGGGTTGCTTTTCTGGGTTAAACCCACTTGATATTTTGCAAAAAACCATAAGACCCGGGTTTTCTGAAAAATAGAAATTCACACTTATTTTTTTTTAACTTATGTTAATTTTCAGAAAAATTTACCTTATAGGTATTATTTATTTTTCCAATTAAAATATTAAATTAATATGAAAAAATTTAATAATAATTTTTTTAATTAGAGAGGCACAATTAAAAGTATATAATAGAAAAATTACGCACTAACGGTCAGTAGAAATTTTAACAATCTTTAATTTTTAATAAGGTATTAAAATATTAAATAGGTAACTTTCCTGTAAATACTTAAACTTAATGAATAATCCAAACAAAAATTAACAATTAACAATTGACCATTAGAAAACGTTCAGAATTTCAATATCTTATATTATTATCATAACATTTTGACGGGGTCAGTAAGAGTAAGTAAAGGGCTTATAGAGATAACGCGATAAGGGAAAAATGTAAATCCAGTGCAGCTAATACATGGCAAAAAATTCCGATTTTTTCGTATGGGTTTTTCCAGAAAAAACCTGATAAAACCGGTCATTAATATCTTACAATAAATTAATAAATTAATTAATAAAATTAAATTGTTCGTGAAGGGAAAACTGGCACAAACAATCTAAACTGTTCAGAAAATTATTACAGCCGTTAAATAATTAAAATATTTTCTCAAGTTATAATAAAAGTAATGTCAACCATTTCGCTGTGTCACTGTGACAAGCATTTTTCAATAAGTCTATGCGCCGTAGTTAAAATCAGGGACGACATATTTAAGTTTCTCTTAATGATGAATCACAGAGTATGTGACACAGACCAGCATTTTGTAAAAATGGGACCTTTTAAAAATGTATTAGGCATATTTTAGTTTTTGTTTAAAACGTATACTCTAACATATTATAATCAATATTTATTATTTATAGATATATTTTTAAAATGGTAAATAAATTTGAACGTCCAAAAAATCGTTCAAATTTGTTAAAAATATTATTATCGTTCACGTTAATGTTCTATTTGAAAAAACCTAGTGACGTTCTTTCCAAACGCTGTGTTCCATTGTTCCAATTTTTCTGTCTAAACCATATTTACCACGCGTAAACCTTAAACATCGATTATCTCATCGCCAGATCCTGTAGGTCGAGTCTTGTCATTGCAGTCATTCATGTATTATCAACCGCAGAAAAAATATTATCTCGACCGCGGAAAGAACCATTTACCGTTAAGCAATAATATGATAAATTTTATTCGAGTTGAAGAACTAAAACAGTTGAAAGGCTGATGGCCAATACCGTAGTACCGATTAACCACAAACGCCTAGGCCCGTTGTAGAAAAAAAATTGTTAGGGCTTGCGAGTTGCCCACCTTGCCCTCCCCCTTCTAAATGGTTAAAATCATGTACAAGTACCCGAACGGTGCGATTTTTTTTAATGTTATTTGGTTTAAAATCTACCGAATCAATATGCGAGTTTTAAACTTTGGAAATCTCGAAATACATTCGCGAACGAAAAGCTACCGAGTACGCTAACCTTTTTAAACTTTTATCATAAGTTATTGGTAACATTTTTTTTAAAAAAAAAGGGGGGGGGGGGGAACATGTCATCGCGAAAAACGTCGTATCGGGTATTTTAAACAGTCGTGCGCGTTTTGCGCCGCGTCATCAGTGCGCAGCACTCGCGAGGTTGAAACGGGGGGATCGAATACAGAACATCGAATCGGTTTTCCCACTCGGCCGACCGTGCATTCTTCAAACGGACGGCTTGGAGTTAGCCGAGTTGGGCTCCACATCGGACGGAACGCGACCAGGAACGGGATGCGATCGGGACGATTACGGCTTCGATCCGGTAACCGGACGCGCGACCACGTTTCCTCGGTCCTGTCCCGCCGCAAACGGCGGTCGGGTTAGGCGTGCAGGCGCGAAGGCCCGCGGTTGTGGGCGGCGGCTTTCGGTAACCCGGTACGCCGGCGTTTCGCGCGTCGGGCGTGACCTTTGGCGTGACCCGGCGCGTACGCACACTCCTATACCCGCGGCCCGCGCCCGCGACCTTTCGCCCTACTCGTTGCGCGCGCGCCCCGTCGTCGGCTTTCTTTTCCCCCGTATTGTCTCGTATCGCTCCTCCGGCCGCGCCGAACCATCCGCACCGTGGGCACTGTCAACCGTTGTACGCGATACGTGGCGCGCACCTTTCGACGGCGACCGTCCGCCTTCACGCCGTCGGCCGTTGCCCGAAACCGAAACGTGCCCGAATCGCATGCTCAGGTTGTACTGAAAAAATAATGTATTCGGTTAGACAAATCAAACGCGCTATAAAAAATTTGACAACTATTGTTCACTACAGATTTTGATAGACTTAAAGAAGAACCTGATCATTCACTGCATCGTGGCCATTGATATGTGAAACAGGTTTGCATAGTGCATATGGTAGTTTAATTTGAGTTAATATTGAAGACAAATGGATAAACCTAAAAAATGGAATAAAGTTAAGGGCATGTAATGGATACTTGAAATGTACCTATCGTACATCAACGTGTTTCGTATGTATACTATACAGTGCAAAGAATTGTATATTGTTTATAAATTTCTACTTACTCTGCCATCTACACGAGTAACACGTGAACGTTCATTCTCGAAGCTAAAATTTTTAAAGAAAAGATTCAGGTCTATAGCTTCACAGGAACATGTAAAGCCGTTTATTTTTTAAGTAATGTGTACGAGATATTTTAAACCAAGTCGACGGAAACCACATAATTGATAAGATACGATCTTCAAGCTAAGAAATCAATTACTTTCACTCTAAATTATAACATAATTAGGTATTCACTATAAATTATAATATTATACATGTATAATAATAATTTTTTTTCTTCTATATATATTATCATGTATAAGTAAATTTTAATTTAGTAAACAAAGGTTTCTATATATTAAGATAATTAATTAATTAAATTTAAATATATAATAAATAAATAAATTTATATATTTTTAGTATGAAAAAGTTAGAAAAATTAAAATTTTTTAATCTGTAATCTATGGACCTTAACCTAAAGCAGGGGTGGCCAACCTAAAGCACTCTTTTGGGCACATTTGACGTTATTGAACTATAGTGCCAGATAAAACAACACATACTTTTTAAATATTTCTAAATCTATGATTTCCCATTTTAAATAAATAATGAAAACCATGAATATTATATCATACAATATTTGTATCAAAATAACGTTCAAAATGTTAAATTATAATATAGTATTATATAATAAATTATATTATTACAGTCACAGTGAGATCCCCAATCATTATTCCAATTTGAAATTTGTTATGATACGATTACAATTCTAAATGTATATCTACTAAAAATTAATAAAATCAAGTTAGTCGTAATATAATCAACATACTCATTTAAAAAATGAAATTCTCATATCTTCAATTAAACTTCAAACACATTACGAAGAAATAATAGATATACGACAAATTTAACATTCTCACTAAAAAAATTAAAAAAATCACTTTAGTCACAATTTTTTTTTAAACTAGTATAAAAAAATGTAAATAATACATTTTTGTAAAGAAATAAACATATTATTATATAATTGTAAATAATAAGCATTAATTTTTATGGCACATTCTTAATTTTTAATTTTTTATTTGGCACAATATAAACAAAGGTTGGGCATTCCTGACCTAAAAGATTAAATAACAAAAATTAAAGCGTTCTTAAATGTTTTCGAAATCACCCCATAAAAAGCAGCCAATACTAGTCTGCCTATCGATTCATTTGGAAAAAAATTACAAGATGATATAACTATCAGATTTTTTTTTTTAAGTATTATCGTCTTTCTCCATAGATTTTCAAATCTTATAGTGTTTTTAAAGAATATTACCAACTTCATCAAACATATCTTTAGATATAATTAAATAATCAACGTTAGATTAATATATTTTATCATGAATGAGTAAAAAAAAAGAATTTAAAGAAATCAAAAGTTTTGTATAAAATTATTAAAAGCTTAAAAATGTTTTGTCGTGCACACGAAGTAACAAAATACACGATAATCACTGTACACGTGTGCTTGACTTTACGCAAAAATTTTAAAATATACCTACAATATAAAATAATAATAGCTGCCTGGTTAATTTGCGAATATCAAAAATGAACTTGCAAAACCTTGCTATTCACTAACTTTCGTATTGCACTGATTTCAAAGTTTTAGTTCAAAATAGGTGGACTGCGTGAAGTTGGACCAACTTTTAATTTTCTGGTTGCATGGTGAAAGTTTGGAATTGCAAATTTTAAGAATTGATTTGCAAACACTTGCAAATAATTTGTAAAATAATGGCACATTATAAAATACAAACAATATTTTGTTAATATTAGAGCGTTTTCCTAAAATGTGTCAGGTAATATCTTGAATAAAAAAAGAAATAGCATTGATTCAAATATAATTGTTATATATTTTATGAAATATGTTTTTGATTTTATTTTGTAGTCTATTCACAATTAAAATCTTATCCTTTATTGATTCAACATTAGGAATTCAAAGTAAGATTGTGTATTTTATAATTTTTATAATCTGTTGATAATTTATTTTTTTACATTGTATAATTTTTATTTATAAATTTTTAATTTGTAGGATGAATTTTAGATAATTTCATCATTTCTTCGCGAATAGGTGAGATTTTTGCGAATATTCTTGATTTCTTTCGAAAATAGAATAGAATACATAAATTTGTGTGTGTTACAGTATTAGTGTGCGTGAATAATTATTTTTCTCTAATGGTACGCTTTTTTCACGGGAATCCATTTCAGTATTTTATATAATTTTCTCGTACACACGGAGAGCATTTACACCGTTTCCGTATTTTTTTCCTTTATAGTACCTCGTGCACTTGATTTTCTTCGTGTCATCACCATTATAATTGTTCCTCTTTTGCACATTAAGCTACGGTGAATTAAGTGTCCACGGTCGGATTTTAAATTTAAAATGCACTTACATCATCGTGTGATGCGTGATAGTTTTCAACGACACTTAATATATTAATTTTCGTTAGACTTCTATGCATATATGAAACGAACAATAACCGTATATGTAATGACATCCAACGTCTGTGTCGTACGTATAAAGTCTGAACTGAATAGTTTAATCCTACAGTTCCGCAACGTAATACACCGCGACGCATCGATTAAAGTATAATGGACGTCTGCTGCGAGCAACATCACAAGACGTATGTAGTGACACTCGCGCACGTAATCCTGCACGCATCGTTTAGTGATCCGAACGCACACGTCGTGGTCATCATCGTCGTCACGTACTTTATACAAGTTGTATTACAATACTATCGATGGTAATACGATTGATAATGTCATTATTACTTGTACGATATTATTGTTGTACGACTGAAATCGAACAGATTTCACACTTGTCCAGGTTATTTGAAAACCACAAAAAAATTATAAACACACATTTTTACCACCATAATATGAAACGTGCAGTTGTTGAACGCTCCCCAGAGCTGTTGAACAATATTCACTAATGTTTTATGGAAACCAGATAAAAACTAGTTTACTAAACAATCATGTTTCCAATAATAATTACATAATAGTTAGCTTTTAAATATACACGTGATTGTACGCTGTATTGGATCACCAATATTTTATTTGTTTCTAAATTAATGTGTGTACAATAATGTTATTTGGTTTTATACGGTTTTCTCGATTTATTTATCGATTCATACCGTAGTTAAAATTGGTGAAATGTTATTTGTTGATTAATACGAAGTACTTAATAACAATCTATTGTAGTTATTGCACTCCGCTGCAGACCACACCACAACGATTGTAAACTGCACCCAATGCACAGGAAACACAAAATTCGTTCGCCCGTGTTTTCATCAAGTGGATTGAAATATCAAACAACAAGATTCATGATTATGGTTTACATTTTGTTCAGTTATTCTATCGTCAACACCACTGTCGTATACGCCACGCAAAGGCTTTGACGTATAACAACACTAAAACAAAGTATTTGTCGGTTGTTGGACACTCTAACCGTCAAACAAGCACGTAAAGAAAAACCTAATAATTGGCCCGGACGACTACCTTATTAAGTGACAAAGAAGACGATCTAGCACTGCTTAATAGGATAGTTGAAAACAGGTTCTTTAAAAGGCTTACTTTCCCTTAGGGCTCTAAAGTTATTTTACCCTCGAAACAACTGACAAAGAATAAGATCTAGCACTGGATTGAGGTTTGAAATACAATATAGTTTTAATACCCTTTTTGTAAGTGTACCAACTTTTTTATATACTCACACAAAATACTTAAAATAGATAAATTACCATACATGAACACTTTTTACAATTATAATTAAAACCTTTTAATTAAAGAAAAACAAAAAATATAATTAATACAAAAAATAAAAGAATGACCGATCACTTCACTCGTGAATCGGGCAGCGTTCCGTCCTCCGCATCGATGGCAGTAGAACGAACCCCATCACGTCCTTCCGGCGGCGTTTTATTCTATTGCCATCTATCTGGTCAGTATTTCCTGAAGGTGGTATGTGTGTATGAGTTTGCTGACCAACTAAATTAAATGTTAGGTACCATCCACATTTTAGTGATGATACAACACCACCTATCGTTTTTTTTAAAACGCTTCACAAAGTTTCACTGTACATCACCACTTAATCTCACCTGAACTTATAGAGCTATTGGTTATACGAAATATAAAATTTGAAATTAGTTTCAAGCATTTTTCGAGCTGCGACACTCACGTTTACGTACACTTTTTTTACCAAAATTATTATCGGGGCGCGGTTTACGCACGCCCGTCCACGCAGTCGTGGCACGGATAGGTTGTTTTGACAGAACTATTGAACACCGTGAATTATTATTGTTATTTTTGTCATCGGTCGAAAAAGACAATCGTTACGCAACACGCTTATAATGTAAAAACGGTAAAAAAAAAAGCAAACGTAAATCCTGTGGCAAAAAATAAAAATAAATTCTAATTCACCTCGTCGCAATGACGCGCACGGCTACATTATAATGCGTTCGTCGCAACAAGTCGGTATTAACTTTTTTATATTGTATTGTTTGTATTCGGTACGCGCGCATAAACAACGTCCGCCATAAGTTCGTTTCGGTAATAAAACGGAACGCGCGAGCATCTACTATTGTTTCTGTACATAAATATATTGGCGCGGAATGTTTGGTGGCTACATAAATCGCGTACACTTTCCGCCGTACGCGTACACGCGTATCTTATTACACCGCCGCCGCGGATGATAATATATATTATTGCACGTTAATGGCCCCGGTAATACGCGCCGTTGTTCTTTTAACGGCGTGAAAACGAAACGCGTGATTTCAATCGATTCGTTACGGTTTCATGCGCGCGTGATAAATTCCAGTAAACCGCGCGCGATCGCGGATAATTACACGATACGTAACGCAAACGCACGTGGCATCCGATACCTCGAAAAAACCGTCGGAAATCCGACGGAACGTGTACCGTTGACCATCGTCTGCGGATCACTAAAAAAGGCGTGCAGACGTTGTTACGTTAAGTCGAAGGATTGCCAACGGCCGTTGGCTTTCGTTTCGTATCCGTACCGATAAACCGTACACGACCGATCGGAGGGCGAAAAATAAAAAATGAAAATTACACGAGGCGGGTTCGAAATGACATCTTGAGCTCAAAAATAATAATAGTAATATTATTATTATTACTGTTATACTAGTACACTTCGTGATGCACATTGGAAAATGAACGAACGATTTTTCCGCGACGGCAGCACTCTCGGGGGACCGATAACGGACGTACGAAAAAACCGCAAGCTTACACACCGCGCCACCTCTATCATTCCCCGCGAGCCGCGTTACACACACACATACACACATATATATATATATATATAAGAAACTCGACCCGGGGTGGAGAAAAAACGGCAGAGAGAGCTAAAAAAGAACTTGGGCTCGAAAAACCTCGGAGGAGCAAGCACTCGCGAACACCACAGATATTATATGACAGTTGACGAATGTTCGCTTCATCAGCGGTAATCGTTCGTACGGATCTGTCTCGTTGACGGTCCGCTGCAGCTCCCTACGCGCCGCGTGATATATCGGCCGCACGAAAATATCGTTTTATTATACCACCACCACCACCACAACCACCCCATCGGCTGCTGTTATCAGAGCAATTCACTTCGATGACGTCGACGGCGAATGAGGCGATTTTTCCTTTGACTTATTTTTTTATTTTGTTTTTTCCGAGGCAAATCTGCTGGCTATCGATTCGACTCCCGCGTCCGCACACCGACCGCGAACTAACCACGTGCATCATGTACGGAGACGATAACCGTGCCAACAGCGAAATATTATACTGCACGGTTGAGCTAATTACAATAATTGTACTATGATTATTACAGTTCGGATATTGTAGGCATCTGCTAATATTATTTATTTATTAATTTTTATTTTTTTATTTTGGTCTTAAACGGAGTTTACTGTGTTAGCTATAAATCCAATTAATTATGTTACGGGGAATACAGTTATCGACATTCAATTTGCTTCTTCAGATTTTTTTAGTCTTTTTCCCTTTTATGTGGATTTTTTTATTTTTTTGTCTTTAATAATATTTTTACAAAAGTTGTTTCGGATATAAATATTCCAATTTTTAAAATATTCGATTTATCAATATTTATTTTTTGAATCTGAATGAGAAATATTGGTCTTTTGAAAGTCCAATTTTTTTTTTTTTATGTGCACACGGTTTTGTCCAGAATAAATGCTTCAATCGTTAAAACCATAAAAGGTTTCTTATAGGAAATTGTATCTAGTTGGTATTTCAGGGTCATTAGTTAAATTTCTTCAGTTTTTCAGATAATTGGAAATAAAAATTACGAAACTTCTGCAAACTTTAAAGCACATCCATTTTTTGGAAAAATTGACTGTATTTTTTCATCATAATTCAAAAAATAATCATCAAGGTTCAAAGGAATGCGTCTCTAATTTTCCAAAAACATTTTCGGCGCTCACATAAACATACCTACTTTCAAATATGAATTTTCACTGCCTTCGATAAAAATACAATTTAGCCCATGATAATAATAAAATAATACTCGTATAAATAATACTTAATACATAATAATGAAATAAACAATGTTTTTTAGTTCTTACTCGATGGTAATTATAAGCATGAGTTTTTCTATAACACCACGTATACTTATTATCGTAACAAATGTAGTACGTTAAACATATTATAGTTGTATACTTAAATTCCAAATGCATTTACACGTTAATGCATTTTGTTGAGTATAGAATATACTTAGCGTTTTATTTACTCGGTACACACGCGTTATTTGACGAATATAAATCGCTCTGGGATTTCTCTACTTCCAATAGTCTATATAACCTCTGCCTAACCGTGTTTGCATGTTCAGTACAATATTGGTTAGGATTTTATTATTTTAAAATAAACCCTATTGAATTTCTTCGTACATACAATGATCTCTAACACTCCCACGTGATTAAAAACAAACACGCTTTAAATCATTTTAGTGATTAACTTTCTAGGGGAGAAGTGCTGGAACAGATAATTTTTTTTGTTGACTGATGAAGTCATGAAGGTAAGCCATTGTTATATAACACAAATTATATATGTATATAAATATTGTGTGTGTGTGTGTGTGTGTGTGTGTGTGTATTATGGTGGGTCCCTTGCAGCAACTCTTTCTCCCTAGAAACTTTGCACGGGAAAATGGGACCATCGCGTGTTGTAACCTCTCTGGGGTTTAAAATTAATTAATTTAACAATTGTTTGTCTCCACGTCTATTCGAGGGGCTTATATATTATAAGTATGTATACATATATACCACGTTTTCCGTATACATTTGTATTGCTCTATATATATATATATATATATTACGATATATTATATTTATAACTATAATTTTAGTACTCTAGATATGATAACTGACTAATTAATCATTATTTTATAATTATTTGCATATATAAATGCCGGCCTGCAGGTCTATGTACACATTTTATCATTTCCGCTAAAAACTATTAAAAAAGTTTTTATTTAAGTTTCTATAATTTTGTTCGAGGATTTTAGATTTTTTCGATAATTAATATTTTTAGCCAACATGTAGGTATATATATATTTATTTTAAAAGCGTAAGATCATAGTTTTTGTTAACAAAGATCGAGTCACGAGTCTCCGGCACCTAGGTGTAATATGTAACAGCTGTAATATGATAACGGTTACAATTGATTTGTCGAAAGTTGTTTTTGTCCGCCAAAATGGCACAGATTATAATACTAAATACAATTAAACTAGCAGATAGAAATGTATATACAATGTATATTATATGTATATTATACATATATACAATTAAATATAGTTGATACACAATATAATATACAGTTTTGTCCTAAACTTTAGTCCATAATTATGTTTTGTGCTTTCAACGAGCGTTGTGAAAATATTTCCCTCGAGATAGTCGCAAAATATTCAAAAGTGTTCGACTAAGACAAAATGTAGGAAATAAAAAATTTGATGCGGTAAACATCAGTAACCGTCTGCTATTGTTGGGAAAATGTAATTTCCCTATAAATCATTCAATAATAATAATTATTATTTGCGACTTTTCAGAAAGTTTGACATGGCGATAATTACATTCCATGTGCCAGAAAGCCGAAGTTCAACGTGCAATAATACTTTTTTTGCGCCTCAATCGGACTTGATTTAGTGCTTCGGTTGTTCGAATAATATTGTTGACATGCAATGCTGACATGGTACAGCATAACAGAAGTACACTACTGCCCGTGTAAGTAATACTACAGTTCTAATACATGTAGTACAATAATTGCAGTTATTATCACACAGTCCGTGTCGTAATGTAAATAAATACCGCTGTGATATATTATGTTATCTACGACGAAAATATTTTAAAAGAGATTAAGGTGTATTTATAATATAACAATTTTTAATAGCAATAAAATTGAATCGTTTATGCACAGAAAGCCAGATGTTCATCATGCGATCTTCTTGGAGGGTAGACGAAAATAATCATCGGAGGAGGGTCAACGGCAATCAGCAGCCGCGATGATGTTACGAGGACGTCGGGCTGACTAGTCGACGGGGTGTTGTATATTAATAGTTGCTCGTCCGTTTCCTTTGTTGATCTTTTAGCCTTTTCGTTGTTAGCCCGACTGCCGTGCAGACGCTGCCGTCGAAGGGATACTTATCACACTACAGAACACCGCATAATACGTACTCCGGAAGTCTGCGTACGTGTTAACATTATTCGGTGTCGGTTGACGACGCGTGCCGAACTGTAGAGTGTAGGAAGCGCGCGCGTAAGAGAAACAAAGAGAAATGCAGCTAATGAAAACGGACCGCAGGAGGGAAAGACAGAGATGGGAGAGACGGGACGTCCGACGAGAGCGACCGGGAAAGAGATAGATCGGGGATAGAGTGAGCCGATCGGATAAACCGATTATCGCGGGCGGACGTTCCGGAATTAATTCCGTCAGGTGGCGTTCGTCACGGGACCGCAACAGCAGCGTATTGTTACGGGAGCGCGCGCGACCGACGAGCATTGTCCTGGGCCGCCCCCGGAGCGCACGGGAGCGCGATTCACGGTCCCTCGACCGCCTTTCAAAAGCCGGGCTACGCGTCGCAACCCTTCCCCGCACGTCCGGGGGCCGCGGATCCGGCATCCGACCGGAACAAACCCTGTGCACGTACACGCACGGATATGAATGTACCGACCGACTGCGCTGCTGCCGCTATTGCTGCACGGTGTATTGAGCATAACAATATTTATAAATAATACACGGCCCCGTGACGTTCCGTCCTCCGTAGCAGCCTTTTTTTTTTCTCCTCCCCCCCATCACCCCCTCTCCCATTCGCTCACGCCCCGTCGCGATCGCACAATCCGTCCGGCGGCGTCGTGTGACGGTGCGCAATATGTTTTCGTCGGATTTCCCGCCGTCGATTCAATCCGATTAAGTCGTCCGCGCGCCATTGTTGCGACGCGTCCGTTCACGAACGAATCGTTTTCAACAACGACGGCGCTCGTAACGTCACGTGTTAGCCGCGCGGCCCGGGGCCGGAGGCGTTGAAGTTTGCGGATTCGTACGTAAGCGCGCGCGACGGATATCACAACGCGATGTATGACGCTGCGCACGGGGGACATTGTCGCGGGACGGATTTTCTACGCGCCGAACGGGGGGGGGGGCTTACCCGACGAGCGCGTTGCACGGCACACCCACCCTCCGGCGGTCGACGTCTTAACCACCATCGGCCCTGCGAAGAGCACAGCTCTGTAAACGTACAACAATTATCTGTTCCGTTTGTTACCACGTACATGGTGTATGTCAAATGTTTTTAAACGAACTGCTCGACGTACGCTTACGAGACATAGTACACGATTTTAATTTTAACGGTTTATCCATTACCTACATGTATTGTATTCGTATGTTTCCGAGGTGAACAATTTTTCATAATTATTTAATATTTCGGAAAATGAAAATAAACGAGTACCTAGAGTATAAGTTGTACACAGGCTGTACCATGTCAAATTGCAAGTTCATGCATTTAGTTGTTTTTGAGATGTAGCGATTTTGTGCACATGTACATACATATAAGTATAGATATATGTATATATTGAAATTTAACGTACTTACTTCTCCGATACTTAAGACGTGCCGCAAGGAGGGTTTTTATAAAATATTGGCAACGACGAAGATGGTCCATGGTACAATTTCATAGTCATAGCTTTAGTGTTTTGGGCTAGGTAATTTTTTCGTACTTACTACTCTTCGTTTTTTACTCATTTTTACTCTCTTAGGGATTGCATTTTAGATAATTCTTAACTGTCAATTCTCTACATCATTAAAAAACTACTGACACTGACCAAATTGCATAATCATAACTTAAGCGTTTTCGACTGGGTTTTTTTTCATATTTACCAATTTTTGTTTTTACCTCTTAGTGATTGGGTTTTGGAAAATCCATTAAGATTGCACATCTATAGTGTTAGTGGAACCACTATTTCAAATTTCAGGTTTTTGAGATATAACTTTAAACATAACACCTATTTATTAATTTACTTGACATTAGTTTAAACAATGTTATGTACATTTAATAATGTTATAAATTTGATTCTTCTAAATAGTCAAACAAAAATAACCCGTTTTTAAATGGAACTAAAAATCGCCTGTGGTGTCTTCCCACTGTGCATTCAATGTTTCGAAACGTCGTAGGGCTGTACGATTTAAGTTGCAGCGCTAACAGCGCCCACAAACGTTTGCTAATCATCGCGCATCTGTTTTTCACTCGTAATATTGTAACGTTATTTCATGTTTACATATCAACATTGTATAAACATGAAATATAATAATATATCAACGTCTTGGAAATATGTTTCTATAGCATTACAAGGATATTAACATGATGTTGCTACAGCTGATAGCTTAGCAACATTTTGCCGCGATTTTATAAAAATCACTTAATTATAAGACACTTAAGCCTAAAGACCCACAAAATATCATATACAAATGACTGTGTTTTTGACAATTTGGTATTTTAGTATTTTATTGTATAAGTAACCCCCTAAATTGTAAAAACGTATCCAAACTGAATCATATTCACGTTTATTTCAAGGTTTATTTCAGGTACGTTAAGAGAACGCCACACTTGCATGTGTTGTTTCCGTCTTACTAGTGCGTAACTGAATAATTACAAAAATCAACATAAAATGTTATGAACACAGAAAATTACCCTCAAATATCCTAATAGGTGGATTCACTTTAATTTTTTATACGAAGCTAAAATTAAACTGCTAAACGTAAATTTGCTATGTTACGCACTTGTAAAACGGAGACAACACTTGCGGATGTGACGTGCACATGGTTAGGTTTGTTGAAATATGTTTTTAGTTTCGTCAAATACTGTCATACTGATTTATAAGTTTGTTTTCGATTAGATTTCTTATAAATACCCATATTATATTTGATCTATTTATAAATAAAATATACCAATATATAAATAACCTATTTTAAACATAACCCTGTGGTAGTTTGGATAACAATCATCAATCATATCATTATGATAACATTAATAGTTTTCATAATTTAATTTTATACATGTGTGCTAATAAATGTACCCAAGTTTCGTATTGGACATTCTTTTTGGTTCTTTGCAATATTTTGACCCGTTATAGAAGCATCAACGGTTAAATCATCGGTTTTATACCCTCAGTTGTCACATTTAAGCAATGAAATACATCAACATTCATTATCAATTATAGAATTATCTGATACAGTTTATAAAAAATATAGTTTAAAAAGAACAAATACAACAATAGATACATCAAAAGAAAAAGATAAATACTTCATATTAAATGATAACTCATTAGTTTCAATAGTTCATATTATAAAGTCTAAAGACAATTCTGTAAAGTTTATTATTAGAAAATACCTAAATTGTGCTGAATTTTGCAATGTACCTGTTATTTCTTCCTTAATTATTGGCATGTATAAAATTAAAACTGATGAAGTAACAGATATGTATTTTATAAATGAAAAAAATTTAAAATACAAATGTTTTTGTGTTAGTGTGGGTAATAATTTAGCAATTATTATAACATTATGCCATGAAATAAATGTGTGAATTTAAAATAAATATGATTAATATACTAATATTAAAATTAGGTACCTATTACATACCTAAATATCAACATTTTATATTGTATACTGTTTTTTTATTGTAATAATATATAATGCCTTTATACCTACTATGATTACCTATTAAAGTGTTGTTTGATGGACATTTGTATTGTTTAAATTGATGTATCTTCTACATAGAAAATGTTATTTTTACAGGTAATAGGTAAATAATTTTATGTTTTATATTAAATGTAATCAAATAAATATATCATACATTTGAACTTGAAAGTAATTATATCATTATTAATCATTGTATGAGCTACTTATTAGTATATATTATGCATTGAAAAATGTATGCAATATTTGTGTTATGCCTTGTGTATAATTGCAGTTATATCCTATGTTAAACAAAAAATAGGTAGGCACTAGGTGCGCTTGAATTATATATTTCTTAGTTTAAATGAATTATTCAGAATGTACATAGGTACTAAGGAGTATAAAGTCTATGTAGGTACCTACCTAAATTTTGCTATTAGTAAGATAATGATTCAGTGGCCTATTTACAGGGTAGGTACATAACCTTGTATTAGACAATAGTTACAATATAACTATATTAGTTTATAATATATAAATTATATTATAACAATATAATATATGATAATATATGATAATTAATTATTAATTAACAATAAATATGTTAATATGATATCATTTTTGTATTTATAGTAGACATTTTAGGTACCTAAGTAATGTACATAAATGTATGTTATTTTCACATAATCATATAGTATTTAACTTGTGCAATAGTACATTGTTCTATAATTTAACTTTTAACTGACAATGATACACCCTAGTTTCCTCTGCTTAGTCCTTAATTCTCTATTTTCAAATTCAATATTGTAAAAATGTTATTACTTAAATACAATAATTATACATGACGAATGTAATAAGCTCTCGTGGTTAGGTAGGTTAGGGCATTTCCCAAATAGGTAGGATAAACTACAATGTAAATGCTAGGTGACGGGTACGATTTCCTAGTAAGCGTTTCCTAATTTTTTCTCGTTTTTACTACACAATCAATCTCGTTGGATACTAATTTATAACATTAATAACATCTAAGTAACATCTACTAAATGTAAAATAGATGTTTCTAGAATATTTTATTTATAACATTTCAGAGAAGTTCATACGATGTGATAAAATATGTAATGTAAACGTCAATGCAACTCATGTGAAACGTCATTAAATTTGGACAACGGCAGTTACCACAATATCGGTACAACATAAAAGTAACAATAAACGCAAAGTTACAAGTTGATTTGAAACGTTTCTGAAACGGTTATGTGACCGAATATTGCACAGTGGGTTACTTACATTGTACTATTTTAACAACTATGTAGTGTATAATATTAAGACGGAATATTTAAAAATCAAATTTTACTCTAAAAATAAACAGGAACAATATAAAACTCTTAGTTAACCCTAATGTTCTTCAGAACCAAGTGCCGATTAAAAATAAAATGTAAGTTAATATTTTTACCGTGCTAAGTTTAAATTTTAAATGTAAAATGTCGTTAACTATCGACTCGTAACACGAAGTTGTTGCGTTGGCTCTTCTACATCAATTTTTATCGTTTTCTTCTTCTTCTTTTTTTTTTTTGTCTGCCTTATAAAATATTACTGCATGTAATTTCTGATCATGCAACCGCGTTTTATACTCCTTTCGATATGCAAACAGGACACGAACTACTGATAATACATTATTTTTGTTTTCCTCGGCGATTTATCGACATGATTTTTCTTTCGACGCACACGCATACACACACACGCACACATGCACACACGCACACACACACACACACACACACACACACACACACACACTTTTCGTTTTTCGGATCACGTGTTGAATACCAAATGTTACGTTTTCGCCCTCGTGAAGCTTCCGCCCGTCCGACACCGGCAAACCGACCGGACCGCAATAGTACGTTGTGCATGTAAGAACTATACGTCCGGGAAAATTGATCCCGACGATTGCCAACGACTACTATTACAGACTTATGTGCGAGTCGCTTTCATTGTCCGTGCCGACCGCGAGGTCAATCATTAATCTCAGTCCGAAATCCCTATTATTTCTGTTCTTCATTGCGCACGGCCCCTTTCCCTGTATATGATCTCACGCGTACATAGTGGCTGCTCCGCGATTCGGCAAGGACCATTTATCAATCACACGAGCATTGACGGTGGTGGCGGTGGTGGTGGTGGTGGTGGTGGCCGAGTCAACATCAATTTGTCTCCTTTTAAACCTATCCGTTTATTATGTATAAGTATATATATATATATAATATATATATATAAAACGGAGCCTAACACTCCTTTATACGACGATGTACGATATTTTCCTTCTCCCGTGCAGGGGTGGATTTTGCATTTGTGCCGGACCATAAATCCGCATGAACTACCGGAAATTATACCGCAGACTTAATATATATATTAATATATGTGCTTTCCTTATTTTATACACTATGCTGTGTCGGCATGGTCGAAAAGTGAAATAAATTTCAATCCTAGACTTTTAATTAGACACGTTTGGGGTGTAAAATTACCGCCTTTGATCTGAATCTAATGTGCCACATAACTAATGTATCATTTATCGGAAGGATCTAATTTAGAACTTGGAACCCTATTATATGTATATAATATATCTTCGTCAGGACTATAGTAAATACGTATATATATATATAAGTATTAGTTATTGACGTGTCTAAGCTGTAATGACCATAAATATTAGGAGAAGAATAAAGTACGCACGTATTTTCTCATCGAAATAAATGATGATAAGTGTGCACGATTACATCAGTACAAATTACAGTGTTAATTAGCGTGCGACGAACTACATTAATTATTTATTGTTTTGAGTTTTAGTTAAAAATGTTGAAAATTTCTGAGGAAAAGAATGTCAAAAATTATTCTTTACCTGGACAGTAAGTTTTGCTGGAATTTCTCTATAACATAGAATAAGCGGAAATTTTACAATACGTATATACATTGATAGTGACGTGTGAATTTTGTCGATATAACACTGATAGTGATGAGAAGACGTCCTGCAGAGATGCGTTGCAAACGGAATTTTCTTTTAATTTTTTTTTTTTTATTGATGGATCGCAACGAGTTGATCACTAGGCTATTAATGTCTGTGATTGTCATGAAAAATATTAAAGTGAAAATCGGTGTGATTTATCGGTGAACTGTGATGAGAATGTTGAGTCTATTATGTAAGAAATCCGAGAAGCGTGTTTCAAATCAAGTACTCTAAAGATCTTTGTAAAATTTTAAGATATTTACCAATACAAATGTGAATACTGTACGTACACTATTATAGTATTATGGAGCTCTGATGATTTCGAGTTTGATGGTTTAACTACGTGCTACATAATATATAACTGCAGGGGTATATCGCTGACCGCTGCATTATGATAATACGAGTATTGTACTGAAGGGCTTCATGTTCATCACATGTTTATACTATACGATTGTCAACTCTTTTCCATGAACACGCGCAGTAAATCGCAGCAAATAAACTTTCCCTAAACCACTGCTACCATTGTGTTAGGGCTTGATCGACGGTTCATGGGATTTAAAGATTATGAACCTATAATCCATGGTGAACATATAACACAGCGTTAATTATCCCTTTCGGAATTCCAATCTTCTTGTGACAACATAATATAATATGCAGAATCAGTGGCGGCTTGAACTTATTATTTCAATGACGCAGTCAACAGTTCTTAACACCTAATCTATTAGCACTTTTGACAATAAAAATTATTGATTATTGTCAATTTTATTTATATTCAATCGATTACGGTTAAAACAATTTCTACTCAACTACAACGTCAACTTTGAACACTCACTCACCATTTTTTTCGTGACGCAGCTGCGTAAAATTAACTCCGTTCACGCCGCCAGAGTGCAGAATAATACATATTTCAGTGCCATAATTAAACTACTCGAGGCCTGTGCGCAAGTCAAAATCTCCAAGCCTCTTGTCATTAAACTATTTTAGAATATTTAACATTTTTATATCCCATAATCTGTGTGCACTCTGTACATCCAGTTTTTACGGCACTACATATAATATGCTTATTATTATAATCTAAAATATAATACACTTTGAAATAGTCGTATCGAAAAAAACCGCATTACATCTCATTGCAAAGAATTGCAACAAATTTCAACGAAATCATCGACAACGAACGATTACACGGTCCGTAATTTTAGGTACCTGACCGAACTGAAAATTAAAATAATTTGTTGGAGTGGACCAAGACCGGACCACCGATTCGAATTAACATATTTTGAACAGTAATAGTTCAAGAACGGGTCGCATCTATTTAATTTTTTTTTTCTACCGAACCGAACTGAAAATATAATTTAATAGAACGAACAAACGTCCGAACCGGACCGCGTATTTTGCAAATTCGGATA
This sequence comes from Sipha maydis, assembly GCA_034509805.1. Lineage (NCBI taxonomy): Eukaryota > Metazoa > Arthropoda > Insecta > Hemiptera > Aphididae > Sipha > Sipha maydis. The sequence continues at coordinate 542,116 of JASXSY010000029.1, read as the reverse complement.
CACTTGGAATCGCTCTTCTACCACTGAACATTCTTGTCGCATATTTTATTATTTAAAAATATTCACATATTTTTTTATCAATAATTATTGTTATATAATTTATGACATATTATCAACTATGTTTTCATGTTAAAAATCTGAACAATGTCATCATATTTTTTTTATGAATTATCAATGTACAAGATTTTTTTTTTTTCAATCACTAATAAAATAATTTGAGGGCTTGAATTATGAATTTATTCCACGTCAATCAACCGACCAAAATTTAACACTTGGAATTTCCATTGACAACAAATATAATGCCCAAGAGTTTGTTAGAAAATTTGAAAGTTTTTTGGGAATAAGACGAACAAGAGCAATAGTTATCAGTCAGTATATATTAATTAATTAATATTCTTGTATATAATCCATGATTAGATACTAATAAGGATTTATAAACTAATGGTAGAAGGGCAGTTCTGAATGTACCCGTATTTGCAGAATACGCGGTCGGACCCAGATTAACCGGAGGTTGAAAAAAATATTGTAAACAATTCGCTCTCCAGGTTCCCGATCCGACACGTCGCGATGAGTGCAAACGACTGGATTGCAAGTTATAAATTATTCATAAAAAATTGTAAATTCGGCCGAATGGGAATCGACGTTTACCGAGTGATTGGTCAACCGTTTTGTCGGAAATGCTCGGACTGCATCGTCCACGGTACACGGTACAACGGTACGAGCCGCGACATTGGCGTGTCTAAAACGTTTTAGCAGGTCGTACACACGATTAATATACTGATGCGATACTTTTGGTACAAAATTAAAATAAAACACGATCTTCGAGTTATGAAAAACAATCATTATTACTTCACGATACGAATAAGATGGCAAATACGTTCAAATGCTATTACGATTAAACGTCGGAACGACAATTCTTAAACGAGCGTCGATCGATAGTAAATGCAATGAAAGTGATATTTCGCAGTCGGTGCCCGTGCACGAGAAGCACGACCCGCAGACTTGCTTACGAGACGTTGTCGAATCGTATCGGTTCTATGTGCGCATCGCAACAGCAATGATAATGTACGGGGACGATATTGTTTAAAAATCACACGGTCGAAACACGATCGAGGAAGGGAAACGCGTCTTGTGTTCCATTTCCCGCGTGGGGTACGGATTCGTTTAAGTATTGTCGCGATTCCGCCGCCGAGCGGTTCACCAGCGTTTTCCCCCGACATAGGCGTACACGGTTAACACGGTAACGACAATATAATGTGTAACACGAAAAAATGATTTCCCGTACGCGGTTAGACAACGGGACGCGTCGTTAATTATTATCGCGCGCGGACGCAAGCGCAACGGACGTGTATTGTGCCGCGGGAGCCGTGTGAAAACCTCGCGCGCCCGCGACGTTTATCATTCCGTTCAAATGTCGTACTGTTATCGTCATTATTATCGTTATTATTATTGTCGTTGTTGTACGTTTGTTGCGTACGATACACGTACGCGTCGCGTCGCACACGGTCTCACGACGTGCGGTGTTCGACGAGCGCACCTAACCCGGGTAAGTAACAGCGGTAACAACAACAATAATCGTCCGTCGGACTCTCGTCATCATTAATCTTGCCGCTGCCAATGGACCGTTTTATTATTTCCACGCGGCGGACGGGTTATTTTGTCACCCGGGACGTGTACACACGATGCGCGCGGACATCGTTAATCACGCCTACGAAGTCGGTTCTCGTCCGCGGAGTCGTGTCATCGCGGCAACGGTGCGCGCGTGTGTCCGGCACAGGTGAAAACTAAACACGTACGCACACGGCGCGCGCCGAGGGCGAGAAAATCCTCGATTGTTAACGCCGTGTGATGTTTGCGCAACGCTACCGGTGACAGATGTGCCGGTGAGATTTGCAACGGCCATTATTCTATTTATATATATTTTCTATTTCTATTTTGTTTACTTATTTTTTCGGCCACCCGCGTTTCGTGCGGGGCTCGCCTCCGGTTAAATCGAATGGTCTCCCGGCGGTGTTCCCGGACCTCTCCGTCGAAATCCGTGTTGTCGGACGGACAAAGGTGCGATTCCTACGAACCGTCAGTCGTGTGCGACTAGTGGAGTGCAGTAGACGCATCAGAAAATTTAGTTAATTTGAATAAATCGAATTGAGTAAGTTTCATGATGAGTGAACGTCACTCATTGTCATATCTACTTTTTGAAGAGATCGAAGGAGAAGAACTTCTATATACAACAGTTATTAGTAGACCACAGCCCCTATTTTTCACCGGGATCGCACATTTTTTAATCGTGTGTTCATTTACAAGTTAAAAAAAAAAAAATGTTATTTCACTTTTAAATTCACTATAAATTTGATACGAGAAACTCTGACAAAGTACAATAACAATTATAATACAATTTCTGAAATGCTCTGTATAATAAACGTAGTATATTAATGCTCTAAATGCGCTATAGTGCAACTGGAATGCTCTGTAAGACCATGACTGACTTGTGTATCGTGCGTGTCCTTCATACGAACTGATCGTCCGGTCTCAACGCTTCAATCAGTGGATTCTTTAGACGGTTATATGAGAAAATTATATTGTACGTAGACACACACATAAAATAAGTGTAATTAAATACCCGTACATTTATATAAATACTTATAATTACAATCGCATTGTAATATTCAGGGGTTCATGACATAATTCCCCCTCTACCCCACTTCCATATTATTATAATTTTTAATACGATATCAGTTATGACTTCTAGTAAAAGACTTTTTTTATTGATCGGATAACACATTATAATTAGATAATTACCAATTTAATGTTTTTTAAACTGAAAATATACTTATGTCTAGTAAGTAGAAATTCCGGGAGTTTTTTAGGCTGAATATTGATCGATTTAATTATGTACTGCATTTGATAAAAAATGTATCTCTATAGATTCATCAAATCGAAAATAAAAAATGAAAATGATAAATAAATGCGTGTGCGTCTGTGTATATACCTGTATTGCTCTCCGACCAAACGGTCGGTGCAGCTCTTGCGGCTGTCGGCTACCGCAAAGTTGTTGACGTGTTAAGGGAAACGTATCCATTAGATAACATGTACCGCAGTATTACTGCGTCATAGGAATCGAACCTTAAGAAAGCCGACTGCGTTCGGATACAAGTCTGCCGGATGAGATAATATCGTAAAAATGCATACGCGCCTTGTGTTCGGAATCCGATGCCATAGCACCACAGTACGTATCTCCGGAGGTCTTATAATGTACTAGCTGAATTACTCGGCTTCGCCCGTGTGTGGTTTTTGTTTTATCAAAATAAAATTCTTAAACCAACACAAATTGTTGTGTTTTATAAAAATGTATTTAACTTAATGCTATCAAGTGCTAAATAGTAGTAGTTGCTGAATTTTAAAGACAAAAAAAAATAATAATAATATTAAAAAATGATTCTATTCTTATATATAACTTTTTTATGAATATTTACAAATGATACGTAGTTGCTCAATTCTAATATGGCTTAAGTCAAAACCTCTTGGTATACCACATTTAGAGTTTTATTTTGTGGTGCATAAACGGACAAATGGTAAATAAAATATAATATTTGTAGTTAAATAATTTAGGGAAACATCACACAAACACGCAGTTTACTGATCACAGTCGCAGTACACTGATTAACCAACAATCGGCGCGCGTTCGGCGCTGGTGGATCATAAGTAACACATTTATGCATTTCGGTAAGAAATGCATTATTTTTTTTAGTCGATGTTTTCTATACAACTCAATAAATTTAATATTATATAGCCTCGGAACAATTCATAACACACACAAAAAAAAGGTCAGAGTCCAGGTAGACGGAAACCCTTGGACTGCCGTGCCGTATTTCCCATTATCGGCCGACTGCTATTGTTATTATTATATGAATGAAGATATACAAATTACACGTAACAATTTATTTTTGGCGATTTCAACCCATTAAAATCAAAATTTTGAAAATCGGGCGACATGGTGACATTCAGGAAGGTATTTGGAATAACTTTGTGAAAAAAAATTGAGAAAAAGTTAAATATTGTCATCACAAAATTGGTACATAAAAAAGGCCTGTTCTTTTATATATATAAGGATAATTAAAAATCAAGAAAACGTTCTGTCGCAACTCTGCGTACTGTGTTGAACACATTGTAACCATAATGCGCTCGTGTAATATTTTCATGGTTTTTATGGTTTTTCGTTACAAACATTAGAGTAAGACGAAAAGAAAAACCGATTTCTTCATTTCGATGCGTATATCCACGTTTTTTTATTTTTATACATTTTGAGATCGTTACAAATTTAGAAATATATATTTCAAAGCTTCTGGGAGCAATTATATGTATTACGTTCGTTTGCAGTAGATACGGTAAGGTCGTGAGCGACGAAACCGTTCATGAAATAGATAAAAATCGAGTATTGGTAATTGTGCGTGGTCATAATGCTATTGCAGTCACATAGCTATTAATTATTACAATTGGTTATCGATGGGTCAAGATATCGTGTCCAAACTGATTACGGATTCTTTTGAAGTACCGCTCACCGAGCACATGTGCCTGTTCGTTCAAGCTGCCCACATCGAAACCAACTATCTTGAATATAAGTGTACATGTGCTTTCGATTGCCTGTATAGTTTGAACGCGGCTAGATGAACGTAAAACGCGTTAATATGCGTTTTTCTTTATCAGTTTTGAGTTATATCAATTATATCGTGTCGATGGGTGGAATGGAATCCTATTAACTATATCATATTGCGTATATTTTATTATCGGATGGAAATGTTGATGTCGTTAATCGGCTAATCAGTAACTGTAAATATGTTTTACTTAAAAACATAACTCAATCGATATTAAAAATCTACACTTTTAATGTCCGCCTCAATGAAGTTGAAATTCCTTTTAGAATTATAAGACAGAACTTCAATGTCACTTATTCAAATGAGCTTTAAGTCTGTAAACACGCTATTGTACCAACTACACTAATTTCAAGTATATATATATATATATATATATATTAAAAATCATATTTATTGTAATCATTAATCCTATTGAAAATGTAAAACATTATTGTTATATACATAAGAACAATAATCGAACTATAATTCGTTGGTCCGGATCGAGTCGAGGAAAACCGTGTTCAACAATTCCTTACACGGTATCAACGGTAATGCAACCCGTAGAAAAATGTCCGGCACGTGCAATTCGATCGCCGCATACGATTTAGTGTCCACGAAGCGCACGGCGGATTCTGCTACGACCCATCGTATGCTATACCCTCCGTATAGCTGCTCGACCGTACCCTCCTCCGGGCCATTGTTGCCGACCGAGAAAATCGTATTCATGTTTTCCAACGTTTGCGCACATACACTAACGGTGAAATTCCATTCCAGCGGCGTTACCTGCATTATTCCGTGCCATGCATCTACGGGCCACGGACGTGCACAATGGAGCCAATAATAATAATAATAACGTGTGATAAATGTTTTGCGCGCCCTCGGTCGTCGTCACACGGGTGAGATCCACGACCGGCGATAGCCGAGGAATCCGAGGGAGACGCCGGCGCGAGACGACCTCTGCTATCAGTATTTGACATTTTATTCCATTTCGTTTTTAAATCCACTAGCTTCGTCCAGGCGATTGATACGATCGCGTGAGACTGGAAAAAATTAATTAGCGACTCCCGCGGTGTTCGTTTCATCGGCTCAACCGTTGAAATCAACAGTTTACCGGTACGTGTCAGTACCGGTCTACAAAATACGCGTGATGCGTCGCGAACAACGGTTTCAACGCGACAACTGGACACTAGGTTATTACCGATTTCCGTCTGTTGTGATCTCGTCGCTTTTAGCAATGATATTCTTACGAGATTCTATGATTTCGCGTGAAGTTTTTCACTTTCGTTACAATATAATTACGATATAACCTGTACACTCCGAGTGCGTATCTACGCGAGTTTTAGTCGTAATTCTCATCGACTGCAGTGTTGAGATTTTATTTGAAGTTTTTATGCGTTTAATTTCATTCCACAGCAAACTTAAACCAGAAGTTTCGATTGCACGTTTATGTACCAAACGGGCACCCGTGTTTTTATCCAACACGGGGGATTAAGACCAGTGCGATAAAAATATCCGTTTATACTCGCGTGTAGGTATATATTCATGTATTTCAATTAAATCGTAATGAACTACACTGCAGGTCTAAATATAAATTGCTTTGCCTTCCGAACTCTATATTACAGGGAACATATTATTATAACATAACGTCCACTATCACCAAAAAAAATATATTGAAATTTTTCGTATTTTGAGCGTTTATTTAATGATTTTTTATAACATTTTTATGAAGATGCTTAACCATTGAGATAGAGCAATTCCTTTCCTAACTAAAGACCAGCAATTCTAACTCATAGATTTTCACATTCGCGATCTCAAATGTGGTTATTCAAGTACAAAATTTATATCAACTTTTAGATTAATATTCCGACACATACAAATCTTAGGTATACCAGACTCAAGAGATTCTGATTGCTAAATGAGATCCATCTAATTTCAATCCAAAATGAAGTAACCACCCAAAATTCCTGAAAAACCTAAAACGAGAAGAGAGAATGAAATTCGGAAACTTCCAAATAAGGCCACCGACCGTCATCACATAACAATAGCAATAGCAATAAATAGATTAATAATGGTCGTTCAAATTTAATTCTCGTTTGTATCATTGAATTCTAATATTCGAAACACCTTTGGTTTTTTAAATTTTAAAATTCAATTCGAGATGAAAAAAAAATGATAAAAAGGAATAATTAGTACTTATAATAGTTAATTGATCAAAAAGAATTAACAAAATGTGAAAAACTTAAATATATATTCGAAAATGTATTGTGAGATGTCATTTTCATGTTCCCACCATGTATACAATATTTAAAAACGTATATGTTGCAATATATATATATATAATAACATTACTTTTTTAGAACTATTTCTTGAATAAAATGAAATGTTTTCATTTTAACTTTTTAGGCGATTGAAAGTAGTTAATCTACCCTGCCCTAAGGGAAAGCAGAATTACGGTGTACAAAGTGAAATGAGCTTTTTGAAAAATCGAATAAAAATGTCAGAAAAACAATACATACATATAAAAAAAAAAGTGTAAGTAACTTTTATAACTGGGTGGAAGGGGGTGCGAACATGTACATTTTCCGACGGTCGAGTGTACCAGTAAAGTATAAATGATAATATTGTGGTACAATTGTCATTATTTATTGTTATACAGGGTTTTGTTTTTCCCATATAGATATTGATTATTGATTATTAAAGCGGCGCGACATACACTTCCGAGTATTACTATTAATGCAGTTCATAAGATCATAATATTCTAGGAATGTTCCGACGCATTGTTATTTTTAAAAACTTCTCGGATATACGTTGTGGCCAGTGGTCACTCAATAATAGGAATCATTATGTACGAAGAATACGTAATACTAAATGTGCATAATTCTTGTTATTCCATTATGATTTAATACGTACTACTGTCCAAGCAAATGAAATTTGCAGAACATAGTTTTTTCCTTTGCAGTAGGATTCTGAACTAGACCAGGCATGCGACTACACTAGTAAGATGGACGTTGAAAGAATTTGGTAACAGATTGTGGCTTATGATGATTAATTTATTTGGCTAAATCGGTTCCTCCCGGTTGAATGGTGGGTTTTAGACGTTGATTTGGTGGATTGAAGGGTTAGTGTGTTTTTACCAAGAGTCGAATGTGATCATGGTCGAAAAAAATAATTTGTATAGAACACGCGATTGCTCGATTCAATCGAATCTTTGATGGTTTTGCAATTATTAGGTGGTTTTAAAAGGTCTGAGTTTCTGACAAAAGTGAGCATACCCTTTAGTGTTCGGATGTCGAAATTTCACGCAGAACCAACTATTCGCCAGTGAGACGGAATGATGTAGGGGACCCAAGAAGCGGCGGCGTAAATAAATATTGGAGATATGTATAGTTTGACATAGATACGGGGCTAGTTCTGTTTAGTGTGGGGTAAAGCATACTACGGGTTCAGGTAGCTTCTCTGGTAATGATGTGTTAGGGCGATATTTGTTCACGCTATTAGTGACGGTATTCGTAGTACAAAGTTTTTGGATACGAAATGGGTCAACTGCTGCGGTTCACGTACCGACTACGCGTGATATCGACAGAGCAAAAGACAAATAGAGCTAGGCGACATAGCGTAACCTACAGGGCATTTGATCGCACTAGTTAGTGTTCGTCTGACAATATATGAATGATATATTTAATTTATAAACGTTGGTACAGGTAATAGATTTTACGAACAGAAATTGATGGCGTTCTTAGCCCCAAAACGTCGCATAGCTCTCTTCGTCTTTCACCAATCGATAAAATCCGTCCATTGTACACGATCGAAGTGATATGTAAGTTACCATTTTGGCATAGACACCTACCTCTTATCGCCGAGAGTCGTGATAAATATTTCGATAAATTTCGATGATAAACGATTCAGTTGTTATGGTAAACTAGGTAGTCAAAATCAAAGTGAACATTATAATAAAATGTGTATCTTTGGTCGATGCTACGATCTCGACTATTGTTTTACCATGCATTTGCTATGACAACTAAATCGTTGTTAGGGAAACGAACAAAACTGTGCAATTTACTCGTTTGGATTGTGCGCAAGACACGTCCGTGTGTCAATGAATTCGTGTATACACGATGAGAGTGAAATATGGTATGACGTTTAGGATCTTTTATTGTTATGAAAAATAATACATTATATTCAGTGTTGGGAATAGATAACTAATAATTTATCTAGATAAAGATAAAGATGACTATACTAATTCCTATCTAGATACAGATAAAGATAAAAATAAGTACATTTTTATCTAGATAAATATGAGATAATTTCATGTTTGATTTTGAAAATATTCAGGATACTACAGCCTACAGATATTAGGTAAAAAATTCATAATTAAAAATATTTTAAAATAAATATCATTTTTTAAACTCATTTCAAACATTAACAAACATAAAATATAAAATAATTTTTTTGAAATAAACTTCAAATCATTCTCTAACTTAATAATAAAAAAATCTTAGATTCGAAAAATAAAATAACAATACATTTCTGTCTTTTTCTTTAACAAATTTCAAACATTTTGAAAATAAACTTATAATATAAAGAGTTATTTTTTTAAAATAAACTTCATAAGAAGATTGTCATCTTGTCAGTTATTATCTGTGTAATAGGTATATGATGTACAGAAAAATGTAAAAATGAAAATATATAACATTTTAAATTTTCAAATTTTATTTTTATTCCATTTAAATTAATTATCTAGATTGGTACTCATAGATAACTAGATTTTTATCTAGATGAAGATAAAGATAACTGAGTATAAATTTATCTAGATAAGATAAAATATAAATAATTTTTATCTAGATAACTTATCTAGATACATTTATCTAGGTATTTCCCAACACTGATTATATTATTAGGTGTTGTGTGCAACAATTTTTAATTGTACCAATTTACGCCTTTCGTTCGCACTCGCCGTTTACACACATCAGGTATTACCAACATTTTTAATTTTTTTTTTTTTTTCGATAAAATTCGTTACACTACGGCAGGTTTGTGTGTATACTCTAATACACTTCGAACGGCTCTTTAAGATTCTAATTTTTCAAAACTTCCAGCGCAGTAAATTTTTGTCAAGTCAACTGATCCGGAATCGTTACCGAAAAGTGATAATTTATCATTTATAAATTGAATATCGCTGCCCGATGTCAACCTTTTTCCTCATGATTTATGGTCAAAAGCTTTTAAACAAATTATCTGGTATGATATTAAAAACCGGGTAGATCATCATCATTATTTTTTACGATAAAAGTTTTGAGTTAAGTGCTCCCGGGAACTCGACAGTTAAGTTTGTTTTACGTTCACATTTGGCGCTCTCAACGATAATTACAAAAATGTATCAGGAATGTATATTTTTGTATTTTTTTTTTTTTTTACTTCGCTTAACCACAGGAATTCTAAAAACATGATAAATATACGGTTTTACATGATTTTGAATTGAAACATGAAAAAAATAAATTTTTCAACTTCTATAATCATATAGCAAATAAATTGAACATTATTCATAATTGTTGTACTGAAGTTTTTTTTCTGCGAATAACAGAAAGTCAAAAACCATTGAACGTCAATAAAATCTTTGTTATTTAAAAATTTATGATTTTTTTGAAATAAAATCAAAAAAAGTAAACAAATTGAAAATTAGATGACAAATCATCATAATATTGTAATTTATTTTGACGTATTGTTCAACGTAAACGTCTATTACTCATCGCCGATGATATCAATGATTACGAGACAAAATATTTAATGTTGAGCTCTTCAGCTCTTACTATTAACATAAAAAATAATACATAATCAATACATAAAACTTCTTCACTTTTAAGTCACAGTCTTCCTTGATATTCTGTCTTTGCTTATCTCATATTTAATAGGAATATATAGATATTTATATAGGAATAGGAATATTTATATATATAGGAATTTAAATGGTTTTTATTTCCAATCGCTCAATTGATGCGATAAGGATTTTAAAAACGGGTTTACTCATCATAAAGTCTAGTTGAAAACGATTTTCCTATTTTTTTATTTTTTGTATTTTGTCTCTTTTAATTTCACAAAATAGAAATAAACAAATTGGAAGTATGAAAATCCACAAACTTAAATTATTTTTTAGTTTTGATACTCAATTTAAAAAAGTGGAAAAGACTTTTCATACTAAGATCTATTATTGCTGATTTCAAATCCACTTTAAAGTCCTTATCGCTTCAATCGATCGATCGATAGGTTGGAAATAGAAAATGTCTAAATCCCTATGTTACACTATGATAGATAAAATGTATAGAAAATCATATTCACCAAAAGTTTTAAAAAAGATTTTGATTGCACAATACACTTTCACTTTAAACAGTCATTCTCTTCGTATAGTTCAATTTACCAATCTCGACAGTTATTATTGAATTTCTGTTTTACTATTAACAAATTTCAAAAGTATAATAATTAGAGGAAAACGTGTAAATTTACAAAAATTGATCGCATAATTTGGTATTTTTATGATAGTAAATTGTTTATTAAAATTAAATTTCTAAACATAATTTTAGTTAATATCTATTAGTATAATACACATTTTTTTAATCATAAATTAATAAAATTTTGGTTTGTTGGTAATTTAGGGGATGTTTGGGCTTTTTAATGATTTTTTACTATTTGAAATGAATATAAAGGTTCTTATTACAAATGAGTTATATTGAAAGATTAATTTACTAAAAGTCTTTATCGAGAATCGTAATCAATAATTATTACCTATTATATTGGCTTTGAAATTTGGACATTTTTAATGTAAGATCTACTTAAATCACCAATAACGTCGTATCAGTCAACCAACGTATTTAGAAACATCGGTGCATTGTTGTTACACAATGACTGTACAGACAACGTTGCCTTTTTTCTACTTGGAATATCTTCGCAAAATACAAGGGAGCCTTTCCATACAACGATGAAATATTTTTCAATTTATACCAGGGCTTGCAAACGTTATAATAACGTTATGATTATAACGTTATATTTGACAAGTTGACTAGACAAAAAACGATTGAAATTTGTAAACGTAATTATAACGGAAAACGATAAACATAAATAAGCAAATATCACAAAACAAAACGTAACGTTTAACAAAATATATGATATATCATTAAACAAAACATAACGCAAAACGGTATATTTTGTATTCCATTAAACGAAATAATTAATTTCCAATTATTTAACAATAGTTATAAATTATGATACTGGTTTCGTGGAAATATTTAGTCTACGCGATATATTTTTATTTAATCCAAGAATTAAATAAAATAAATACAAAATTTATATTGTCAGACTTGAGAAGTTAAATTTCAAGTGATATATTAAAAGACATATTAATTATTAGAGAAAACAATCAATAAAATGTATAATTTATTTTGTTTTTAAGTGTATTCATGAATATAATATATTATATTGATATTAGACATAGGTATTTATTTTGTTATTTGCGAATGTAATACTTATGTACTATTTAAAAATGGTAATACGGTAATAGGTATAATTTAGATGGAATAAATTGTACTATGATGAATAACGATAAACGCAAAAGTTGAATAACGTTTTAATTCTGAATAACGATAAACTCAAAATTTGTATAACGTTTTAATTGTAAATAACGTAAAACAAAATTTTTTTTTCAAATGCAAGCCCTGATTTATACAGAATAAAGACTTCAATCACGGTTGGTAATATTTCCAAGCGGGTCTGTATGAAGTTCCTCGATACAAGTCTTTTTCATTCCGAGTACTCTTTACTCGTATAAGATTATTTGTAAACAAAATGTTTACTTCTAAAGACTAACTGGTCCACATTTGAAACGTGAATATCGAAGAAAGACCCAAATGAAATAATTTGAAAACGACATGACCGTCAGCCGAAAACCTTGAAAATGAAACTAATTCATCGTTTCATTTAGTCTCCACATTCTTGTTCCCCGTGTTCTTGCGATGATAGTCGACGGTTCTATTCCTCGTAACCCGATGTACGTAGTCATGTAAATTACCTATAACATTTGTCGAATGTTTAGACGATAGTGAAAATCCCGGTATTCGTTTTATTGTTGTGTTACCACGTCACGGTACGTTGCTAAACAAACCATCAAGTTGACCGAAACCGCGGTAAGGATACATCAGAATCGGTAAAGCACGATTGAGCATAAAACGATTGAGCATAGACCTTTTTAGCAACACGATTGAGCATAGAATATTTTATGCGATGTTGCCAAATTCACGTTGTAAACATTTTGTAATTTATTATTTTCACGTATTATTCACACCAATTGTTATGATATCTGAGCCGAACTCCTCAGTTTTATCGATTAATAAACTAGTTACGTATCAAACATTTAGCATCGGGGTAAAATATATGATAATTAAGACACAATTCCAAAATTATTATAGAATTAATATTAGTGTTCGATCACCTATAGTTGTGTTTAGTGCGTTTCGTATAAGTGCGTTTATAGTTTCTATTTTTTTTAATATGAGTATAAGTGATATAAAAATTATTTTATCAGAAAGAAGCAAAAAATTGGCATTAGTAAATTTATATAAATACAAATTAATTGGAGTTCGAAAAAAAGACAATCTTTTGAGGTGGAGGTGTACAAATAACAAATGTTCAGCATTAATTTTCTCAGATACAGATAAACTTAAAGTGATTGAAACTGCTGTACAACACAAACATGATCAAAATTGTATTCAAAAAATAGAAACACATGTTATCCGAGAAAATTGCAAAAGAAAAGTTGAAGAATCAATTTTATTATAATTATTATTTTATTATTATCAAACAGATCTATATACTATATAATGTGACTAGGTATATTACATATTGACTATGATAACATTTTTTTGGCCATGTTATAATTTGAATTATTATAATTATTTAAATACATTTTTTTGTATAATACAGTTCTAAATTGAAAATGGCAACGTTGCAGAGTTTTTTATGCTCAATCGTGTTGGTTTTCTTTTGTGTTTCAATTTCCTTTGATGCACCGACAATTTATGCTCAATCGTGTCACAAAAAAGGTGTTTTATGCTCAATCGTGTGTCATCCCATCAGAATATTATTGAATACGAACAAACAGGTTGATCACGCATCACTGTTATATTTCGAAAATACTGTCGACTTTCATAAATTATGGTTGACGATATCAGTGGAATAAATGACAAAGTATAAAATAAATTATATTCATTATTTTATTAGGTAATAATGATTATCTTACATATATATTATTATTATTATTATTATTTTTTTACATAAAATTATATAAAACTATAAATATCCTTACGCACTATTTGGTGGTATACACATTACGATACATTGATATACGAGAAGGGCAATTCGATTAAAACTTAAAACACGGAAAACACTAATTAATATTTTACAACGAAAAAAAAAAAATAAAAAATAAAAAATGTCGGCTAGTTATAAATTTAATTATTTAGCGCGCGATTATAACGATATTATGCATTTGAGTATTACACATAAATGTTAATGTTACATAACCGTCTGTTAAAGCAGACTTAAGGGCTAAGTTAAAATCGTCATGGACTATACAACGGATACGAGAGATAGAAAAATACAGTTTTAATATTTATTTTATAGATTATCTACGTTGATCCATGTCGTTGATCCATTTACGAGATTAGGTTTTTGAACGAAAACCGAGAGTTTAAAATAATAATGTTGTGTTAGCTGTACAAAAATGTAGTTGATTAAGAAGATCTATTAACTATTCGTAATTTTACTATAATATTATAATACGTGTGTCGCCGTGATGCGAACGAATCGTTTTTTGTTTTTTCGCGGAAAAACGAGCCCGGGGTTGTTCAGTTGCCGGACACGATCAGTTTGACGTGCAAAATCGGTGGTTTCCGGCGCTCCGTGTGTCCGTCGACCGTGGTCCGCTGCCCGTCGATGGCCAGGTGATACTTTCCCGGTTTCCTGGAATTCCGGCGGAAGTGCAAGCCCCAAATGCCTTTTGAGTTGCGTTTGATCTTGAACTTGTTGGCCGCGTCGCTCGACGGAACCACGAAGTAATTGTAATTGTCCTGGAAACGAGAAGTTATGGAGAGTTTAACATGTGCCGTTCACAATGATTTAATATTCTTAACTGACTTTTGGTTTGTTGGTCAATTATAAAAATATACGATGTTACCGTTTCATCGTTATCGCACGTTGGAAGTCAAAGAGCGAAAAAATTGGATATACAACATAAAACGTGCAATTTTAATTGTGTTTCTAACGAAATTCTAACCACTCTGGGCCCTAAGAGATTGGTATTGTCGACTCGTTTTAGTAGAGCAATTTGCTTAAAACGCGAAAATAATCGATATTCCATATCACCGATAATTCGATCGTTGCGCAATCATTATTGGTTTTATATGCGCACTATGATAAAAAACCAGCTTAAAAACAAAAATCTTTGTATACCATCTCCTCCTAGAACCTATTGGACTTATGGGATTCTGCTCTAAAGCTCTACTAATATATCCAATACAAATTAAATTCAAATATTTCAATCGAAAATACTCCACCTTATTGCTAGTGCCCCTCCGTTAATATCAAATTTCACGCTTCACAATGACTTAAAAATCCCTTTTGTCAAACATATATAAACACAACAATACAAAAAAATATCATTCCCGTATTCTTCTAACCCCCTCATTTTAAAAACTCTACTATCACTCACTTCCCGGGAATCCTACTCGAAGGCTAAAACGACAATGGCTCAGGAACCTATTATCTATTACTCAATATATAACTATTACCTCAACACCTATTATGTACACCTCATCCATCTTCTAATTGTAACTATGTATAACAGGTTGTTGATTTTTTTTTAATAAAAGCTTAAAAATTAAACCAGTATAAATGTTATGAAACCAATGGCTGCACGACATAATAATTGATTCAACTACGGGGACGAATGTTAATGTAACATTTCGTGACAAGTGGTTCAATCGATGAGCACGTGTAGCAAAAAGTAATCGGAGAAAAACGCATCAACGATTAGCCTAACCCAGCCTAACCCAGCCTATTGAATTTGACGCGTCATTGGGTTTTGTGGTTTCTTTCCTTTTAAAAGGTACCTACGTGATTTTTCATACATAAACCTTGAACGTTTGCCTACCAACGACGACTTACCTTAACTGCCGGCAACAATTTCAAAATTCGAGTATTCCGTACGGCGTCCGAAATCTTCATTCTGATCGTTTTGTGCGCACTGTCATCTCGCCGGTGCCTGTGCTTGTGTTTCGTCTGCGGAATGTACACAAAAACATATTGATGATCGATCAAGTTTACACATTTTAGTGTTATTACGATACTGTCTGGGAATATAAGATTATAGATTTTCAACATACATTTCTGTTAGATTTATTGCAAAAGGTCACGAATGAAAAAAATGTGAGTTGAACGTGAATTGCTTGAAATTTCCGCAGTATGATACTAGTAACGTTATATCTAGTTGATGAATTGTTATACTGATACATTTTTTGTGAAAAATATTTTTGTCAAAAATTGTCGAATTGTACGATTTTTCGATTGCGTGCAAGGAAAACAAAAAACAGGTCGAAGAAAGGCTTTCCACGTAAACGGTTCGTAATCACCGTGCGTTATGAAAAATTATCACTTTCGACGTACACGGAAAACAATACAAGTGAAATTGTTGATTTATACCACCGGATCGTGCGGCTTCCCTGTAATGGTAAAATAAAAAGGTACCCGAACAACATTGTTCTGTGAACCGTAATATTTTTTATCGCAGCTTCTTAGTTATTTTTATCTTCACGAGGATACAGTGATATCCAGTTACCCCCCCTCCCTACCGACACCACCATTAATCACAAACCGGCCGTTATGTCGTTGCTTTACCGTTTGGCGATGCGTCGGATCGTCTTGCCACCGTCCGCCGTGCTCGTCGTTGGACCCGATGATTTCCGATGAAACGTTCGTGGTCCTCCTGTGCCGGAACCTACCGTCGCCGTTTATCTGCGAGTGAAACAATGACATGATATCGGTGAGAATGGATTCGGTAACCGACGATCTACGCGCGCGCCGGGATTCCTACGGTGTACGTACCTTGCACGAGAAACAACCTTCGGTCGATATGATCTTGCCGCCCGCGCTCTTGGGGTACAGCTCCGGTTCGATGGCGAACGTCGGTATGTCACCGAGGTCCGGCGGCTGGTGCGCGTTCGGACCGCTGATGATCGGACTTATCGTGGACAAACAGTGACCCTGCGCAATAGATAATCAATAATCAGTGCACGTGCACCGGAGTATCATCGCAGTGGTAAGTGGACACATATCATTTTCGAAAAGGACCGACGACGAAAAGAAAAATATAACCCCTGGGTACGCGGACACAAACTTTGTTTTCGAATTATTCAACATATTCAGTGGCACTCGAATAAATGTAACCGGTGTAGACCGGTAGGATAACGACCGGGAATACTTGTTTGTCTAGCAATTCGTCTTGAACATGTTATTTCGTTGGTTTTGGGTCGCCTAAGGAGTTACCGTTGTGAACTTGTGGTGTTTACCTGTCCAATTCTCTGGTAACCCGACGGACATCCGCACGAGAATCCGCTCTGCCCGAGTGGGGTGCAACCGAACGCGCACGGACTGCCGTAACATCCTCTGCCGCTGACGTCGCCACCACCGCCTCCGTGCTGCAAAAACGGACGAAACATTGTATTTATTTAAAACATTTATTACATTTAAAAAAAAATTGTCACGGGCCACATGTGGCTTGCAGGTTGGGCACCACTGATCTATCACACTTATTACGATTTACACCTGCGAGTAGTTTATCGGTTGCAAGAAGTATTTTAATGGAACGGGAAATCGACGTCGAGATCAAAAGTGATAAGTTCAAAATTATAATATGGACATTTTATCGTCACGAAGTATATTATTATTATCTTTCCGATTTGTTGAAACTATTGTCTGAATATCTCGGATAGTTAGGTATTGGTTTTAATCGCGATTTCACCCAGTTTAAATTTTTTGCAGAAGAAAACACAAAACGATTTCATCAGTTTTAAATTTTGATCTGCAAATCTCGCAACATTATCGCACTTTAAAATAGAGCTGTAGTTTTTTACACAATTTTTTCAATAAAACAGGTAATTTTACAAATAAAAAAATTACAAATTACATTTTTATCATATTTTCACTAATATATAAAAATAATTCTTCGTATTTATGAATAAAAAAACTACGAATTACACTTGTGTGGTACAATTCGTGGTCTCATTGTTTTTCAAGTATTCTTGTACTATTATAGAGATTACATTTCGTTCTAATATTGTATTCTAGTTCGCGATGCAAGTTGAAATTCAACTTTTTGTTCTCTTCGAGAATTGTTTACATGATTTGAACTTGTACACATTTATGTTCAAAAGAGAAATACTTTTTTTTTTGATAGAAAAAAAAATGTACGTTAGCCGTTTGCTGTGCAATGTACAGTTAATGCTTTTGAACAGTGTATTGGGAAATATTTAAAAGGACAACGCCTAACGTTTCATAGATCGCAATCGCGTTACAATCGAATTTCGATCTCGTCGACGAAACGGTGTTTTGTTCAACGTACCCGTGACGCGGTCGAACCCGGTCTGCCGTCACCACCACCGCCGCAACCCAGCGCCATTGGATCGTAGATCTGTCCATTGGAGCACACGCATTGGTAGCCGCCGGGCGTGTTGATACAATTCAGGTTGGGGTCACACGGCGATTCCAGGCACTCGTTGACGTCCACGCATTCGCCGCGGTTGCCCAACTTCCGGAAACCTTTGGGGCATCCGCAGTTGCCGGTGCCGGAAGTACCGTTTTGCGCGTACTGGAACAATGAACGCGACACAATGATTAAAGTCGTAGGATCGTCTGTTACGCCTGATGTACGTAAACCAATTCGGCAACGCGTGTCATGAGACGTGCTCACTGCACAGGTAGTGTTGGCCAACGATATAATTTTCCATACCGATATCGTTTGGTTCTTCTCGATATCGTATCGCGATATATCGATGTATAATACTAAGACATTTAAAACTCTTATAGGTGATATTAAGTGAATTCGAAATTATAGATTTTTACTGTTTGTTTTATCGATTACATTCTAAAACTACTTGATGAAAAACAATAATATAAATCGAATTCATAGGAATTATTTACCAACTGGCACCAAGTAGTCGTTTCAATAAGAATAAAAGATAAAAATAAGTAGAAAATTACTATACATTTTTATCTTATTACCATAAGTAATGCTCCAAAAGTAAGGTTTAATACTTGTTATTCTACCTGGCATCTAACTGCTATTAGATAATAATCCGTTGTATACTAATAGCTAAATACTTATACAATATACAGTGAAAAGATTGGATTTTGACGATACCGCTTTATATTGATAACATTTGATTCGATATCGATATCGAAAAACCAAAAAATAAATCACTATATAGATATCGCATCGGAATATCGACATCGTTGACCAACACAAACTGCAGGTTTGGTAGGTCAGTGCGAGTTAAAAGTCTATGACTGGTACAGCAGAGACCAAAAATGTGTACGAAAATGTAGTACGAAATTAAAAACCGTGTAAGGCCCCGTGGTAACTAGTTTTTATAGTTTTTTCTTCGTTTCGATTTTGATTGATTGGTTCATATATGATGCATTTTGACATTTTCTACAATTATGAAATAAACGTTATAATATGATAGCCTTAATTTTTATGCCATTAAAAACAGTCATGGTCCGAACTTAGAATCAACAGTGGGACCTCGCTGTTAAAAGTTCAACTGATAACAGGAGTTTACTATTTAATTTATTATCAGCTTCGCCTTTGTTCACCGTTGTTCACCCAAAGCTAAGTAGTAGGTGTGTAATACGGAAACGTTTCTATTTTAGCCTCTGCTATATAGGCACATTTGAGGGGTCGTCCGAGCTAATGGATGTTTTTCAAAAAGACAAATTTTTACAACCGAAAGTTATATTTGTTTGTCGGTCCCGATTAAATTCGTTTTAAAAACTAAAACTGAATTGAGTTTTTACACTGGGCACACGTACACAATCCACGCAAACCATCATCGAGCCTCCTTCCCACACCTGTTATACGTTTACCTGACGATCATGACATCCGTTGTTATTGTTGTTGTTGTTGTTAAAGTTGTCGCAATCGGGACCGATGCAATCGAACTGGTGGTTTTTGGACTGTTGCTTGGGGTCCACGCAACGTGTTCCGGTGCTGTCAAGTTTGTAGTGCTTTGGACACACACACCGGAAACTTCCCAACGTGTTGACGCAAGTGCCCGGTGCCTGACACACGTTCGGATCTAGACGGCACTCGTCGATGTCTGTAAATCACGAGAGAATGAAGAGAGGGTTATGTTAAATCGTTTAAAAATACGATGAAAGTAAATATTTATACTGTAATGTTCATATTGGAATGGATAACCAAAGTAGAAAATAATATTTATCATTACGTTAAGAAGAATATTATGATTGTTTTTTTTACATTACAAAATATTGAAACACAGTTTCGGGAGTGAAGTTCAAATTCTGGTTTATACTGGAGGACGACGATCGATGTAAAATGTATTGACCACTATGGAATTAAAAGTACGTTGACCCCCCCCTCATTTCAATTTTGAATTATTTGGGGTAAGATTATTTGTGACCAATATTCAAAACAATAGTGTGTGGTTATCGCAAATGGCTACATCCGGTAAGAACCATTCACATGATCCTCAACTGTACAGCTCTTGAAATGAAAATGTTTTGCAAAAATAACGTAATTCTGATCATTACTGCGATGTACACGGTTTTCAACTCGACATAAAACATAGGTACACAGATTGTGTATTATTTTTCGTTAAGTAATTATATATTAACATTTTTGGTATGCATAACAATTAGAGTAAAACATAGTAGTGGTAAAAAATTGATTTTATAACGGTCTTTTGCAACATGTTTTTTTTTTACAATCCTATGAGTTTATAATAGCTTGCGCTATCTACCGGACAATTTGAAATATTGCTCGTGCTGTAAAGACTATTCGTCAGATGACGGCACAATATATTTAATATTTTACGAAAAGTAATAAAATTCGTTCACGCAATATTGTTATTATTCCGTCAGACTGTACAAATAATAATTCAGGAGCGAAGGAACGAAGGATGCTTCAAAGATGTCGAGGTATACAACAGCAATGCGTCTCGTTACATTCAGGTTACCACACTTGAGTTTTCAAGTTAACGCTACGCACACAAATATTTGATAACGTAAGAGATCGTCGGATACTCAAAAAACAATTTAATTTTTATTATTATTATATTTACTCGAACGTAAACGGAATAACGAAATTGAACATTTTGAAAATGTATATTTTTTACGATTCATAAACAAGTGGGTTGTAACGGGAAAAAAACGATACGAAATAATAGCGCAGACTGGAACGTACGTGTACTATATTCTATGATTTCTATTTATCAACGACGAAGGGGAAAAAATCACAAAAGTATATTATTTTTTTCATAATAAATACACTATTTGCCCAAGACCTTGAGTTTGAGTCTGCAGGTGAAGCGTGAAGTACCTGTGTACGAGAGAGCGTTTAAATGTAATTAAATACAATTATTAGAGCGTCACTAATAGGGATATTTTACCTAGAGAACGCCCCTTCCCACCCATAAGTTAATTAATTTTCAATAACACAATAAGAGCACAGCACAATATTGACACTAGACTTGGCGTTGCGACGTGACCAGTTCAATGATAACACACTTGCATTGCTCTTTGTGTTTTGTTTGTACCGCCTTTACGTCTGTACCCACACACACGCACTTTGTATGCACAGTGCCGAGTGGGCGATAAACGCGAATCGTTACGGTTCGTTTTAGCTGGTTAGATACCTAATGTTTAAAATCTGAATGCCACGATTACTCTCGACACGTTCACTTCACCCACATCTTTACGGTAAATAATTGAAAATATTTTAATAAATATTTCATCACTGTTATTAAATACTGTAACTCGGTGTCCGTATTATGTTCGTGTATAATTTTTGTTTTTTCATTGTTCGTAGTTGCACGAGATTCGATTTGTTTGCAATAATGATTATTCGCACAATTTAAATCGCGAGGCATAATTACAAACGTGATACGTCGAGGGTAAACATTAGTTTTGGTGGGTAAAAAAATTATCATTTCGTTTGAAACTTTAATTTCAGATTTACGGGCTTATTGTACTGGTTGTGCGAAATTCCAACAGAACGATAGCGAAAAGAGGACCAGTACCTCAGTTACAGTTAGCGTTTGATTCTGCGGTCAGAAAGTTTCGTCGGTGACCTGATCTCCTGTACACATGCGGTCGCGAAAAATGTAGGAACGTAGCGTCTTGACGATGTATTGTTTCTGTGTACTTTTAATCCGCGATCATCCATACGTTTATCGCGTCTTTTGTAGACGATACGGAGACTCAACTATCGGATCGCGGACGTGACGGCGTCTCGTTCGTTGTCACGCGCGTTCGTCTGTTGATCTGTAGGACGAGGAGGATGTGGCGAAAAACGAAACGATGAAGTATATTTGTGCCGTGGCATGCCGTCCTCGAACTCGCAGAAAACGAGTTGGGTCTAACGCGTTTCTTGACACCCGACGGTTCGGCAGTTCACAAACGCTCTGGGTCGAAAACGGCAAAACGGCAATGTGAGGAATTGTAATAACTTAAATGTCATCGAGTATAGGCAAACAAACGTCGTCGTACGTTCGCGATTCCTTACAAAAGGCACGTGGGCGAGAACCCTTTAAAAATCTTCGACCGGATTCAAACGTCCAAGTGAAAACGTATGAAAACGAGTTTTTTTAAATTTTTTTATTTACAGGTATAGTCTTAAAGATCGAATGGAAATATTTGTAGCGTGTGCTACGAAAGAGTGCTCGAATAATGACACGCAGCATTACATCTGTTTTTACATATTTTATTTAATTTTCACGTTTCAACACTTGATCGTACATCTGGAATGACCGGAGTGGTCTTAGAGTTTTAAGTTTCTAAAATTTTAGCATATAGTCGTTCGTACACCGAAAAATGCGTTCAATCAATTTGAGGCAGGGACGGGTAAAAGGAAGTGGTTTTGCTGAAACGGAGTAATAATAGTTTTCCATGAAAAAACCACCCGAAAACGACCGCATAGGGGAGGGATGCCACAGTGACAAGGTTAAACGACATGGAAGTGTAATTCATTGTAACAATACGACAGTTTTTGCAGTACCTGAACAGTGGTCGCCGGATTGACGGTAACCCGGTTGGCATCCGCACTTGTACGACCCGTGCGTGTTGATGCACAGCTGTTGGCAGATGTGCTGGCCGGTGGAACATTCGTCCAGGTCCCGACAAGTGCTGTTGTCGGGGTTCAACAGGAATCCGGCGGGACACCCGCACGCGAAACCGCCTTCCAGATTATGACATGACATCTCACATGGCGGTGGGTTGGCAAGGCACTCGTTAACGTCTGCGCGAGAACAAGAGAAACGATCAAAATAAACCTTACACAATTAATTGATATATTATAACGAGTACATATCAGGGACTAGAACCGTTTGAATTTATTGTTATCGGTTCTCAGAAAAAAAAAAAAAGGTTTCTGTTTTCAGTAAAATTTAACATTATTTCTTATCTAGTGAATATACTATTATCATGGTGTATTTAGGGGGGGGGGGCACTGGAGGAAAATGTTACCCCCGTTGGAAAAAAAAAATATTAAAAATGAAGTATGTTTAGTAGAACTAAACAATAGATAAGAAAAATAAATGTTGGTAGTTTTAGTACAATGTTGTCACATTACTTTTGAGTAGGGTGTAAGCCTTTAAACATTGCTACATATTCCTATGAAAAGCTGTATTATATCATATCTTCTATAAAGTGCCTCAATCGTAAGTATATGCCGAATCCGCCCTTGACTGTAATACGAGTATACCATCGTCCACCCGTTAAAATGCATTATAGTAATAATAATATTATTATTATAGTAAACGAAAAATAATTTTACAATTATTGCTACCAGTCAACGTAACCCTTAATGAAATACATAAAACATAGTGGTAATATTATAAAATCATATAGTTAGAAGACTAAGATATTATATTTGGTTGACAAAACGTTTCGCTTACCCATCTTTTCCCTTAATAATACAAAAGCGGTCAGTGTGTCTATTTTTTTTAGCTTACGTTATTTATTATAAATTTAGACGGACTATGTTTAATAGAAATCATATAACGATTTTATTATTATCTTTGCATTGTTTAAAATATGATATAATACTAATTCCATTTATGGTGTATCCTGGCAAAACGTTTCCAAATAAAACTATTTTGCGATAAATATACATGTATTAAAACACTTAAAATGTATAATAGTTTTAAAAAGGTACGTATCCAGAATGCGAATTTTGAATAGTTATATGTATAATTATTAGGAGAATAGATTTATGATTATTTACAAACAAAGTAGAAATAACTAATAAGTTAAACCATTTTATTTTGGAACTTAAAAGAACCTTTATAATTTAAAGATTCGGTTTCTACAGTTTAAAAGGTTCCGATTAGGTTCGGTTCCTGTCCCTGGTAAATACATATAATACGTAAATATGGTATGTACGTACAGTAAGTGTATATATACATATGCGTGATGATGGCGTATTAAGGTCGTTTTTTTTTAAAGAGAGAGTTAAGGATTATATTTACCACAAATGTACTTAGATGCACATTTATTTATATATATATATATATATATATATATATATATATATTTTTGTAAGTTAAAGCTTAGTTCAATCAAGGTTAACGAAATAATGATAAAATATTTACTTCTGTAACACTCTAAAGAATTTTAAACGGTAGTTAAGAACAATAGTAATATTACAATTTAAAGATCTACTTCCCCCCCCCCCATCCGTATCCCTTCGATAAATACGCCATCGATGCACGTAGTGTATAATTATGTATGATTAAAAACAATGATTCGGCTATGCAGCAGCGAACGAGTTCATATTGTGGTCATCATTATTACTATACCGATATCATCATCATTACGACATCATCGTTATTGTAATAATGTTACCGCGCGGTACACCGGTCCGACCGAGCACGTTAATCTTCTCTGCGGACGAGCAGCGCGAAATCTTCGACGGGATTTTTACCCGAACAACCGAATTTTTCAACGCCCACCACTAATGGCGGTGCCTACGTCTTCGACGACGATTATGCGATGGTAACATGCCGAGTTACGATTACGCGATATTCGTTGAAAACATACCGAACAGTCCCCGATCGGTACCGGGCTCGTCTCGTGAACATTTCTCGCGGTGACCGCAACGGCCTGTCTACGTAGAGTACACCGTAGGAATGCGATCGTTTATAATTGACTTGCAATTCGGTCACCGGGCTTCTCGATCACTTACCGTTGCAATGCGTTCCGGTGCGATCGATTTTGTATGCCTTGTTGCAACTGCACCTGTACGACCCCAGCGTGTTGATGCACCTCCCGTTGGTGCACAGGTCCGGTAACGTCTCGCATTCGTTTATGTCTGAAAATCAGTAACCAACGTAAATACACGTGCACTAGAGCGTAAGACATTTATAGGGTTTTACTAAGTTTTATTTTTTTTCCCATCGTCTACCTATGAGATTTCTTTGGGCAAAAAAAGATTTTTGAAAGTTTAATTTCATGTCGTACACTAATACCTACCACTGCATCATGGATACGAGTAATTTTAACGAAGTTTAAATTAATCATAAATCAAACCCTAATTTATTTTCCTGAACTTTTCCCACCCACATACCAATTAGTTTATAAAATCTACACCTATGTAAGTTGATATGCACCATATAAGGTGAGTTGTCTGAACTTGACCCACCCACATAAAAAACGTTTTTCAAGTAAAGCACAATGATTTGCTAATTTTGAAAATCAATTTGTTATCATTTGCTAACTACTTGCTAACCTTAGTCATGAATTTAGCGTTGATAACACAAAGTGGGTGGACTACATGAACTTGGCCCTTCCAAACATAAATTGATTGTAAAAAAAAAAAAATAGTTTGCTAATCCTAAAAATGAATGTGCTATATTTTGCTAACAGCTTGCCAACTGTTGGTATAGTTTTGTAAATTAATTGGTATGTGGGTGGGCCAAGTTCATATGAAATTTAATTGAAAGTTAATTAAGCAAATTTTGTTCATAAATCGGAATGTATGAAAAACTATGATTTTTTTAATCTAAACGTATTGAGATACTTATCAAAATTAAATTAATTTAAAATCGAATAAAAGTGATGGGGCAACGGTAAATATATTAACCTTGTTTTCATTAAACATAGAGCTAACCTAATTATGTTACTAATTTATAATTTATCTAATTATAAAATATACATAACTAGTTCAATTTCACTAGTTCCGAAAAAAAATTAATGGTCGAACAGAGAAAAAATGCAATTTAATAAATTACGGCCATAATATGCAGTAATAAAATTATAAAACATTATAAAATCGACTAATTTACTTCATTTAAACAACCAAATAAGTTGTAACTTTAACAATACATTTATCGGACAACGAAATGGAACGGCTACCGTACTAAACCTTGACCGTCGATTGTGTAACCGGATTCCAAACAAAAGCTGTCTGAACGAGTCCGAGGATGGCGACGGACACGGTTGACACTGTGGTCCCCATGCCGCGGCCATAGAACAACAACAGTCGGCTTTGGTCACGGCTCTGTAAGCTGAGACGCTGGTCGTGTCACCGTTACTACCGTGATTATTGATACACCTGCCGTTCAGCAAATGTCTGTAGCAGAGTCCTACCCTAGAATCTTATAATACACAACATCCAAAAGTTATTATTATTATTAACTAGCGATACGTGAAAAGAACGCATGAACATTACAACAATTTGAATTGGTCAGAACAAGTTTCGTATATAAAGTATAAACTATACATATGTTCAAAAAAAAAATTGTTACATTTCGACGTGTACCCATTGATAAGTGTATAACGGTACAATGTCAGAAAATGCATTTGAACTTGGATAATTTTTTTGCAACAATTGTTGAATTCTCGAACTTAAACAAATTTTTCAATATTTCCAAAAAGTTTGCAAAGTGTTTAAAAAAGGTAAAATTAAAATTAAGTAATCAATTGTATCTCTATTAGATAAGCTTCACGAACAACTCAAGTACGTTATTAGATTTACTGTCATAGAAAAAATAAATAGTTATTATGATCAGCATCTTCAGGTCAGGTACGGGGAATTACGTTCTCTTGTCCCCTCTCCGTTTAAAGCTCGCATATCGTAGAAGTTCGTTACCTATGCACTGTCGGCCATCGTAACTGGTTTTGAACCCGTCGTAACATTCACATTTATACGAGCCGGACAAGTTGACGCAATATCCGTTTTGGCATATATTCGGGTTTTCAGTACACTCGTTGATGTCCTTGCACTCGTCGCTGCCGATCTGAACGTATCCTTCGGGACAAATGCACGCAAAAGAACCGATCAGGTTTTTGCACTCGAACTTGCAATTGTTGGCGGGCGTCACGCACTCGTCCACGTCTGCAACGGGAAGAGAATAATGTATTAAACGCGTTTTCCATACCGTATCTATCGTTTCCATTCCGAATGGCGAAAATTCATCGGTTCTCTAACTGGACGTAAATATTAAAAAAAAAATAAATAAAAATACCGCGCAGACACAAGAACGCATCGCATGGCCTTTATAAATACTATTAAAAAACACTAGCGTCGAACCGTCTAACGTACCTTGACAGTGTCTACCATCTGGAGCCAAAGCGTATCCGTACGGACATATGCACCTGAACGATCCAGGCACGTTGTGACAACGGAACGCGCACTGATTGGACATTTCAAGACACTCGTTGACGTCTTCGCATACCTTGTTCGAAAACAAAAATGTGTCATATAATCGATGGAATATTACATGTACGAGTATATAACGCTGTAAGTCGCGAGATCGTTTGACAGTTCCTCCAACATCAAACGACCGCACGGCGGTGCGATAACAATATTGTCGGTTCGTCATCATTACTTGGGTTGGCCCCGGAGCGAATCCGTCCGCACAGATGCACTCGAAACCGCCTTGCAGGTTGGTGCACGTCCCGTTTCCGCATATGTTCACGTTGATCTTGCACTCGTTCTCGTCCACGCATTTCTTCCCAGTCGAGTCTAGAACGTATCCTGCAGGACATTCGCACCGGTACGACCCGTCGGTGTTTATGCACTCGCCGCCGTCGCACGGGTTCGTCATGAAATCGCATTCGTTCAGGTCCTCACCCTTATCGCCACGACCCACGCCTTCCGGACACAATCTCGCAAACGCGTCTGTCGCAAAAAACCCCGCTCATAATCACATGCAAAACAATTTAATCATCATTGCAACGCGTGTTCATACCACTTCGGGTTTCGGACAGGCCGTGCATTGTTTGCCCCAACCTCCTCCCGACGAACAACAGCATTCTTTTTCCGTGATCCTCTGTTTCCTCGGAGCCAAACAGTTACCTACGCATGCGTGCACGCGACATCGCATAAATATATATATATATATAAGCATATTATAAGATTAACGAACTTCAACACGTCATCGTGTTCAACAAACCACTAACCGGACAAAAATATATCGTAACAATGGTCTTGTCTTGTGTCTATGCATTTCATTCCACTGGAGCTGAGAACGAAAACCCTCGGGACAGTCACATATTACACCGCCGTCCGTGTTCGTACAAGTGCCGCCTTCGCATATTCCGGGCATTTCTTGGCATTCGTTAATATCTACGAGAAAAAACAGTAAAAATAGTCACGAACCATTTGATAAAACGCTGCTCGTTGCGGACATGTATGCTTGAAAACTCACCGAGACACGAGTTCTTTGCGGCTGACAATCGATATCCGGGCGGACAGGTGCACAAAAACGATCCCATTAGGTTTTGACATCTTCCCGGTGGTGGCAGGTACCGGGTATCTGAAAGGATATCCGCGTACATTTACACTTTAAATTTTTAAAAGGGACAAGACGTTCCGCTGACGTGTACTGAAGTTCTGAGCCCCGCAAGACCGTACTCACAGTGCATCATTGTCAAAAATATCCATAAACAAACGCTATGTGAGTCGGTACGATTTATACAACGACACAAGCCGTTGACGTACAATATGGCTCGTCGCCGTTCAAGTATACACAATTAGTGTGCAGTTATCACTTACTCCGTGCATTCATCGATATCCCTGCAATGCTGGTTGTCCGGCGACAGTGTGTACCCAGAAGTGCACTCGCAGCTAAACGCGCCCATAGTGTTTCTACACCGACCGTTTCTGCATAGGAACGGCATCATTCTGCACTCGTCCACGTCTATACGTCAAAATAATCGTAACAATAGTTGTACAATGATGATTAATCAAACGATCGCGTTAATCGTATAATAAACGTCGGTCGAGTGTGTATACCAATGCAATCGTTGTTGTGACTCAGTTTGAATCCGTCGGAGCAGTTGCACTTGAACGAGCCGACGGAATTCAGGCAAGTGCCGTTGTTGCACACGTTCGGATGGCGGCTGCACTCGTCAACGTCCACGCAAGTGTCACGGGACGCCGTGAGAGCGTATCCGTTGTGGCAGATGCACTGGAAAACTTCCATCCAGATTTGTGCATTCACCGTCCCGGCAAATTCCATCTCGCTCGTAGCACTCATCAATGTCTGAACACGCATAAAACTCAAGTTAACGTGCGAGTAGTAACGATCGCACAGGCGTAACTAGGTTTAAACTACTGGTGGGACTACAGCTCATTGTGCCGCTGATCGAATGGCGAAGGGAAATAATTTTAAAACACAACCCAACGCGAAAATATTTCACATCGTATTGGGTTTTACGAAAACATTTTATATCCATCACAATGGGATTTTTGAAAGCGATTTAAATTTAAAAATATATAAATATTTACGCTCGTGTACAAATGTACAAACGTAACATAACTAACCCACACACTCTCTGGCGGTCGTTCCTAGTTTATATCCTTCGGACACTGGCATTCAAAAGACCCGGGATGTTCACGCACTGGGCGATTCCCGGCACGGGGTGGTATGCGCAAACATTCGTTGTCGTCTGAAAAACGAACGGGTCGCGGTAACAATACATCGTCCGCGTATATGTATTACATTATCATTGCGCTTACCGATGCACTGGTGCGAGTTAGCGTCGTACACGTAGCCGCTGTCGCACGAGCAGTGGAAGCTTCCCGGCGTGTTAACGCACGTCCCGTGGTTGCACATGTTCGGCATCAGCGTGCACTCGTCGATTTCTTCGGTCCGGTTCGTCATGGGGTTCATGATCAAACCGGTCTCGAACCGCACAGCAGCAGGTATTCCTCTTGGATACGCGAAATGACAGCGATTAGTAAGTATTGGTAAGTATGTAGTAAGTATGGCTAACATTTTCTAAATATACGATATGCTGTTCTATGCAGTAACCGGATTTAGCGAAGGTGCAATGCACTGGGACCTCAGGTGCAAGTCCTAGACTTTCTCGAGAGCATATAATATTGCAATACGGTTATGTGATATTACGTCAAAAATATTTATCGTCAAATATTGAATAACGACTCAGCAAGTTATACGAACGTTGAGCAAAAAATATACGATTTTTCATGAACATTTTTACATTATGATAATTTACGTAATTGTGAAATTATGGTATTATTGATTCATTATCTTTTGTGTTCACTGTTCACTGAGTAAATTATTATTATTATTATTATATAATTTTAATATATAACGTATTGAAGAAATAGATAACATTTATGTTTTTTTTTTATATTGAATGGACCTCAGAATGTTAGTAAAGGCGCCACTAGGCCACATCCCAAGACTTAATCCGACATTGATTTGTGATGGTTAAGATATAAATAATATGTTTTAAGACGTACTCGTTGTGGAAGCCGGGCAAGGTTGACATGGTAAACCCCAAGCTTGGCCCATCGAACAACAGCATATCATTCGGGTTTGGCTGTTCGAACATGGGCACCGAACATTGGCCGTCCGTGTAGTTCAAAAAACAGTTTTCCTTTCGCATGTCCACGCACTCCTCTGCAAGAAGTTCGAAATAAACATTAATCAAAATAACATTCGACCGTTTGGAAACCGCGGATTCGCGTGTGGTCACGTCACCACACGAAAAGCATAAAAACAATACGGCGCATACTTCCGTTGGGCAGCAACATGTATCCCTCCGGACAAACGCAATGATACGTTCCCACATCGTTGACGCAAAACCCTGCGCCAC
Source organism: Sipha maydis (assembly GCA_034509805.1). NCBI lineage: Eukaryota > Metazoa > Arthropoda > Insecta > Hemiptera > Aphididae > Sipha > Sipha maydis. The sequence goes on along the minus strand of JASXSY010000029.1, from coordinate 511,079 downwards.
AGACGTCCGGTCTCTCGATGCACTCGTCAATGTCTGAAATCGATTTACAAAACGGGTAATCACTCGAGTGCACACTATGCCCGCGAACACTGATTTGTGCTGCTTACATTACCATAACAGAATGTACTGGTGTTGTCCAGCCGGTAACCCTCGTTGCACGAACACATGTAACTGCCGAACGTGTTGGTGCAATGACCGTTCTCGCATAAGTGGTCGTGCTCTTCGCACTCGTTCAGATCTTCGAGAATCACCTTTTGAAAAAAAGAAGGAAATAGTTTGAGTGAATTAGGCTAAGAGGTTTTTTTTTTTTTTTAGTAATATTTTAGTAATATTTCATAGTATTTTCAGGGTAAGAACTCGATGGTCCGTTTGGATTACACCAAACGTAGATACGAATTCAGTTACAGTTACCGAATATAACATGATATTTATCATTTTATTTCGCAAAACTCGAAAGTTCTACGTTTTACTTTTACGACGCTGTTAGTTTTTGTCTGTGTAATTGACAAAATCGTGTTTTCGAACTGATAGGAATCGACATTAACTATCGAAACGATAGGGTACCATTGAACGCGCACTTGCTTAACCTAAAAAATAATTCGTATACATTGTTCTTAAAAATAGGGCGAAATAAGTATTTTCGTGGCATAAGCAATTTGTGATATTATTATTATTTGTTGAACGTGTAATGTAATTCCTTATTATATAAAAATACGGTCATTTCAAGGATCAACGTAATTTTCAAGTCAATCGTGTAATAGGGAATTACATTAAACATTTAGCAAAATTTAATAATATTATAATATTAATATAATATTTAATAATGTTACGGAATTGCCTACTCCACAAAATCACCTTACTTCGCACTCAGTCAAAATGGGAGTTGTTATCCATGTCGAAGACATTACTAAAACGTGCTGTCGGGTTTTTAGTAAAAATATGTCAACGAGTTGTATCCTTCAGAAAAATTTTTAACACAAAGAGAGTATAAAACGCACCGAGGCGAAACATCGGTCTCCGTGCCAAGTAACACTTACGGTGGATGGGTTAGGTCTGTATCCGGTACCTCCGGGGCACAGCGTCTTGTACTCTTCCGTGTCCACTCCCGGGCACGATTCGCACTTGGGACCCCAAGCTTTGCCCACGGAACAACAACATGTAGCTTTTGACACTGCGGATCCCATTTCGTGGTGGCAGCGTCTCTGACCACCTCTGTCTTCAACTTCCATATAGCAACGCCCTTCTCTTCTATCTAATTTACAGCGAAAACCGTTTCCGTCAGTTTGATTCGAAAATAAACGTTTTATAAAAACAAAATTTTTCAAAAACCATAGGGTTTAATACTTTTTTGAATTATAAGCAAATAAAAAAACCCAACCAACAATCAATTTTTTTCAAACCATTTTCCACGCAATGTAGGTAATTTATTAGATCACAAAACGATTAAATAATTTCAACCAATCCGTTTTACATTGTTATTCTATTAAATACAAATCGAAATGTTAAAAACGATTACATACCGACACATGCGTTCCCAGCAGCAACTAGCTGATAGTTTGGCGGACATTTACATGTGTAATTTCCTTCGTTGTTTATACATTCACCGTACAAACATGCTTGAGGACTTTCGCATTCGTTTACATCCGTGCAATTTCCTAAATAAGGATTTCGTAAAGTTTAATCAATGAAAATAGAAAGAAAAAAACATCTATTTGTACCTCCTGTGTTGTCTAATTGATATCCTTCATTGCACTCGCATCTGAATGTTCCAAAAATATTTTCACAATTTCCATATACGCATAGATTGTTGAACATTTGGCATTCGTTTATATCTGTGAACATTTACAGTATGTTTTACATCACAGAAAATAAGAATTATGAAAATAGTCGGAACAAATAACTTTGAAAAAAAAATTGTGTTAGGATACTCCAAAAGTTAAACACACGTACCGTTACAAGATTTTTCATTCTTGTCATCCGGGTTAATGAAACCCATTTCGCATTCGCATCTAAACGAACCGGGATAGTTCAAACAGTGACCGTTCTCGCACAACGTCGAATCTTCAGTGCATTCGTCTATGTCCGTACACGTGTAACCGTCCCCGCGAAAACCGTCATCGCATACGCACTAAACATGTACATTAAACAATAATTGCTATTCATTTTTCAATGTTCAAATCGGTGGTTAAAAATATTTCGCGTTTTCTTCAATATGTAATTAACAGAGAAATCTATGGAAAAAATCTATGTAAAATTAATAAGCTAAAACACAGATACCTACATAAATTCACAAAATAAATAAATAAGACATGTATTTTCCGTTTCGCGTTTAAAAATAAACGAAATTTTACTATATGAATTCACTTCCGATCTAAATATTACCATAACTTCGTGTTTCTTTACCTTGGACGATCCTTCTTCGTTTATGCACTGTGCGTTTTGGTCACATCCTCCGTTGTTAGTCAAACATTCATTGATATCCATACAATTATATCCGTTACCGGTAAAACCATCTTGACACCGGCACCCGTAGGATCCCTAAAATGATATAAAAATCAGTATTTTTGTTTCTCGTATGACTTATATGATTTATAATTATTATACTTTACATCGACATCATTCTCAAGCTTGTAAGATAATAATGTTAAAACAATACAAATCGGTATTTTTATTTATTTATTCATTTTTTGTTTTTATGATAAAAATAAAATTTATCAAACCGAAAATGAAAATAATCGTGTGTCAAGTATGTTATCATTGCATTACCGGATTGTTGATACACGCCGCGTTCACATCGCACCTGTGGGTACCCATTTCGCATTCGTCTTCGTCAGTGCAAGCAGGACCAGCATCCAATTTAGCCGAATACCCTTCTTCGCATCGGCACGTGAAAGACCCGATGGTATTACTACAGACACCGTTCCCGCACACGTCCTTCTGGTCGCATTCGTTAATATCTTTGCGAAAACATAACAATGTTGTATAATTCTGTGTTATAATTTTATTTGAAAACGACCCGCAAAATAATCGTGTGCTGTTATTACAATGCGATGTCGATCGATTACCTATACACGACGAACCGTCGTCTCCTCTGAGCAAGCCTCCGGAACAAGAGCACAGAAAACTGCCTATCGTGTTGTTGCACTGGCCACCGTTACAGATCCTAGGGTTTTCCTCGCATTCGTCCACGTCCGCACACGTCCGTTTATCAGCCAACAGATTAAACCCGGTCCTGTGCGAAGAAAAACAAATCTTAGTCGAATTTCTAACGGTTGACACGATGACAGTTGTTCATTATCAACAACACGCACTTGCAAGAACACATGTAACTTCCCGGCACGTTTATGCACAAAGACGAACAACCGCCGTTATTCGTCTCGCACTCGTCGATATCTGAAACACAGTGAACGTTTCTTACAACTTGGAAGTAATAAGAAAATTTATAAGCAAAATTATAGCAAACGCGGAACGATTGCGTTAGGCATAATACTATAATACGATTTAATTGAAAAAATTAAACAAATAATTTTATCTCGGTCTCTGTAGACATGTAATACGCGAAAAAACGAATGTAATACCTTCGCAGTAGAACTTTTGGTCCGTCTGCCTGTAGCCGTCGTCACACACGCATTGGTACGTGCCCATCATGTTTTCGCAAACGCCGTTTGAACAGATTCCGCTGGTCCTCGAACACTCGTCTATGTCTGTAACACGCGTGTCGATTAGCACAATACGCAATTGGACGCACAAGCTCGCCGGTCTCGCACGAACCTTTACAGCTTTGCTTGTCCGCGGACAGCTCGTGGCCGGGGGGACATTCGCATTTATAACTACCCGGCGTGTTTTTGCACGTACCACCGCGGCACAGTCCGGGGGTTCTCTCGCACTCGTCGATATCTTTTTTTAGTTCGGAAAACAAACATGCGAACGATTAGCGATACGGTTTACCGTTGAAGTATAATCAATTTTGACATTATATTAATACGAAACAATGTGTTCATACCCATGCAGACTTGCATCAGTTGCGATGTTTCGTAACCTTCCTTGCACTTGCACACGAAGCTTCCTGGTATGTTTTGACACTCTCCGTCACCACAAACGCCGTGCATAATGCTGCACTCATCGATGTCTGGACAAATACAATTTTTCGTAAATGGGGTATTCAATTATTAGAAACAAAACAAAACTCGCAAACGCTGTCCGTACCAACACAACGGATTCCAGATTCGTCCAAAGCATATCCTTGACTGCATTTACACGTAAAACCTCCCATTGTGTTCTTACACCGCCCGTTACTACATATTCCTGGGAACTCGATACATTCGTTGATGTCTTTTCGATCGATAAAACCGGGTCCCTGTATTGCACGATAAAAAAAATACATATGGTTACACTATTGTAATAAACCATTAAGGATCTACTAACTTTTGGACATAATTCTGTAAAACCCGGAGTCCCACGTCGAGGACAAAGTTCACTCCTGCTAATAGATCCTTCGATGCCTCCTCCCCAAGCTTTCCCTATGTTGGAACAGCAACAAATACTCTTTGGGTAAAGGCCATCTAACGGATTGACACCAGCTCCGTGTTTGAAATCCGTGTAGCATTTTTCTTCTCGAACGTCCAAGCAAACCGTTCCTGTACAGAAAACCAAACGCATTAGTTTAATAACATTTTATTTTCCATCTATAGCGAGTCATTTACCGGCAGTATCCAACGTCAGCCCAGGAGGACAAACGCAAGTGAATGATCCTTCAGTGTTGACGCAAGTACCTCCTCCTCTACATATTCCAGGACTGAGTTCACATTCATTTATGTCGCGACACATTTTACCTACGGACTGAAGAGAAAGTTATCATTCGATGAAATCCTCGGTTCGATGCGAATGCATTTACAACAGCTTACCACGTATCCTTTGTTACACTCGCCGCCACAATCGTCCTGCTTACAAGGCTCGCATGGACTACCCCATGCCAACCCGATTGAACAACAGCAATCTGATTTCAATGTTAATTGCATAAGGTTATTCTCGCATCTACCTCCGGTCAAACGCGTCCAACACGAACCGCGACGGTTGTCTATACAGCGTGTAAAATTCAATTAGAAAAAATGTGATCTATCAGACGTATTGTCATTTCGACATTACCTAAACAAACCCGCCCGGTACTGTCCAAAATGGTGCCCGGAGGACATTCGCACTCGAAAGAACCGACCGTGTTTATACATTGGCCCGCCACGCACGCATTGAGACCAAGTTCATCGCACTCGTTTACATCCTCACAAGCTTGACTCTGAGAATTCAACACGGTCCCGTCGGGACAGGTGCACTGAAAGCATACAGATAGTGCTCGCTTACTAAACTGTTTCCAACATCTTAGCGTAGTATTTTATTAGTTGTAATCGTAATGCACCATAAGTTCATATAATTTAGTTATAATTTATAAGTTTCAAATACGTAATCGTGCTATAAATAATATTGCGAATCCAATGGTCGGCCACTAATGAGTACCAGGCTTTATACTCATGTGCCAGGTTATTACGTCGAATAGTGGTTGTGAGTATAGTTAGGTTATCGGGCTGTTGGGTGACGGAAACTTGCGGTTTTGCGGTTTGTGTTGGCACGACGAAGTGCTTCAACGTCTCGGAGAACGGGACAATACATCGCGGATTACAATATGCATTACAATATAAGGTTACCTGAAAACTTCCGGGTGTGTTGCGACATTGCCCGCCGTTGCATATAGTGTCGTCCATATCGCACTCGTTGATGTCCTTGCACGATTTGCCCGTGTCGTCTACCTCGTAGCCGGCGTTGCATATGCACCGATAGTTGCCGATGGTATTCTCGCACGCGCCGTTAGAGCACACCGCCGGGTTCTGGGCGCATTCGTTTATGTCTGAAACAAATCATTTGGTAAAAGCACGAGAACGAATTTCCACCGGACCATTTCTCCGACACGAACCGTCGCCGTTGTACGTCATCCCCGTTCCTTGCGGGCACAGCACTTTGTAGTCCACCGTGTCCGGGGCTGGGCATTTGGTGCACGGCGAACCCCATCCGGCCGTCTGGCCGGCCACGCCATACGAACAGCAGCAGCTGGACTTCGTCATGGGTGCGTTCAGGGGCTGCAGACACGAGCCCTGCTGGTAGTTGGCGTAGCACATGTCGCGCAGGGTATCTGGAAAACGTATTTTACGTTGTACAGAACGGGATCATCTCGGACGGGATCCGGACGATAGTACGTACCCAGGCACGTGCGTCCATCGTCGAGTCCTAGGTAAAATCCTTCTTGACATTCGCACCGGTAGCTGCCAGGCGTGTTTATACACTTGCCGTTTTGACAGGGGCCTCCTGCGTTTGAACACTCATCGATGTCTGCAACGTAATTGTAATATTAACCGTTGTAATAATACCAAAATCGTAATAGCATCGCGTAGCTTCCAACGTATAAGCCACCGTGCGAGAGTTTAGTGTGACGAGTAAAGTTTAGAAATCGATGTGTTTTTACCTATGCAACTTTGTCGGTCGGGCGATAACTTGTAGCCCGAGTCACAGAAGCATTTGTACGAGCCGTCGGTGTTCGCGCACTTGCCGTTCCTACAAAGGTCTGGTTTCTTCTCGCACTCGTTCGTGTCCGTGCAAAACGTCCCGTCCGGCGATACCGTGTACCCGGGCTGACACTCGCAAATATACGAACCGGGAGTGTTTCGACATTTGCCGTTGAGGCAGATCTTAGGATTCTCGTAGCATTCATCTACGTCTAAAATTTCGAACGTAACGTGTAGTGATGAAATGCAGGACATATTCTATATTAAACTTTAGATTTAAGTCGTTGTTACATAAAACAAGTCAACTCCGACTTTGTAATTTTTTTTTTAATAATTATCAAACACCATATAACCTATACTCTGATGATCAATTTGACGCATACTATGTTTGTCGGTTAAACGACGGAAAAATCATACGAATCGTATTATTCTGCACGGAAACCGATATTGATTAATCCGTTTAACCAGTCGAACCATCGAAGTCATAATAAACTCAAATAATATAAATACAAAATATCTAATTGATAATGTTAAATTATAGAACATCTAATATGCCGTATGCAACTGTTACCTCCACGAGCTATTCTTGTGAACAATTATTACATGTATTATAAATCTTATAGTAGTTATTTTCAATGATACTGTAAGTAATGAAACTGTAAGTTTACTTATTGTTTGTTTAAATTACGGATTGTAAATAACTTATTTAAATAAAAAACATATTATTAACCAAAAGTGTTTTTTTACCTATACAAGAATGGCCTGTCTGCGACATAACGAATCCTGATTTACAACGACACTGGAAAGATCCTTGAACGTTTAAGCATTTTCCGTTTGCACACATGCCATTTTTTTCGCATTCATTGTGGTCTGATGGGAAATCAATGAGCAATGTGAGTAAAAATGGAATCACTCTTTGTTCGGTTAAAAATGTGTGTGTGTGTGTGTGTGTGTCATTATTACCTATGCAACGTTTCCCGTCGGAAGCCAAATCGTACCCGGGCGGACACGAGCATATGAAACTCCCTGGAGTGTTAATGCACTGACCGTTATTGCAAATACCTTGTTGCGAGCATTCGTTGATGTCTGAAAAAATCAAAATCGATACGGAAATGAAATAAAATTCTATAAGAGATCAACGCGATCTGATGACAATGCGTATTGTATTTTAAGCGTAATTTACACATAGATGACTAGCCTTCACACACTTGTGAGTCCTCATGTCTGCTTTTAGTGAAGCCAGAGAAACATTCGCACGCGTATCCGTCCACCGTATCGATGCACCTTCCTCCTGCTCCGCAAATCTCTGGTCTCAGTCCGCATTCGTCCACCAAGTTCAGTACTGTTTGATTTGCTATGCCTCCGAGACAGAGTTTTACGTACTCAGCTATAAACAAACAATTTCACATAATTTTTTATCTATCAAGATATGTTGCTAAAATAGATATTAAGAATTATTTTTATTTTTACCGGGGAATAAATTCTCTAATATCGGTAGCAAAATAAAAAGCAACGTTTTGAAAAATATTGTAAAAAAATGTATCATAGCCGAACAAAAGTAATCGAAAATAATAATAATTACTATCTTTTGTTAATATTGTCATGTTAAAAATTCTTACGACGTCAAATGTATTGATCCTATAACTTTTAATCGTTTAACCATATTTTTGTTACGTCAATAACATGTAGATTTGACCTAAATACTTTATAAGCATACATAATCAGTGCTTGGAAAGGACGTCGTTGGCGAACGTACGTTCATATTTTGTGAACGACACGTGAACTTCACAAGTCTTTTTCCAAATAGAACATAAACGTGAACGACGTCTATATTTTCAATGATTTAACCCGTTTTTTCGAGCGTTCAAATTTAATTACCATTTTAAAAATATATGTATAAACCAAAAATACTAATTATTGTTATCGTTATGTTATTTAGATGTAGGATTTATACAAAAAGTAATATATACCCTAATATTATACATTCTGTAAACGTATCATTTATGCAGAAAGCAGGTTTATGACTCATAGTTAAAAAACAAAAAAATTTAAATGAACGACCAAATGAAAACGTTCATTTTTTCATAGAATTTGAACATGAACGTGTTCACTTCAAAAAAAAACGAATCTTCCAAACACTATACGTTAAATATATATATATGTACGTCAAGTGCTATTTGTTTTGTTTAAGTAGCCGAAAGTAATAAATACAAAAATAACCGAAAATGTATTTCAAGTATGATATTTGTAAGGAAATGCACTTTTACCATCGACGCAAAATCTTATCGTATAAAATAAATAAATAAAATTGAAATGGATTTTAAATGTTAAGCTGACGAATGCAACAATGTACATACCCATTCCCTGCGAAGGACAGTGTTCGCAAGTGTTTCCCCAACCTTTTCCCATATCTTTACCGCAACAACAATCTTTTTTGGAAAGTTTCATCGGCAACGGTGCTGCACAGTCTTCGTTGGACGTGAGTCGCGTAAAACAGTTACCTTGCTGAGTGTCTGAAAAAATTACAAAAACAAATAGTTTTTTCGTCCCCGCTACAATAGTGGTTATACATTAAAAGTTAACAAGTTAACACCATTAACATATGGAAGTAAACATAACCCTTATGGAGCGGATGCATACTAACCAATACACCCCTTGCGGTCCGTCGTGGGCACGAATCCTTGTTTACAAATACAATAATACGAACTGTCGGTGTTTACGCAATAACCGTCTTGACAAATGTTCGGATCACCTCTTTTGCATTCGTTTTCGTCGTCGCACACGTTTGTCACTTGATTATGTATTCGGCCCTCGGGACACACGCACTTGAAAGATCCCACGGTGTTTACACACGCTCCGCCCTTACAAATACCCGGTATTGCCTCGCACTCATCTATATCTAGAAAACAAACCCGAAAAAAAACACGTTTATACAATTACATATTTTTCGTTTAAAACACTTCCTGAATCGGGTCTGTAAAATGGTGATCCAGTCGATACGGACAATGTTAAGAACAAATTGACTGTTAAAAACAACGGAAACTTTGATAGAAACATAAAGCTTAAATATAAAAATATAATTAAAACAATAATTATTAAGAAAATATGTTTAAAATTTTCGTTTTCCACTTTTAGTTTCACATCAAGGAATCATTAAGTTACACACATACGTAATTTAAATAAAATACATAAACCTTCCCCCCACCCCCGTTGCTATGAAAATATTCACAACTGGTACATCATCAATCAACTATCTATACTACAATTTTGTCTTATTTCCAAAAAAAAAAAAATTGACATATTTTTGAACATAGTCCAAATATTATTTATGGAAAACATAATATATCGTTAACGATAATGACTTTGTTTATATAAAAACGCTCACCTATGCACTGGTTGGAATGCAAGTTCTTGAGGAAACCTATATCGCAGTCGTAGCTCAACGAACACTGTTCGCACGGATGTCCCCAAGCCAAGCCGATTGTCGCACAACACAATTGTTTGGTGCACACAACACCCTCGAGTTGGCCTTGGCACATGTCGTTTGTCACTCTGGTGAAGCACGGACCGATCCGGTAATCTAAAATCAAACGGGATGCGGATGAAGAACAAATTGGTGCCTAATAGCCACTGCCATTAATAGGCACTGACTATACGGATTGTTTGTGCACAGGAACAAATTATATTTTAATCATAGCATAAAGGACGTGAAAGATCAAGCATAGTTGACTGATGTCGAATTGATATTGCAAACAGACTTGGACGTGACACGGTCTGAATAGTATCGTAATAAATATATGTCATAAAAAATGGTCACAGTCATATACAATGTCACAAAACTATACTCAACATTTTAATTCTACATTGAAATAGTGATGAACTGTTGAGTTATAGAACAATAATAACTATCTAATGTTTTTTATTCAAGAAAACTAGATATTTAATTTATTAAATATTTTTTCTTTTCAGTATTCAACTTAATACGTATATTGCACGGCCGCATTGATTGATAGTTTACACGTTGTAGTAGGCTGTCTGTTCAATCACTAGGATATCACATTGATTTTTTTTTACAATTGTATTAATATGTTTAAAAGTGATTTAGAGTTATAAGGATTTTTTGATATCGATTTAAAGATAAAACAGATGTACCAATCCTTAAGTCACATATGTTAAAATGTATTATTGAAAACCAACTCGTAAATATATTTTAATAACGAAAAGAGTCTAAAATGTTCGTCCTACATCGTTATGTTTATATCGTTGCACCGTTTCGCGTTCGGTTGAATATTTAGACAATGTTGTACAAATAATGTGACGTATGGAAAACCACTGATGATGGACCCGAGAAAACTTGTTTTTGCCTCATGTGTGCCACAACACGTGCTTTTATTTCCCCGCAGCTTTATGAACAAATATTTACCTACCAGCTTCACATCTCCGTCCCGCGTATCCGTACACGCACGCACACCGGTCCGGACCGATACACCGGCCGCCGTTCAAACATCCGTCTCGGCAGATCGCTGCGAACACAACGAAAAAAAAAAAAAAAAATCGATTAGGCATAAATGCTTTATAACATAACAACGACGGTCCAATCGAGTTCTCCGGTCCCAAGCGATTGGGCGAGCGAACGAGACCGAGAAAGAACAACAAAATGAAAAATTCACGTCGATGTTCACGATGTCTCGGGCGCATTCGTGAGATGGGCTCGTTAGAAATTTTAAGAACCTCGGACACGTGCAAACGTCCTAGATCCACTGGGGACGTAGATTTTTATCGAACGGATATTTTCTGCGTTACGAAAACGGTCGTGCCGAACACACGTTTTACACCATCGTTTGCGCGTCGCACGTTCCAAACGACTCGCGACGTGTCTACTTACGGTCAGCACAATTTTCGCCGTTGTAGCCCAGCCGGCACACGCAGACCGATCCCAGACAAGTGCCGCCGTTCAGACACGGGTACTTGCACACATTCCTCGAAGTGGTCACCGCCGACGGTGAACCTGCCACGGTAGTCGCAGCGATCCTGGTGCTAGCGCCACCGCCACCACCGATCCCGCCACCACCGATCCCGCCACTACCCCTGCCACCGTGGCCACCGCTATCGGCGTTGCCCTTGGTCCTGTGCCCGCTGTCGCTGCCGTCGTTGTTGTTGTCGTCGTCGTCGTCGTCGTCGTCGCCGTCGTCGTCGTCGTTGCCGACGTCCCTGCTCTTTTCGCCGTCCACGACGCCGGCCGCCGGTAGCCTCTCGAACCGGTCGGGCGGCGACGGCGGCGGTGGTCGTTCGTTGTCCCTGTTGTAAGCGTCTCGCAGGTCGTCGGGCAAGCACGCCGAACGGACCGAGCCCTCGTCGCACAGGCACATGTTTGGCTTGATGCACCTACCGCCATTACACGGCCTGTTGCACACGGCTGGAAAACGGAGAAAACGATTGAAAAGGAATCGAACGCACAACTGTTGTAAAAAAAAAAACTGTGCAACGCAAAGGTTGTTCCGACATTGTACGTAGACACGCGATCGAATGCGATTAATTCGACCGTACCGGATCTATTGAAAATGCTTGATGTATGTAATCCTTATTGAAGTTATTAACCAGTAGATTTTCCACTATTTTCTTAAGCTTTTAAACATTTTAATAACTTTAATCAGTCATTACTAATAACATAATCAACGAGTACATAAAAAATGATTAAATTTTCATAAATTATTAATAACTCAAAAAAATCAATGAATTAAGACTATAAATCCCAAAAGTTAACGAACATTCGTAATTTGAAAAAGGGATGTTTTTATTTTTTGTAGAATTTAATGTCATATTAAATTTCAAGTTAAAAAATATATAGAACAAACAATATCGAATAAGAAGTTATTGTAATTGTCAAACCATGTTGAAATGCTTCGAATTATACAGTTATAAAAGAGTACTGAAGTCTGGTTGCCGACTCCTTTCCGATCGATCAGACGTATCTCGGTCAGGATTTTGTCGTGCGGAATAAATGTATTCGCACAATACAGGAGTGCGTATATCGTTATTGCTTCTAAAACTATAAGCGCGAAATGTGTTTGCAAGAAAAAAAACCGAAGCGATATCATAAGAATAAAATGCGCATCGATTTGTAGAAAAAAATAAATAAAATAAAATTTAATGAAGTATGAACAACCGTAGCACACATCAAATGGTCGGTATTATTTCTCTGTTAATAGAGCATGGTAATGTTATACGACCTCGGTTGGTCAGCGTTTGAAAAAAAAACACTTAACAGTTATAATTATAAAAGTAATTAATAGAACAGTAAAATACTGTGTTTAATATTATACTCACGAACAATACAAAGCCCTGTCGCGTGTTTCAATGTCCAGCCCGGACAACAGTAGTTTCTAAAGCGTGATCGACACACGTTTGGCCTGCAAAATTTAATAAAAATTAAGTATACTCGTCAGACTCGGAAACTGAAATAAGTTCGAATGCGGTTCTTGTATAATTAACATATGTAAAACATATGACTCTTATTATAATTAACCGTCGGCCACACAATAGTACTCGAAGTCGAGTAACAACAACTCAAACTTTTGAATTTTTATTTAGTCTCATTTACGGATTCGAAATATGGTTTCTGGAATGTACTGAACATGAAATATATGTCTTTATACCTTCATTCGTACTTTCTAACGTTCCGGATTAGGTTTCAACGTATTTCAGTAAAATGTGTGTACCTAACGCATGTGATTCACGTATTTAAATTTTTTTTATATATTTATTGATTTTTTCGTTTAAATATTTGTATTAAACAATTTATAGATTTATTTAATGGGTTGCGTATCCTACATAGTATTAAATGATATGAAACAAATACAACTCTGAACTTGTTTTTACGTTTGTACGCAAATAATTCGTGCTACCCTTTTGCTAATGATTAATAATTATTTGTTTACAGTTTATTTGAAAAATACAACGCATTATAATTCTTCTTCCGGCTTTTGAAAACGTTCGTATGACGACCGTACGTATATATCAAAACACACTACACCTACGGCGAGTTTTGAAATATGTTTTTAAAATGCTCAGTAATAAAATGGACACATATGGTGTTGTCAATATTTATCGAATACGTGTGGTGGCAAAATTTTTTGACGCCAGGTGTAAACGGTAACACGCTTCGCGTTGATTAGAAATGATAAATTAAAATACTTTCTTTTTTTTTTTTAATCAAAAATAATTAAAGTATGCTATTTTACGCGAGTCCTTATACAGTAGCAGCAGCACTAACAAATATAATCGAATTATTACATATCGTATATGTACATTTATGAACAAAATATAATTAGCCTTGTTTTAACATAAAACATCGTTCTTTTATACTTCGATATTTAAGGAGCTGGGCTGGTAAGTTCTCACACAAAGCACAGCAGGTAAATGTTTACATATGTAAGTTCCTACACAGAAAAAACGTATTCTGATAGGTACGTAAATTTCTACACGAAAAAACAAATACCGGTACGTAAGCTCCTACACGAACAAAATTACATGTTCGTGGGTTGGTACTAATTCTTGTAGAAGTCTTACAACAAGTGTTTGTGAAACTTTTCACTCCTAGTTAAATTCATATTGTTATCACCATTATTCTAATATATATTCAAAACAATAGAAATCTTAAAAATATTTCAAACAAATATCTATATTATATCTATATATCAAATACATATATTAAAATAAGATCATCAGATACCAATAGACCTTAACAAATAAGCAAAATAATCAAAATTATATTAAAGCAAAATATTAGAATACAATCCAAAATAAATAATACAATATTATTATGTTAAAAGTTCGAACTTTCCAAATAGGCCATATAAAATTTAATTCATATTATAATTATCATATTAAATACGTATAATATATGGATGACGATGTATTGTTTTATATAAACAAGACTCAATAGAAAATTGGATTAACATTTTTTACAAAACACAAAACAAACAAATTTTAATCATACCAATTACGTTATCAGTCCTGCGTCTGGATAAAGTAGGAAAAAAATTTATATTCGTTATAATTGTTATTCGTTTTAGAACTAACGTGAACATACTTAAGGGTGATTTTTACCTGCGAACACTAGTATGGGAACTTACAATCATTCGATTTTGGTGTATGGTTGAGTGAAACAAATGTAGAAATGCTACAAGTCCTCTGCCCTAAATAATAATAATTATACTTGTATGATTGATGTATACACAATACAACATCCGGCATATTTTTAAAACTGTACCTTCCTCAAAGAACGGTAATATATAGTACTCGATGAAAGTTTTTACTATCAACGATCGTTATTTTTTCTCAATTATTTGGATAACCGTTTAGAATTACAAAAAATAACATCCCGAAATCACCAACTAGACAAGATTCATTATTGGAAAAAAGTCTATTTTGATTGTTGGTTCGTGCAATTCTTCCAGTCGAAATCTTGTGGACGAACAAAAAAATAAAACATAAAAACATATCATGGTAAAACCAACAGTACATCCTTTACTCTCTCCGATCAGAATCTAATACACAACATAAAATTATGATCTTGGTTGCTGTTGTACGAAAGGATATAACGCACTACGACGATATTATAATGCGTCGTACGGCCGGTACAGCAAACGAGCATCCGGATCACGAACCGTATGATTAAAGGAAAAGGATAATCTATAAAGTATATTTTAATTTTGAAAATCTATTATCATAAATACACACATGCGTGCGCTTGTGTACAGTACTTATACGTGCGTGTAAATATGTATACATTATATGTGTACGCATGTACGTGGGACGTGCCGCGATATCGGAGACGGACATCTGTGAGCGTGTAATTTGTCTGATTCGTCGCCTAAAGTGGCCCTTTTAAGCGTCTTTAAAACATATATATACGATTTCTCTCTCTCTCTCTCTCTCTCATTTAAATCGAATATGGATATAGTTGCGCGTACTATAAACAACGCACTTCATAATATTATATACATTCGATTACTTTACCGGTATATATTTATACTTATATACTCTCCGTATATTAAGTGTACGTACGTAATATATCGTGACGCGCTTAGGGGTGACCGTATACGAAAATGATAATAATAAATATAATATTTCGATCGACCGCGATAAACGATCAAACCACGAGGTATACTATAGGTAAGTGATTTTTTTTTTTTCATTATTCCCCAAGAAAACATTCGTGTAGACATTACCGGTGTGCGTTTGCGTAGGATGATCGTATAATATTATGCGTTCCGTGTGAAAGTTAAATTGTACGAAATCACATATGTATCCGAGAACGGAAAAAAAAACATTCGTCTTTAATCGCCCTTTAGGCTTGCGTCACGAGGATCGCAACAGTATCCCCCCCCCCCGTCTATACTCACAGAATCTTATGGATTACAGTATCGCGATCGATATGTATCGGATAATAACGCGTATCGTGTTTCATAGTGGCTTTGAACAATAATAATTAATAACCGATTGGCCGATTGTGTTTTTGTTTTATTAATTTCACGTTGTACAGGTATGGTTTTCGTTAAACTATTCATTTCTTACGGCGTTTTAGGTAGGTATATCGTATACGTTTTACTTGTTTTATTTTGTTGACTAATACTTACAATCTGCAATGGGATATACAATAAGAAAAACAACTGGTTTGTAATGCACTGGACAATGTGATAGGAGATGGTGTTCAGTGATAATACTTTGTGGATGAGTCTAATTAACATTCATTAAATACATGTGATTATGCGAAATCCGTGCAACAAAAAGGTTAAATAATGATCAATTCACGTTAAACGTATACGCGTATAAACGAATGCCATGAAAATTTAGTTAAAATGTTTTTCGAAAAAACGGAAATTTTATCAATTGTGACGTCGTAATTTTTTTTTTTTTTTTTGGGTAAATATTTTTAAAATAGTAAAATGGGTAATCGCAACACGTTCAAGAAAAAATGTCACTGTTTTTATTACATTTTTATATTATAACTGTAATCGAAAAACAGAATACAGAGAGCCTAAGATATCATTTTGTTTATATAATATTATTATGCTTAAATTTAAATTTAAAATATCTTATATTTTTTAATAAATATTAATGTAAACCTATATGTTTCCATTATTGAACTACAAGAATTAACTTTTGGAATATATAAATAAAAATTAAATAATATAGTAACATGAAAATATATTTTAAAATTACAAGACGAGATTTTTTTTAACCGATTTTATACTTCTTAATACTTTATTAAATATTTAAATTATTTATAATTGAATTTTACAGCAGTATAATTATGTCCAATAAACTATTAAACTAATTATATAATCTTAAATGCATATCGCGTGTAATATGATTAAAAATTGTTGGGTTTTATTTAAATTATGTTTCTAAATTTTTGTTTCAAAACCACAACAATGTACAAAGTATTAAAAGCAAAACAGAAAATTAATAAAACGAATGTATCGTAATTTGATGAGTTTATATTTGATTTATTTTGCTTTCACACGACTGCAGATGGACTGTAATCAGGGATTTACCCACGAGGAATGTTCCCGTGGAAAGAAAACCTAAATGGGAAATATATCCCGAAATTACTTCTCCTGATTTACGGTTTTCGATAAGACGCAGTTGTACGAGTTTCTCCGTTTCTCCGTCGAGTATTTACGGATATTGTACGGGTACGTTTTCGTCCAATGGCAATTATCTCGCTTGACTGTGTAGAGAACGATAAAAAAATAAAATAAAATAAAATAAAAAAATATGAAAAATTATTAACACACGATCAACCCCCAATAACGAGAACAACGTGTAAGTGTATGGTATAAATATTATTATATTATACTGCATGCGTAACGAAATGGTGATAATAAACACCTTATTTTTGCTATACGAACGGGTGGGTTGTGTGTCAATTTTATATAAACCTTTACGTGTTAAGTGAACTGGAATATTTCGGAAGGTTCATATATACATATATTCATGATCGAATGGGCCCGAGTGGTTTTTACGGCGACCGTATAATACGTATATTGTTTTATCTATCTACGCGTACGACGAAACTGCTTTCGAACGTCCGAGCTTAATAACGAGGGGTGGCGGCAGCAGGGTACTTCGAACACGTTTAAAACCCTAATAATAATAATAATAATAATAATAATAATAATCTTATATGCATATTAGGCTCATGATACACATAGTTATAAAAAATATAAAAATCCCGTTATGGTTATTTATTCAAAGAGGACGTCATAAAAATATCAGCGTTAAATTAGAATAATTTTTGACTAATGTAGGTACCTGTTATCATATTTCTTGAAAAAACAATCGACATAAATTGTATTCATCCTCGTGTGCATTGAACAAAAATCAGATCACGTTTCAACGGTAATATTACAGTAGAGTTTTAGAAGAAATTCCAAAAAAAATGCAAAGATTTCATTAAAATTGTGTACAGTGTACTTTGTTTACGGTTTCATAAAAATGATTTAAGAATATTTGTAACTTGTGATTATTGAAATTGAATTACTTTTCATCGACGAATTTATCGACTCAAAAAATAATTTTCCGTTTTGCTAATACGGCATAAAAGTTATAAGTATAAATATACTTGTAACATATTTTTTTAATCGCAGACATATTCGTGTACAGAAATAATTAATTTTTAGAGTAGAATTTCTCTTGTGTCAGTTCCAATAATTTAAATATATACACTTTGTTCTCTCTTGTTCCCCTTATGAATCGCATTTTGACAAACATTATTTTAGATGTCAACAATGTTATAGCGTTTTCCTGAGGTAAGTGTTTCTTTAATAGTACATGAATAGCAATTATAAATTGTATCATATGAGACTGCATTATTGCACCAGAAATAAATCTCAAAGTGACGGACGCTCGTACAGCAATCAAGATAATTAAACGCATTAATTTCTACAGGTGTTTTACTTTTTTCATAGTTATTCTGAACGTTAAATGTAGCTCAAGTGTAAAAGAAATGTTTGTAAGTATTAAATTAATTAATTAATTAAAATTTAATTGAAACGAAAATTCTTGGAATGTAATGCGATCGGAAAATTAATGGAATTAAGTATTGCATTTTATTTAAAGTGTACAAAATATCATTGCGATCGCGTGAATGTTAATTTTATTAGCATTATTAGCAATGCATTGCGTGAATTGATCTGACGATGAAATTGTAAAAAAATTGGAAGTAAATACTCGTACATTATTTGTTCGAAGTAATATTATTATTTGGATTACAATTATTATTTATTAAAATTACATATATGTATTGTGTCCAATCGATTGTGACGTACATTTTTTTTTAAATTATACGGTGTTTACATTAATCGTTAAATCCAAACTTGAAGTTATAACAAATCGCCAAACGTCAATTATAAGTATTAATTATGTATACTATTGAACTCTTAAAAATAGTTAATTATATCGACAATAAATCAACACCATTTTTTTCTCACGATCCTGTGGAGAGTTCATAACTTAACCATTAGTTTACTGACAAATACAACTTCCGAGTAATAACCTGTAACATTCCACAACACCAATGCCAACTAATGGAAGTACACAATAGAAGAATTCGCTTTATTCTAATTTTGATAATGTGTTTACAATTTGTATATATATATATATATATATAAATATAATAAATTATATATCTGTCCACGTACACGTGTTATTTAAATCTTATTAGTTAAAAGTTATATTTATCCTTTACGAATTGTAAAAAAGTGTAACACCTTATCCCAAGGCAAATAAAAATATTTTACGTGAAATGAATTTTTAATTTGATAATCTATGTGGCAGCTCTAAGAATACTCCTAAAACCATCTGATAAAGTACTTAAATACACAAGGTATCAAGGTTTCTACGTCTGTAGCTAACAATTATTGATGCATTCTGTACGTGAAGACTGAGAAGTAAAAACCATATACCTACACGCATATTATCCAATAAAAATACGGACACAAATTGCTCGCAGCAACAACAATGGAATTAAAGCAATGTACATTAAATAGAAAATTTTTCTGTACGATCAAAATTTATATACGTAAAACTTTGTAATACGATAATGTTTACAATAGTTGTTATTGCAATTATAATGTTTTGTTAAAACAATTTATTTGTTTTAGATTCTGAACGGAGTGAAGAATGTATTGATTTTACAATGATGTGTGTTTTTTTTTTTTTTTTTTTTTGTGTCTGTCGACACGTTTTGGGGCAGTAAAAATGCTTCAATTGCCTTATGTAGCAACTTTTCTGAAAGGAAAGTGAATCTATTTGGTACTTTGGGGGGTCAAAAGTTAAAAATTTCCAATATTTTTTAAATGCGACGGGAAAAACCATAAAAAAATTTGGGAAAAACGGGAGTTTTTACGCAAAACCCGTTTTCGACATAATCAAATTTTTTATTTTGCTATAACTCAAAAACTAATCAATGTAAATACTTGAAATTTTCACCAAATGTTAAGATTAGCGTTCTCTATACACCATTAAATTTTCAAAGTATTTTGACTTTTATTAAGCTATTTATAGACGATTGAAATTTTCAATTTTTTTAAGTATTTTTTTTTTAAATAACGATAAAATTTTTTTGGCTGCCCAGAAAATCTTGAAAATTTAATACAAGGTTTCTTATAAGCTGTTCTTTAACTGATAAAAAAAAATCTAAAATCGTAAGTCACAATTTTTTTTTATAAGTGCTCAAAGTTCCAATTTATACGAAATATGTAAAAATCACGATAATTTGCAAGTTATTTTGTAGATAAAAATTCATAAAATTTTTTCTGTTCAAACTTAAGGTTCAAAATTTTAACACTAGGTTATCTATAAGCTACTCTTCAAAAATCTTTAAAAAAATTTCTACCGGAATTAGAGGAAAAAATTTTATGACTGTTTGAAATTTAAATATTTACGAAATTGCATAAAATAGCGATTTATTGTCAAACGATTTTAAATATTTTTTATAATTCAAAAAGTATAAGTCGCAGATTTTTGAAATTTCTACCAGCTATTAAGATTGGTATTTCCTTTGTGTCATATTTTTTTCAAAATATTATATTGATTTTTAAGCCACTTATAGGCATTTAAAATATTCGATTTTTTTACATTTTTTTTTTATAATCGGTGATAAAAAAAATTTGGCTCGTACAAAATACTTGAAAATTTAATAGAAGATTCCACAGAAGTAGTTCTTAAAGTCATTCACAAATTATTAAAATCCATAGGCACAATTTTTTTTTATAAGCGTTTGAACAGCGAATATTGACAAAAAATTACATGTAAAATATAATATAATGTATAATATTCTAGACTGACAAAGATATCGGTTTTTTTTTAAAATGCTCTAACTCAAAAATGAAAAACCGCAACAACTTGAAATATTCACCAAATCTTTATATTGACGTTCTCTATACATGGTTAAGTTTTCAAAGTATTTTGACATATTTTAACTTATTTATAGACAATTTAAATTTTCGATTTTTCTAAATTTTTCGTTTTTAAACATCTATAAAATTTAATTGGCAGACCGAAAACTCTTGAAAATTTAATACAAGGTTTATAATAAGTTAAACTTATCGTAACTAAAAAATATCGGTGATCGGTTTACTCAAATTTTTTTTATATACCCTTAAAGCTCAAATTTGTATAAAATGTGTAAAAATCACGATAATTTGCAAGTTATTTTGTAGATAAAAATGCATAGAATTTTTTCTGTTCATACTTAAGGTTCAAAATTTTAACACTAGTTTATCTATAAGCTACTCTACAAAAATCTTTAAAAAAATTACTTCCGGACTTAGAGGAAAAAATGTTATGACTGTTTGAAATTTAAATATTTACGAAATTGCATAAAATAACGTTTTATTCTCGAATGATTTTTAATATTTGTTATAATTCAAAAATTAAAAGTCGCAGATTTTTGAAATTTCTACCAGCTGTTAAGATTGGTATTTCTTTTATGTAATATTTTTTTCAAAATATTATATTGATTTTTAAGCCACTTATAGGCATTTGAAATATTCGATTTTTTTACATTTTATTTTTATAATCGGTGATAAAAAAAATTTGGCTCGTAAAAAATACTTGAAAATTTAATAAAAGATTCCACAGAAGTAGTTCTTATTGTCATTCAAAAATTATTAAAATCCATAGGCACAATTTTTTTTTATAAGCGTTTGAACAGCGAATATTGACATAAAATTACATGTAAAATATAATATAATGTATAATATTCTAGACTGACAAATGATATCGGTTTTTTTAAAATGCCCTAACTCAAAAACGAAAACCGCAACAACTTGAAATTATCATTAAATCTTTATATTGATGTTTTCTATACATGGTTAAAATTTCAAAGTATTTTGACATATTTTGACTTATTTATAGACAATTTATATTTTCGGTTTTTCTAAATTTTTTGTTTAAAAATAAAATATACTTATTACAATATTTATAAATAACAATGTATTATATTCTGGACTAACATATCATCTCCGTTCAGAATCGTTTTTCGTATACAATGATACCTATCATTGAATTCAAATTTAACAAATCCATTATAATGACCTATCCTATGAAGAGTCGCACTCCACCCCCAAGTGTACAGCAGAGCGAGGCCCATCCGGTTTTTTTTTAACTTTCGATTCATAAAATTTGAGATTTTTATTTCTGAAACAAAATATTTTTTTAAAACTTAGGCCTCAGGTTAGGTATATTTAGTAGATATTCAAAACCCATGCAACGAATGTTCGAAAAAAAAGGAAATAGATATCTATAGGTATTACGTCTGATGAAAACAAAAAAAAAATGTTAAATTAAAATTCAAAGAAGTTATGCACTGAAATAACTTGAGTCAAAAAATAATAGTCGAGTATGAATAAATTATATTTTTCGATATTCATTTGAATCATATTGTGTTCAAACAACAAGATAAAAAAATCAAGTATGTAAATGGTATTCGTGTAATTACTGTGTACAGAGTAAAGATATATAGTTACATGAAATGCACGAGGTTGTACATAGGGTTCAAACGTATATTACGGTCAAGTATATTACGTATAAAACGTTTAATAACTATCGGTATCTTGTCGTGAACGTATTTATAGTTGATCAATTGTATTTGTGATATTTATAACACTTAATATTTTTGGTAATATTTAAATTTTACTTTGTATTGACGTAATAGTAGGTATATGTATTATGTTCTGTACCTGAAGCAATTTTTTATTATTTTCTATTTAGATAGATTAGAAAGAATGAGAGAAAAAAATTGTGAACAAACATATTTTTTTATATAATTTATATAACTTATATCATTTTTAATTATCTAATATATTTTTACAAAGTATAAAAATAAATAACTTAACTTAATATCTGAAATAGGAAGTATTTTAGATTTTCAATGAGAGAATTTCAAAAACGAAGCATCCCATACGTTTTAGTATTTTTATAAGTTTTATACGCGTATATTATCAACCCTGAATAAAACGTAATAGTATATAAATCGTGTTATACGAATTCGTTTCGCTGAAATGTCGTAAGCGATTTTATTCGATCATAAGCCGTCGGAATAAGAGCAGTACGCGAGTTTTGTGCAAGTCGCGGATACTATGAAAGTGTTGTTCTTGATCTCCCGCACAGTCGTCAAAACGGAGAGTAAAATATCGCAAGTGCGTGTCCGACGACGAAAATGCCCGACCCGCGGAACACCCAGTTCCCGTTGATCCCATGTAATCATGGAACTTAACATCGGAACGGTGACGGTACACGGTCCCGTATCCCCGGGGCGACACGCTCGACGAAGAATACGGAAACCGAACACATACCGCAGTCGAATAATTTTGCGCACGTATCACGTCGTATTCCCGTTCGAGGGCATTGTAAACGCAATTAATCCTGTCACGCGTTCGTCATATTTTTGCAGTCGGAAATTTCTGACAGGTTAACTTTAAAGAAATTCGCGCCCAGAAAAATTATGCACGTTATGAGCGAAATAATACGTAAACATTCCAAAAAATACTACACGGACTCATCGGACAATTTTGGTCTACGCTACGATAACTTAAACTACCTATAGATGATACCCCGGGACGCATCGACTTGACGTTCTGCTTCTGAAAACATTAGTGCGACACTAGCGACTCTTGGACCGATACGGTTTTCCAAACACATCATTCGGTACAACGACAAAATCATAGTTTAGAAACTTCCCTTTTCTAATCAGGAACGATAACGAATTATAATGATTCATAAAGGACATCGGGAATCTTGTTCCGAAAAAAAATAGGTACAAAATACTACGTGTCGGCTGAGAAAGGGGGAAAACTACGTTACAAAAACGATGACAATTTCTTACAAGAAATGAATATCCGTTAGCATCGCATAAATAAAAATTTTAAAACGAGGAACATTCGGATTTACGTTAAACCGTCGAGTTTTAAATCGAGCAGCGCCTAAACGACTGAACTAATACACCGCGACATAATTTAAGTTACTGCTAAACGTGTACCGAGTGATCAGAATTCCATGTGACAACAGCGATGCATAAAAATGCAAAGCTTACAAAAATGAACGCAAGTGAAGTTTTACACAAAAGTATAATCCAAAGATCATTTGCGATATCGAAATGCTCGGTAGCCCTTTTTTCGACAGGGTTTTAATAGAAAACTTTTAAAACTCATCGGACAAGAGCTATCGCAACGATTTTCTCGTGAATGTCTGATGAAATTTCAATCACCCGATACATGTAGTTGGGGCCACTGAAAAATGATTAACGACAAGAACCGTGGTGCAGGTTTCCATTTGTCTCTTACCCTCCGACGGGCGTCTGGCGGGCCGCAGAATCGGTGCTAGGGTCGGCGCTGTTGATGGCCGGTGGTTGTGCGGCCGTCAGCACAGCCGTGGCCAGCACGCAGCCCGCGGCGGCGGCCACGAGTCGGGCGACCGCGGTGCTGAAGCGGCGCATGTTTTACCGACGTGGTCGGCCCGTGTCGCGGTGGCAACGGTTCGGTCGGACGCACACTTTTACGGTCGGTGCGATATGTCACGGACGACGGTGGTGAGGATAAGGGTATGTTTCACCTGGTCACGGCCGCTCGTGGGTCCGCGTCATCTCGCGGCGTGCCGCTGGTAAACGTCGTAGTTGTGCCGTCCGACGACGGGTCGGTTCTCGTTATCCCGAGTGTAGGCGGATGGCCACGCGAAGAGCTGCGTTTCGCGGACACCCTGCCTGCGCAGTGCGCGTTCGCGATCCTCGGGGCGCACGAACCGGTACGCGGGGACGCAGGAGTCAACCGGAGCGCGACGGAACAAACGCACGCGATCGGGTACGGGAAGCGAAAGGTGTGAATGTCGGTCGGTTAAACGGAGAACGGCGACGAGCCGTATGGACGTGCGTGTCCCTTTTGCGAGCGTACGAAGCGTTCGTCGATCGCGTGTGTGAGATGCGCGATCCTGTCGAGCACAGCCAATCGGACCGACTGAACGGCCGGTCGGTACAGCAGCCGCGTGCTCGCCGCCACGACGTTGATAAGACGCACGCACACACGCACACGCACACACACGCGGCCCGTCGTACGCGTTATGCGATACGTACACATCTACTACGTCCCACCCGGTAAGACCGTGCGACCACCACCGGTTATAACGCACGCACCGCCGCCAAGTTTTACATATGCACAGACACCGCGTATTACATAACGATGTAATACTGATCGTGTGTGCGTGCGTGTGCGAGAGTGTGCGCGTGTGTGAACCAAATCGTATTTATAGTACGACGCGTCACCTCCGACATTGACGCTGTCGTCAGACATTTACGTCTCAACGCCCCACGTGCATGCGACCCGTACAGTATCTGACGACTGTACAGCTGTGGTAACTGTATTTTCAGAAACGTAGCAAGAAGTAATACTTGTAGTAGTAGTAGTAGTAGCAGTAGTATCAGTAGTGGTATTAGTAGTAGTAGCAGTAGTAGTAGTTATAGTTGGGGCAATAATAGTAACGGTAGTAGTAATAGAAATATTAGTTTTGTAGTAATTCGTTTTAAATGTGATCGTATGTACAAGAACTTCGTAAACACCGTATTCTCTAAGAGAATTTCAAGTTTTCAAAAATTTCGATCGCTTAACAAGAACATGTTCTCATGGATGTCACGCACATATGCGAGCGCTCGGATGGTGCCGGATGGCCCGGAAAATCCCCGACATTTTGTAAAAGAGGCCCTACAATATTAGAATAAAGGGGTCAATATTGTAAACTGATGATTATTAAATGTTCTTTATTCGAATTTATGTCTGGTAAAAAGTAAACTTCGTAATAGAAAAAATAAAACTACATTTTCCAAAATTTAGTGCAAAAACCTATTATGATAACGTAATTAGCTATAATTGACTACATAAGTACAAACCATAAATAATTGAAGCTATCTGAGAATTATTTACTGGATTCAAAGAAAACCTATTCATTGGGACTAATATAGGTACCACAATATTAAATTAAAAAAAAAAAACCTAAGTTTATTTAATTATTTAATAAATATAACTCCAAGTTTTTTTAAGATAAGTCCTAAAAGTAATATAGACACCCTCTGTAATACAGATCTGCACACGCCTATGGTCGCGCAGAGTCGACACTAAATTACTTCCTCATTTGTCAAGACTTACAGCTGACCCAAATAATTAATGTTTTATTTTCACAACGGACGGTGTGTGTATACGTGCATGTTTAAGCGTTCGCACGTGTTTGTATTATTGACTAACTGATTTACATATCAATTATATATCAATAGAAAAGCCGAATATTCCCACGAAACGTTTACAGAAATCATTTATGTCTACAATGAAAATCATAATGCAGTATTTGACAAAAAGAGTCACATGCAATATGAGGAACATTTAAATTCCACCGATTACAACCTTTTTCTTTTTTATATGAATTCTACTGCTAAACATTTTTTTACATAAGAAAAAATGTAACTCCACCGATCAATCGAAAATTTTTATTTTTAAATACATCATGTCGTTATTTAAAATAAATTAAAATTATCAGTAGCAATTGAATTTTGAAAAGATTGAATCAAAATTTTGATTTGAAGTGATGAGATGTCGCTTTGACAAATTGCATAATGGTAATATTTTTTTCTTTAAATGATGAAACTATGTTGCTTAAAAACGTATGACGTGTTTTTGATGCGGAATTTCTCATATGATTAGGTTCATTAAAGCTGTTGAATTTTATGTATGTAAATGTTTGAATTTTAAGTAAAGCTGTTTTGAAATATTGTATATTTGAATGAGCGTTTTTAAAACATTGTTATAAATGAGAATGGAACGACTCGCATGCATTAGTTGTTAAATTTAATTCAACACTACATTATGCCCATATTTGTGATGGAAATAATGCTTTTTCTGTTATGTAAGTTTCTAATGATCTGCAAATTGAGAAACGGTTTTTATAGACATTAACTCATATCCAAAAAAATCAGAAACATCTTTAAAGTCTATAAATACTAATCCAAAGCAACTTTTAAACCATTTATCTATTACAGTGTTTGTTTTATAATATTTCGTTAAACCATATCTTTGCATTGCTCTCCACCAACTTTGAGTAATACTAAATTGACAACCAATTAATCTCGCTTTTCGAGAAATTAATTCACATGCGATTTGTATGGCTTTTTCAAAATCAGTTATGACATTTTATGATTGAAAAATCAAATCATATGATAAGCAAATTGTGTTCATAATTTTAAAATATGCGGTGTAAGAGATCATTTGTTTATCTTTTAATACGCAAAAAAATAAAAGAATATAATTGCCGTTAAAATATCCGTATACTGTGAAAAGTTGCAAAAAACATTTAAAAAAATAAGTGAATGTTTTATTCATGTAAATTACTATTGCACTACACAATACTTCAAAATTTGTTTAACAGGAAAATATAATGATGCATTTTTCTCATTTTTATTATACTAAACAAAATGTTTATTTCTACTCCTCATACACAGTTCCGTTTAAAAGATTATGAACCTCGATATAGCCTTTAGATATTTTCGGTATTATCTTTTTCCAAGCATTATACGGATTTCGTTTAGCACATAACATCTCTGACTTGAATTTTTTTATTTTCATCCCAAGCCTTTTTAACTAATTTAAGTTTGATAATTTTCCTTGGTGCTTCACATTGATTTTCAATTGGCTTTCGTCTAGCTCCAGTACTTAGTATTTGTCGGGAAAAAATATTTTTGGTTGAAACACATCGTAATTTTTTTGAGTACGTTGAAATTAAATTGTTGGACTATTTTTAGAACCAATAGTTTTTAAAACAACGGAACACTTTTCGTTTTTACACCGCCATTTTTTTTTTCGCCGGACTTCAAAACAGTTTATTACCAACATTTAAAATTATTTAAACATAATAAAATGTTCTCGCGTTCGCTGACTATTTTGGTTAACGTACTCATCAAAAAAATTAAGGAACGAATTAAAAGTACTGACTACTACTCTAAAATATTTCGTACACTTTGGTATCGCTATATGCCACATATAAAATGGTATCGTAAAAATACTCAGATAATATTTTAAACATGACAGTGGCAATCGCTATAATGTTATAATCTTTATAGTGGTGGTTGTATGTAATGATTTGACCAAATAAATAATTGTTATAATCA
This sequence comes from Sipha maydis, assembly GCA_034509805.1. Taxonomy (NCBI): domain Eukaryota; kingdom Metazoa; phylum Arthropoda; class Insecta; order Hemiptera; family Aphididae; genus Sipha; species Sipha maydis. The sequence goes on along the minus strand of JASXSY010000029.1, from coordinate 482,819 downwards.
GTGGAATTTACATGTTACAAATTTTATCCTAATATCGACTTCCCAAAAATCGATTAAATTTTACAATCGTCCGCAATGCAATAGAAATATGTACGTGATAAGTTATTGATTAATAATAATATTTTTGTAGATATTATGATTTGGATTCAAAAAATAATATCACTCTACCATCACGAGAATAAATATTTTACTAATGATACGTGGCAACAAATAAAGCTAATTAATTCGATAATTTTAAAACAATTCAACTATCAAGTATATTTGAAAAACTAATTGGTTTTGAATTAAACGGAAACACTTAACCGGAAAGAAATTGATCTATCTAGAACCCAATCTAAGCATTCGATAAATAAATTAGTCGTCTATTGAGCTAAGGTTGAATTTAAGTATTACTTCAGTCCAAAAATTTAAAATAAAAATAACCGAAAAACGTTTATTCACGAGAATTTATAATATACATATTACATTAAAGTGATCGGTTCAGCAAATATACAAAATCGTTAACCAGAATTTTAAAACTGTATATTATTATTTATTACGTACTAATATTTTATTAAAAAATTGTATGATTTACTACATAATATTTTTACGTAACAGTTGCACCGTTTAATATTAATGTTTGTATATATATATATATATATATATGATTTAAATGTAATTATTTATTATTTCTAAAACATATTAAAATCGATAATTATAGAACGTTTAATCACGATTAAATACTTAATTTAGTTTTTGCATAATTCTTTTAACTAGATAGCATTTCGAATTAACTACAAATGTTATAATTACAATTAGATAAATTACCTTTTTTTAATAATAATGATTTTAATGAATATATAAAAAGCATATAATGTGCCGTATAAATAGTATCGCTATATAATTAAACCGCTAAAAATAATATTAAGATGTATGTTTGGAAACTTAGTAAAAAAAAAAAAAAATTATTCCCATTAATTCCATTTGTAATATTTTCGATATTGAATTACAATAATTATTGTTGTTCATGCTATCTGCGATAATCAGAGTATTCCTAGAGTACTAGGTATGTTTGCATTTTAAAACATTCATTGTGCTTAACACTAACTAGCACAAATAATACATTGTAATATACATTATTGATCATATTTAAGTATAGGAAAATGATCTACGTCTAAGTATAAATTGATATTGTGCGTATGATGTTGAGCAATTATATATTAATTTCCATTTATTTATATTGAGATTATTTTTGAACCACTGTTATGTTTTAAAAATCTAAACGTAGATTTTTGTAAGTTCTTTTGAAATTTTAGATATATCTAATATTGAAAGTTTAAACTAAATCGTATAGTTCTTCAAATACTCTTAACAGCCCATGATGGTAAGAATTTCCGTTCCAATTATATTTAAATTGAATTCCTTATTAAAAACACTAAAAAAACATTTTCACAAATTTTATACATAGTTGTAGAACTTTTTTTGGAAATTTTTAATTTAAACCAATAGCCTGAGATTCACAAGATATGAGATAATTATTATATAATATTTTTATTTTAAATTTAAAAACTTGGTAATCTTAAAACTCGCTTAACCATAAAATGTATAGTGTTAAATATTATTCAGTATCAAATATTGTTCTTTATTATTTAATGATTTAAAAATTAAAAATAATATATTGATATAATATATAAATATGTATTAAGAATATTTGTTCCTAACTTAAATAATAAAAACAATTAAATAGGTTTTCGTCATAATCCGTGTGAAACAGTTATGTAAGATCTTTTAATACAGTATCATAGTTGTATGATAGTAATATGCGCTATTATGTGATAATATGCGGCATGATCAAAGCTCGGAACTTTGGAGCACTAAAAAAAGTATGGTTAAAAATGTTTACACGATAATATACAGTAAAAAATCTGTTGAATATTATACGTAAAAATATGCATTACGAATTCCTATTCTACAAATCATGTGGGACTAATTTCGGGTTTGTTTCTCACACAACAATCAAAATCAATAACAATATCACGAAAACGCTTATACAAATCCAAATGAATAGTATTTCTGTAACATAACGTTTTTCCACTTCGCGTTTTATATTTTTTTAATCTCCTCGTGAATCTCTTGAGGACGCATTTACATTTTCGATTGTAATGCAATTAGGTATACTTTATTTGCGTATATTCCCACAAGTGGTAGCCAGGAAGCGATATCATAACAATTATGTTTTTGTTTCCGACTGTTCGTATTATGGACCATATACCGGACTACAATACCAGTCATCCGCAGTGTATATTTTCATTTTGTTTCCGCGATCGCGCTGTGTACATTATTCAAACAAAACGACGTCCACGAAACTGTAATGTTATCAAACACCGATGGCCCACTAGCCTTTGATCTCGTTTCGAGTCGGAAGTATGTCAGAGTAAACAACTCGGGCACGGACATAGCGCATCATAATAATAATAATATCATAAACGTTATTACAGAGGTGGCCAACGTTTTCAAACAAGTGACCTACATTCGAAATTTTATTTCTCAGTTGATCGACATCTAGGAAAATTTAGAAGGAGATTTGTTTTTGTTGAACAAAAAAAAAAAAAAAAAATACTTAAAACTAATACTCTAATAGTAAATAAGAAAATAAAAAACAAATGTTAGTTTGTAATGTGATACCTGGTTAAGGATTAACCTAACCATTGGTTTCGCAGAAAAACTTTTTATTATGATCGACCTATATTCCTAGGAAGATCGACTGATTGTCTACCCCTGAGTTATTGAGTATTATGATAATTTCTGTCGTATTACAATTACAGATATCATAGAACCTGCACTAGTTCATAATTGTCAAGACGTTGTGTTCATACATCGATCGCGTTTTATTTTCATCTGATGTATTACAATCATTTCTGTGTTGACCATTGCTACGCTTTGTTCGAATAGGAATTAAAATACATGACTACACGGTAAAGAAATATATTATTTTAATTATTATTATTCTTATTTAACTCTAGTTAAACAAATAACAATGCTGTTTAAATATGAATACCGCTTGTACAGTTTCAAATCATATTAAAGACTACTCTTTTTTTTGTATTAAAAAACAATTGTTGCCATGTTTACGGATTTCATGATAAACGGTTTAATTTGAAATCCATAGCGTAGTCACTGAGAATCCGTAAACATTTAAATTTTTGGTTTTACGAAATTAATAAGTATTTGAAATGTTTAGTTAATGTTAACTTTTTTGACGTTTTTGTTAAAATTATAATGTTGTACCGTTTACCGATAAATGGGAACGGAAAAATATTCGAAGACTATAAAATAAAAATTATTTAATTTAGGTATAGTAAACTATGAAAATTAGAGGAAAAACTTATAAAATACCAATTTAAAAGAAAACAGACACGTACGAAACGAAAGATCTTTTTGACATAATCCCAAATAAATCATTTTCTTTAAAATGTTGGTCGTAAAATATGTAATGATGGAATTAAAAACAAGTAATTAATTACTTTTAAGCTCTATCATATACAACCAAAGAGTATTAAGCTAGACTTCTAAGGATTACGTAAGAGAAAACTTTAGATAATCTGACGATATATTATAAAATTCTTGTATAGACAGTGTAATATACAGTCACTAAACAGCGATAAACTTTAAAAACATTTGTTACAATTTCATCGGTTTATAATTCAGTATAATATATTTATAAAATGATATTATTTATAAGATTTATAACAGTTCACTACGATTTTGTAAAATATTGTGTGCAACTAAAATCTAATGGATTTAATTCGATTTAGGTTCAAATTATTTATCTAGTTACGTACGTATTCCAGTAGATTTTTTTAAGTGTTGTTTCCGATTCAATCAGCGTTACAGTAGTAAGTTCAGTACACAATAAATGATTATTTATCATTCTACGTAATACTATTGGTATGTTATGTTGGCTATAATAATCAATCGCAATTAAAATATACATAAATAATAACTGTGGTTCCCAAAAATGTATAATAAAACTCAAAAAATAATCCTCCGGATAAAAAGTTCATTGTATAAAATTTACTATAAAAGTAATTTAAATATAAAAAAAAAAATCAATGAAAAACCATATGATAGCAAAATATAAACTTGATGTGTAAAATTACAAGCCCTTGTTTTTTAATAAAGCAACTGTTTGAATGAATGAACACAGTATTGTACTATGGTAAATAATTAATATTAACATCCGCGTTCTCCGTTCAATTATATATGTATATATGTATTTCTATAAAACAGATACCTTTACTCATCTTGAATTGTGTTCGATTATTCAAAACGTACACATTCAATTAAAACTGTTGTAAGATGATTACATCGCGTTGACTGCGGTATCCCGTAATATTGTTTGATATCTATACCAATCGGCAATCACAATGCTAATAGAATTTCAAATATGTCGAATTACCTATTTCATTTGTAATAATAATTGAGAAACGCAAATGCCAGGAGTTAGCTAACTATTACCACAAAATTCGTGGAAAATCATATTATTATTATTATTAGATAATAACATAACCGTAATAACATCACAGTTTATGGTTTTTGGATACAAAACACATAATCTTACGAACAAGATAATACGAGTACTCAAATGAATACATGATAAATATATCATGTTATGTGATTTTTGTTAGATGAAATTATCTAATTATTATTATTAGATTAGAGATTCACCTTCGAATGCTTTTAAAAACATAATAGTTAATAAATTAATACTTGTCTTCTTGCAGTTTAATTTCAAATATTATCTACTACTCCTCGTTATTTAAAATATTGAATTGTATTTCATCTAAAAAAAATCGCATAACATGAAATATTAATCATGTATTCATTTGAGTACTCGTATTATCTTGTTCGTAAGATCATGTGTTGTGTATCTAAAAATCATAAACTGTGATGTTATCACGGTCATCAGTGGCGTAGATAGATGGGCGTCTAATCCCCCCCCCTTGCAAAATCCTGGCTACGGCACTGTTGGTCATAACTAATAATTAAAATGTATCATGTGTGCTGTCATTAAATAAAAAACATGAATATAAAATACACTGAAGTCATGAAAAATCTGTAATCGTTTATCCTGTTTAAATATTTTATTACACGCCGGAAATGTATATAAACTAAAGAAGTTTTTAAATCTGCATATATTGTACCTATACTAAATATTTATTCGGCCTTCATTAAAACTTGCACGCCAGCTGCAGCGGTGTAGCTGATGCATATGCGGACCAGGGCAAGGCGCAATTTACACCTCTTATGTTCTTTGTTTTGAAAACTAGTTGTGACATGTATTATAAACGAAAATAGATTTTACACCCCTAGGCGACTGTTGTATTTCTGTCCTATTGGTCAGCACTGTACATTATGCATTGGACTCACCGAAGAATATTGCACGTTTATCCGTTTTGAAGGAAGCCTCCTTAATTGTATTTTTTGCGCATCCATCAAAAATTATTGTTTATAAACTGGTTTCATAATTACAGCCTAAAACCTTAACACAATATGGTCCACGTGCATTGTTTCTCCAATATTAACCATTGAAACGATCTAAATGTAAAAATTATGTACATTGAACGATCGCGTCGTTAACGAGTCAATACATTTCAAATCGTTAATATTATTTCCGAGGTCTCATGTTAATAATATTCTAATGCGTCGGCAGCACAATACTATTATTCTGCAGGTTAGTTGTGGTTTAATAAACATCGTACGGATTGTATAAATATTTTTCGACGGTGCACGTTTTGAAACACCTATTAAAAGTTAAACGATGCTATACGGTCCGTTTTCCATCGTCGTCTAACCTACACACCGAATACGACGTATTCACGCGTCGAGCCTAATGCATTTGGTCCATTATTGTTGTAATGGCAATCTCGGAGTTCTCACACCGGATGTATATAACCGATATCCTTCAAGTCCGTTCTTAGACCGTATACGAAAGAACACCTACTCGCTTAACCATATAGCCGATACGATGCTCTGGTTTCCTTTGTTGCGTTCGTCGTCGTTATCCGTTTGCATTTGAAAACCAATGATAAATTATCATATATTAGAAAACGATATCGAGTGACGGTCGGTGCGTGAATACTGTATTATTACCTATTCGTGCGGCAACTCAAACATCCAATGTTTATTGTTCGTTTTAGAATCGTTTCGAAAACAAACCACCCTGAAAGGATATGAGATAGAACGTAAAACGATCGTCGCTGTCTATGAAAACAATTGGTGTGCCGTTGGATTTTTCGTTTAAACCGCCAAAGGTTTGCGGTGATGTTAAAAAGTTCTCATACAATATAACTATCGTTCTTAAATTCGTGGTGCAGTAAGAGAAACCGCTTTACACTGATATTACCCTCGTTACTGTAGCACTTTTGCACATAATTTTGCAGAAATAAAAATCTGGACGAGTTTTGCCGTTTCTCAAAACTGTAAAAAAAAAGTCAAAATCTTTGTTCCGATAGAAAATTCGAAGCGCACGAATCTTTTGTTACTCGAAAGATTGTTGTTGTTGTAGAACTCACATATTTTATTTCAAGCCGCATTTCGAATAAAGCTGAACAATACTTCGGGCTTGTGTTTTTTGACGTGTGACTGATGGAATCTGATGGAATCACGATATGAAATATATCGAACTCAAGTCAATAATAATGCGTGTATTCATGCAATAAACTTGATAAAAATATGGAAACCTTCTAATATAACTAAATATGTCACGATGCTGATTTCTTTTTGTTGTGTAAGTCATAATCATTTTCGTGTACATTTGAAAAACAATGAAAAGTATCATACATCACAGAAACCGATACGGAGTTAAGATCAGCACAAAATATGCGATAATATCAATTGCCTATTTGTAACCAAAAAAAATGCAGTGCTTATTGTTTTCAAACATATCTTCAAATATACTTACCACATTAATGGATATTTTAATAGAACGATTTTCGATATTCATGAAAATAATCAGTGTTCCTTACTATAGCGTTTTTTACTTGATTTAAATAACTAGCTGAGTAAAATTTTACAATTAATTCAAATTAGATTATAAAATCACCATTTAGTACATAGTTTAGTATTTGAAAAACTATTGGTATTGTGCACAAAAAAGTGTTTAGAAAACTGGTCCAAGTACAAAATACTCTATTGGTTCATTCGGGATTAGAGAATCAAATAAAAAAAGTGGTCTTGATTAATTTTCGCCATTGTTTGTCACGATCAAATTGAAAACGAATCCTGTAACTGCAGTGTACATTTATTCTATAATTATTACTATAATTTTTAACGATTGTCAAAATGTGTGAGCGGGGAGGGGGGAAGGGGAATGAGGTTCGCGCCGATATTCGGTGTCAATAACCACATTATCGGGACGGGAAGTTGTAGTTTTGATTAATGGTAAAATATCTACATAATGACATAAGCGTATTACTCAATGGTCGAAATTCTGTCGTGCCGAAATTAATATTATCTTATTATACGGATCGGATGAACAGTTTTACATCGATCATATTAGAGCAAACATTATTAACGTGTTTCGCACATAGCGTTAAATATACTAATTCACTCGTCTCGACGGTCCGTCCGAGCGAAGGAAGTTTTTGGAATCAATAATTTCCCGCTCGCCATCGTCGCCACCGAGTATACATTATACTGTGTTCGCTGTGGGTATGGTGTAATCATTTAATAGTCAATGCAGATATACGTCTCGACTTGTGACGCGATAACGAATACTGTATTTGACGGGTGACCTAATAACAAACGATACGAGGTGATGATAAATAGGCGAAAGACACGCGCACCACACATAAATCGTTTTTGTTCGCCATCACTGCAGCGCTACTCACCTATGCTCAGAGCATGTAAGTCGAAACGCCTATGTTCCGTATCGCGGGACGGATATGTGCTACAGACGCGTTTGGTGCGAAATTGATTACGGATATGTAAATTTGATGATTTCCAAGTCGAATGCGTTACTTAAATACGTATGCGCACCGGCACGCATTATAACGATCGCGTTATGACCGATTGCGTAACCGATTAAATGTGGTTTTGTCGGCTGCACATCGAATCGATTGACGTTTAGAGCAGAGAAAAAAAATGTTAATCAAAGCATGATGTAGAGTTAAACGTCGGAAACAGATTGAAACTATGTACCGTTGACGTTTAACGCGAACAGTACAATATTAAGTCCCGCAATAGTTCAACACATTACACCCGTACCGTAAACCGATAACAAAAATCAATTGATTATTTACATTTTACATCGACACCTTTTATTCAAGTACAATAATCCGGTGGAGAAAAAAAAGTTACTCTCGAAAAAAGACAAACTGTTAGAAATATACAGCGGTTAAAAGGATAGAATACAGTTTTAAATAAAAGTACCTACGTTGCACACGGGAAATATTTTGACCCATTTTTTTCACAGCACTTTATGAAACAAATTTGCTCATTTCCGGCCGAGAAAATAGGCACTGAACAGGATTCGGCGTTTTCCGATATATTTCACGACGAACCATCATGTCGATCGGACGAGGTGATTTTGGTATAAATTATTTTTCCCGGTAAACGCATTAAAAAATTAGAACGCGTATTAATTCGTTTTTCATTTTACTCGGTAACCATAACGTTTCCTCGTAATCAGTAAGACAACAACGGCTTACGATTTCGTTTCGGGAGAAACGATGAGCAAGTGATTTAATAATCATCTCCCGGAAGCCTGCCCGAGTACCACGTACCTCGCACCGTCTCATTTTACCAAGAACACAGAAACTCAATGAACCGTCGGGGTGATACGAACGTCGAGGAAATGGTTAAACGCGTGTTTATAGCGATCAAACGCTTTTCCCCCCAATGGACGTGTTTCGACGCAACCGTTTGCCCGTAACGATGTGTCCGACGTCTGCTAATTCTCTCGGCTCCTGACAGTTTTCATTTCCTTAGCGGATCGGTGTCTCGCGCACATGAATGGTTTTTGCAACGGAACACATTCCAAAGCGTTAGGACCGTCCGAGCGTACGTAATGTGAGAGGTATACGCGGAGAACGACTGTAATTTTACCGGTCGACGTAGCGCGATTATCCGACGATTTGAATCGCATTGACAGCGGTCGCACTCGATAACTTGCGCTTTGTGTACATCTGACTGAGACATTTACCGTCCCCGCGAGACGATGTATTTCTAACGTGCGAGATACGATATTTTTATTTATTTAATTTTTTTCTTTCAAGTTGTTCTTATAGAACCTTAACTTAGTCTATTGCCGCTTAGAAGTGTTACTTGGAGTCTACATCGTAGACCAGCGGTTCCCAACCATTACGAGACTCTTTATACCTGTAGGTTGTGAAAAAAAAGATTCGTGATATTTCAACGCTCTTTCCGACAGTAATAAATGTTCGCCACCATTTTTACCAGAATGTTGTTAGTTGTGCGTTTTCAATATTAATTTAATGTGTATTTTTTTCACAAGTTCAAGAAATTTTACTTTAATTTTCAATATTAGGAAATATTTGTTCATCTACTGAGGTCATAGGGTAGATGTTCTACAGTATTACAAGGGTAGTATACGCGATTGATGCAGAATCAATAATAATAATAATACATAGCACAAAGATAAATTAGTGTTGTCCATACCTTTAGGAAAATCTCGTTTTACCCCATGGAAGATATTTATCGCCAGGTTGGGAACTACTGCTCTATTCGATACGGGTAAATACGTTTTTCAACGGGTCATACAATTAACCCTGAAATCGAAGGCGATGGTGACGCATACTTATTATTATCCTACATAGTATTTTTCAATCATAACGATTGAAACAATATTTATATACGATTGGAATTTAAATATTTCAAGTGAAAATTGTATACAACATTGAATATAAATAATATATTATATTTGATTTTTCATATTGAATCTGAAACATGAAATAAGAATTTATTAGTGTTCGAAAACAAATATTTATAATGTATTGAAAATTTAAAATAGTTTTAATGTATATTACTTAATTCTATATTTAAAAATAGATATTAATTATTTGTAAATATTTATTAAATATATTTATACTAAGTGGGGGGTACCATGCTTGTATTATTATTATATTAATATTATTTTTGACGCATTTGTGTTAGAGTTCGGCTAGAAAAATATGCGCTTGGTATAAAACGTGGCTGTACATAAATCTTGAACGGGCAATTGCAAGGTCAACAATTACATATCGCGTTTGATTAATATTCAAAGGAATTAGGATAAATTATTATAGGTATACATGCGGTGTTTAACAAAAACTAGAGTACCTATATATGTTCCTCTGCCAATACAATGGTCTGATTGATGCACGAATAACAATAATAATAACAGCTTAGCAAGATATTCAGACAAAATGTTTTTGGATTCGCGTGGATACCATAAACCATTGTACAACATAATCGATAAAACTTATAAAAAAAAAATAATGAAAAACCCACTCGTGTGGTAAACTCATCGAAACCATTTAGGCGCATATTGTTCGTAAACGATTTTCGTGACTGCGAACTAGCTTGATGTACTAAAACGTGTGTTGAAACAGATTGTTGTGATACCGTGTATTTCACGTTGATGCTACATATGAAAGAACAAAGAACGCAAAACGAATTAATTTTTCAGAAAACGGATCGATCGATAAACTTATTCAAACGTGCACTGGGAACGTAACGTATGAGATATTGCTACAGGTCGTGGTTATTGTAATATAGGTATTTTATTTAACAGCGTTATGTTTCCGTGTGAAAAAAATCGGTTTAAAGTTAAACAAGACGCATTTAGTAGCACAACGACGTTTCTGAGTTCTGGAAACGCGTTTACGGAAAAATGTTAATGAAAAGTCAAAAGACGAGAGCGATGCGGTGCAACTGAAGTAAATGGAGACTGCTACAGTTTTAATAGAGATAATTCGCATAACTTGCAGCAAAGATATGTAGATATGTGCTTATGTTTATATTTATGATTCCGGACCGAAAAACTAGTGAAAAATGAGCTTGTTTTTAAAAAATTCGATAAAGATTATCGGTGAATATAAAAGTGAACTGTCTCAATACCATATGCCAAAGAGTTCAGATCCACAGGATTAGAAGCTGTAGAACGAAGAGCCGCGGGATTAGGAAAAGCGGGATCGTTTGAAAATAAGAAGCCCATTGTGACTTGTAGTTTTTCTTTAAATCGGAAGTAAGATGAAAAAAATAATATCATCGGTCGGCGCTCACATAAACGTTATACACAATATAAGATATGTCGCATCTATGTTTATAGTGTAATTGTAATTTTCACGAAACGGGTATCCATTTCATGATACTCTAATATATGGTTTAAATCGCTTTTTAAATTTTAATAATGTACATACATTTTATTCGTTTCGTGAAATGAAAATCTTTGTTTAACATAATATTTTGAATTTTACATTTTTCCGATAATACATGAAATAAAACAGATAAAAAAAGTGTGTCCGTTAACTTAATAACGACTTACACGTTATGATCGAAGTTAGATGTGTATTTTGTGAATACTTTAATTGCACCATGGTGACGGCGACTTATATTCGATTACGAGTGAAATTGGGAAAAACTGCCGAGCATACGATTACGTGTGTTTCGAGAATAAACTTGTTTTTTCTAAAAATATAATACCATAATACCCAAGATTAACCATTCGGACCTATGCAGTGTAGGGATCTTAGAGTTAAACCATAATATCAAACATCAGTTAGATCCTGAACTGTCCAAGTTCACAGCGTTTAAAACCATTATAATTATCTTTCGTTCTCAAGTTATTTATAACGCATTAGACAATAAAATCATCAAAAAAGTCAAAGACCTCGATGGACGCCACTACCAGTGTAATATTTTACGTCCCCAACTAAAATCCGAGAAAATAATAACTCAACCAGTCTACATTTATATACACATAAATTTACTTTGCCAATGACTTATGCCGAATAGCGCCGTAAAACGCTACGACGTGCGTTGCAGTAACATGGAGATTTACTTACGACACCGTACAATTATTTTTACAAATGAATGATATCGTTTTTGAACTTTTGAATTGAGTTATTGGTAATTACACAAAGCATAAATACAATTTCATACACACGTGTGATTTAAAATGACCTTTAACATGATATTTTAATACGAACACATAAAATGTCTAAAAGTATATTTTTTCACGGACTTCTTAAAACTACGTCATTGAAAGTTTACAAAATATTTACATAGCATTAAAATTGTACGTCAATGACGGACACACGCTCTAAACCTGGAAATATAATATCATATTTTATGATTTTAGTTTTTCTACAACGTAGATTTTTTATAATAAAAACAGATATAAATACAATGTTTTAAAACCATAAATTATAAGTTATACTTTATGTATAATATAAATAATAAATCTCAAATTAAATTTACTTTATATATTTATCCAATACACTATATAGTTATTGAGTTATTATATCAGATATTTTGATTTGTTCAAAAATGTTTTAAGAATATATACCTACTAAAAAAGTTTTCGTATTTTATGTTGTAGTTAACTGTTTAGTAATTATGTATTATAAAAAAATGTCATTTTAAAAAACTACTATAGAATAAACTATTTAATACAAATAATGTTTCAATTGAATTATGTACATTTAAAATCAATTTAAGTTTAACTATTTTAATGCTTTTCTGTTTCCAAACCAAATAAATTGATGAATGGCAGTTTATAAAACTCTTCTAAATTCATATAAACTTTATTTTGAAAAATAATTAATTTTCGAATTTCATATTTATATTACTTTGACATTTTCTTGTGATTTCCTGTCATAAACTAATAAACAAAGTAAATTTAAATATTTATATTTAAAGAAATCAATTATTTTATTCACAACACACCGTCGTATTTTAAAATCTATATTGACCTAAATTGCATTTAAACTATATCACTTGGATACATAATTTTTAATTTCATTTGAAAAAAGTTCAGAGTAAATTAAAACGTATTCAAAGAAACGAATACTTGAAGTTTAATTTAGATATAGTAATTGTAAATCGTACATATTACAGAATAGTAACAGTTTTCCGTTTTAAAATATAAAATAAATAATTTTATTTAAAAAAAAAATTAAAAATTAGTTACATTTTACTGTAGAGTAAGACATAAAGATGGCCGGATGGGTGAATTAAAATACTTTTGTATTGATCTTTAAAATCTGAAACCAATGTACCATTGTATTCAACAAATAAAAAAAATAATGCCAAATGAAAAAGATCGGGTGGATTTTTTTTATTCCTATAGATAGTTTATATAGTAGCAGAATAAAATGATTTAATAAGGCAAGTTGAATTTTTAATCAAAAATTTCAAGTGCCAATAATCAGCACGAATTTCATTAAAACACTCCAAAATTTCCAAAGAATTAAAATATTTATTTAAGAAATTAGAAAATTTCTATTAAATTCTAATGCATAGTAAGTATTATGTAAAGTCTAAATGAATAGAACGTGACAAAATACTAAGTAGAGTAGAGTTTAAAATTTGATTTCAGTTTAAGTTTTTTAAATTTTTTTCTCAAATATTCAGACTACTAAGAAATTAAAAAAATAACTTATAATAAACCAATCGTATACAAATTCCTGAAACAATTCATGATTGTGATGATCAGAGCAATCATTTTTATACAAACAAAAAAACCATCATGATAAAACCAATACATTCCTCGTTTTACTCGGTATCTAAAATTTTAATAAAAAATTAAGATACATTTGATTGAATTATAAATTAAAAACATTTAGTGATTTAATATATTAATGACGTGTTATAAATTTGAACTTAAAATTATAAAATTATATTTCAGAATTGAATTGAAATATTAACGTTTTTTGTAAGTTGCTTGACAATAAAAGATATCAAGATATCGTAACGTAAAATATATTCTAATTATGTGCTTGTTTACAATTGTTACGAATGTACAACTATTTTATGGTCGGAAAGAATCTAACCACATTGCTAAAGAAATGTTTTCTACCCGTGTGGTTTTACAATACATTGTTTTACAGCTTTATAAACCTACGAGTTTAAAATATATTCTCTTTAAATTTGCTTCAGTACAGTATATTTTATAGATGCAGCTGAACAGCTCAACAACTCGGCTTAGGGTAGACGGCATCCCAATGTTATTATTAGTTCAATTGCTACATAAATATTGCATACAGAGATGTCAAATGAAACTAAAATCTCTATCACTTACAATCGCGATATTTGTGTATCTGCGGTCCTATAAAGTGTATGGTTTACTAAACGAACTTTAAAAGTACGAAAGGAATGAAAACATATCCGCAAAATAATATTTTTATAAACTTATTGAATATATTATATACCCGGGTTCATTCTAAGGATTTTTATCAACAGTGTAATTATTTTACTAACCCCTATACACATTATAGTAATAGATATTTATATGCAATAATACGTAATATAAGTATGGTGCAATTATATATAAGTATGTTAAAAATGTTTTATTGTTGAAAGTTTTAATTTATAATCACATCTAAATTAACTGATATGATAAAATACTCGTATATTAATACATAACACTTACAATACAGGCGTTGAATAATCATTTATGATTTATTAACTTTTTAATAGTTGAAAAAATTAAAATTTAACGAAAATAAATAGTAATATTAGTAATATTACAATTATACGAGAAAATTGTTTTTCTGGGTATAGGTATTCACTAAAAATTTATCTTTTTGCCAACTAATGGTTTTCTTCTTCATCATTTTGAATTTTTATGATATTAGCTTCATCAGTGAGCTTTATTAATACACGTGTCACGGAGTTCACGTGTTACGTGAAACATTTGTATAACTAAAGTATATATTCGCTTTTATAATAAAAATAAGTAATTTTGTGTTGAGTTCATGCATTTTAAATATATTATTTATGCAGAATTAAGACAAGTGTTTCGTACTGCGAACAAGTTTATGTTTTTATTTTCGTGTGACATAATTATGCGTCTCGCGGTATGGTATGTGGCGGTATACTTTCGAGTGCGGTCGGCCAGCGATGTAGTTGCGTCGTGATCAGTTGTAGGAATATGTCTTATTCCACGTATTATATCTACGTATTTTTTTATCACGTGTTATTCCATGTTTTTCTAAATGTTTGGTTATATTTTCCGGATAGTTTCAAATCATGCTCTCAGTACCACAAAGTTTCATAAGTTTGCGTGTTTTCAATTTAATGATGGCACAGAGGTATTTATCGTCGTTATGGTGCCCGGCAGCCATAGTCTTCGTGGTGAATGTCTCGTCGGCACCATCTCTTCTTCTTCTGTGTTTCTTCGTGGTGCGCACATCACGATTTTTTCGTTCAAGTATTTCCGTACGTATGCAGCCATCTTTTTTACAACCACGTTTTGTCGATTTTGTCATTCTTTTTTTTTTTTTGGTAAAAAAAAATATCCTTCCAGGCAATCAATATTGTTCAGCGTAACGGGTTTTCATTGTTTTTAGGTTTATCAGCGAATTTCTAGTGAGTAACATGGTTTTCATTCGTTGTGTCATTATCCAGAGCTGTGAACTTGTGCAGTTTTTTCGTCGTGACTGTGACACTCATACAGACAGACACACACACACACACACACTGCTTCCTATGTAAATATCTTGGAGACTGACAGGTTATTTCGTAAATTTAGGTGTATGTGTAAAAATGTCCATTCCTTAACGATGATAAATTCGATTGTTGAAATCACCAAACACTGCTTAAGCATGCATGATTGAAATCGATATCACTACACGAGGTTCACGTACATGATCAAACAATTGCAATGCAAAATGATGTGCACGTATATTATAGTTATTATTACGCCGGAACCACGCTGAGTATACAACATTGTATAATTTTGATCGTGGTACTTAGGTACACTGGCACATGACATAAGCTATAATACGCGCAAAAACAATATACTGAATTCAATATATATTAATATTTTTAAAATGCAAGAATGAGTTGGTGAATGGTCAAAATAGAAATAAAATGGAAATAATCGAGAGGGGTTCATCTTAACAGTTTTTAGTTACACGACAGTTCGGACTACAATAACGAGTCTGTCAGTATATTTTAGGAAAGCCACGTAACAGAATCAATCCAAGCTGGAAATGCTTGAATCAGTGAATCAGTAAAAACAGTATTGATAGTAAAAAAAATTAGGGATACCAGATATTGTATTTTTTATAAAAAAATATACCATGTAAGAATACGCTACAGTTTTTTAAGAAATAATATCAATACTCAGTCTCACTACTCTCCTCTTAGAGTCAATGAGACAGACAAACAAACATTATAACATTTACAGTTGATTCCAATTCCACCAAATAATATAACCATAGACTAATGTACATGACCAGTTTTTATACTTACTTTCATGGCACCATTTCGACAGCATTTGCGTACGACAACACGATTTGTCATAAACACCTGAGTGCGTATACATACACAATTTTTAATGTTTAAAGAATCGATGAATTATACCGTGTACGCGACGATGTATATTATTTCTATTATTTTTTTTCTTGTTTAAAAAATTATTTGTCATTGTAGAGTCATCAAATCGTTCGCTTTTTCAATAATCACGTAAGCGATAGACCACTCCTTCTTTCTAACTTAAGAAAATAATACCACGTTTCAGACCACGGAATACTACGCGCGGGTACAAACAAAAATCAGTTACGCGACACGTTTCATATAAATTTGAATATGTCATTGCTGCGAGGGTGGAGCACTTCACCACTGTACGTTATGATATAAAATACTATTTCAGTCGAAAATAATTTAAAATACATCAAACGCGTACGAATAAGAAATGTATGTACTTTTTAGTAATTTAATAAAATTAAATATTTACAAACGGAATAATAATTAGTACATATCCGATTTTATATCTTAGATTTTACATAACGTAATAATAAAATATACATGCTCATACGATATACTTTAAGTTACCAATATTTAAACAAGTACATATTATTTATTGTATTACGACCGTTAATACAAACAACGTTGAAATTCGTAGTAGTGGCGTATTAACGGGAAGGAATTGTCTAGAACGAGAACATATTTTTATGTTTATAATTCTGCGAGTATCTTATTAATATT
Source organism: Sipha maydis (assembly GCA_034509805.1). Classification (NCBI taxonomy): domain Eukaryota; kingdom Metazoa; phylum Arthropoda; class Insecta; order Hemiptera; family Aphididae; genus Sipha; species Sipha maydis. Next base: position 465,623 of record JASXSY010000029.1, on the reverse strand, counting down.
GTAATTGTGAAAAAATGAGTTTCATAATATTTTACCTACAAAATATTACTTTTTACTTTAAAATATAAATAACATTTGTTATTGCAATACATGTATTTATTGGAATGAACAAAAAAAATAAATATATTATATATTGACACTGGAGTATTAAGTTGACAGTACTTTTTATTTCATTAAAAGTTTTTCTTATTGGAAATAAAATGTCAATAATGAAAAATGCATTCGTTTATATTTGATTTAAGTTATTTTAAGTTGATGCGCAAATCATTAGTAATTTTACCTATTGTTAAATATTTGAAAATTACACGTCTTTGTGATTTATTTTTATTTGAATAGAGAGTTGAAGATTTTGTATTACATTATTGACAAGTTTTGAAGTTTGTTTTTTGTCGTTTTTGAATGACATTTATACAAGATAAAATGTTCAATACCAATATTATACTAAATCGTCTTTCACTCGTATTTTTTTCAACTCGATTGTTTGAAAATGTTAACAAATAGACCGTATTAAATTATAATTTCTCAGCTTCTTTAAAATAGTATATAATATAAATATAACCGTAAAAGAGGATTGCGGCCGTGGTGTCGATACTAACTAGTTGAGTTACAATTGTTTGCTATATATGACCATCTAAATGTGTACTTCGTTCGATGAACAGGATAACGATACGTTAAGACTATCAAGTTAACCGCTTTCGATACACCCGCAGAGTGTACCTCAGCTCCGCATACCTTGTTAAAATACCGTACGGGTACGGTGGAAGTAAGAGAGGTTCGGGGCGTCGGGAAAAATTGTTTGGCAAGAGCAGAGTCTAACGGTGGTAACATAACCGTAACAGACGATACCTTTGACACGTCGGCACTCGAGGACGAGTCACCGTTTAATCGCGAGAAGCAGACGATAACGAAGTAGAAAAAATAATTCGTCGGTTCGAATAGAAGTTTTGACTAAATCGGTCGAGCAAGGGATCCGTCGAAAGTGAGCGGAAAACCTTGGACGGAACGCGTACGCGTAACAAGCGCAATACTTTAGGACGTGGGATTTGATATCGAAACAAAAACGAAAAATGAAAAACAGAAAGAAAAAAAAAACTGTTTAATTAAATACTGTACTGTATATACTAGGAAACGGAAAGAAAGAAAAGGAGGGCAGATAAAAAGCGACGGTCAACCGATGTTACTATTATTATTAATTGGATTACTCGGGGTACACGCGCGCGTCCTAGTAATTCCGACTACAATGCAGCCGCATTGTGTGCACCGCATTATTCGTAAGCCGGACGATGTTTAATAACGGCGCGCAAATTAAACGACAACGCGCAGAAGACAACGCGATGACGCGCGGCATGGTTAATATTATATGTGCCGTGGAGAACGAGCGCGGAACGTCATCGACGGTTAACGCCGGCCGCCGACCGTTTCGCTACGCGCTCTTTGCGGAGGCGGTCGACCGAACGCGGTCTCGTGACGAGAAAAATTATAATAATAATAATAATAATAAAAATGGAAACGATCAAAACCTCGGATTAGCGCGCCGAGTGAAAAGGTCGACGATCTCTACGACCAACACTGTGCACGTACGTGCACTTGCCGATACGTTATACGAATACGAACAACAACAACACCCGTGTGTAACCGAACGCTGTTGTTATTACGTTGGTGTTGTCGATTCGATCAGTGCATATTATTTTATGGGAAAATAATAAAACGACTTTTGTTTTTTAAATACTTTTCATCCGGTGACCTTATCGTATTCCGATGCGAAAGTGGATTATTCGTCTGGACATGAATCGACAAACACACACACACTAACCTAATAACGATCATATAGCTAACATCTATTTCGTTACAAGTGTAACGTTCGCCCGTTTAGAGGTTATACGGGCGAGGTGCACCAAACGATTTACGGGATATAAAATTCTGCTCTCTTGTGTAAAAACCTGCGGAATGGGCTTAAACGAAAACCCGATCCGATTTATCATTACGATTTCTGTTAGGTAGTGAAAATCGATCGTGATCAAAACGTAGGAAACGTAAGAAATCTAATCTTTTTTGGAATTCCGCAAAAACAGTGGTGGACATTTGTGTACGCACGCTTACAGAAAAACTAATAACGTTCTAATACGTTTACAATACCATGATGTTTTCTCGAATCGCTGATTATACGAGCGTATCATACTGGAGAGCAGTGGCGCCCACGTAGGGTACTAAGTGGTGCAAAGGCACTGATTTATCATGGGTCCCGAAGTCTACATACGTTTGGGGGCCTCACTCTGGTCTCTGGAGCAAACACTATAAATACATAATTAATCATCTGGATCCTTAGATTCTTTAGGAATGTGTAATATTTAAAGTAAACATGCATTTGAAAATACATTTGGAAAAAAATTATTTTAATCAAATGAATACGGCCATACGGATGTAGACCAAAATTAATTTGAAGGCACATAATTATAATTGCGCTGGTTGGTGGAAAACCTGTGGGCGCCACTGCTAGAGATTTTTGGAGTGGTGAAAAAATACGTGTAGAGATTTTGGTCTGATTGAAACGCGTCTTGAACCGAGTGATCACGGTTCGTTGTGTAGTGATTACTTATCCAAGCTATCGTGTAGAACTTTTCGAATAACACCAAAGGTTCAGTCGGAGCGAATCTGGAGTGTTCCCGGGGGGGGGGGGGGGGGGAGAGAATAAAATAAAACCTAACCGATAAACCGTTTACAACGGCGATGACATCGTTGGAATTGATTGTAAATCACGCGTCCAGCACAGTGGGACGACGTTGTTCGTGTACGTATTGCGCGTGCAACGTACAATGCATATATGTAGATTTGTATGATTTATACTGTTACGACGTCGTCACAAGTCGATTGATGTGCCCAAGTCGTCTGCGTACGACCGTTGTGCCGTAATAGCGCGTATACGTATTAACGCGTCCGTCCGACGTTAGGAGTGGTTTTTTTTTTTTTTTTATTGCCGAAAAACGATCGCCATACACCGTAATGACATTACAGCGGATCATTCGTGGCACTTCACCCCCCCCTCCTCCCATTTCGGACGATTAACAATGGTGCGCTACACTATGTTTTAACTTACGCGTTACTGTTGCCTTCGGACGTCGCTCCTCCGTCCGCACGTACGTCAAATCCAAAAAATCTTTTACACAAATGTTTGTGCGTGCGTACAACGATAATAAATTATGCTCGCACTAGACGTGGCCCACAAACGATTCGATTTACAGACCATCTCCGAACTGGATACCGGACATAATAACGAACCTTTCATAAACGCATTTCTACTCTCTAACATCACACGCATCGGTTCAGGGATTGCGGTGTCCCTGGCTGTATGTCGCAACACAGCACGTTATCTTTGACCTGTATTGTAGAAAAAAAAATGTTTAACCTAAAAACATGTTTTGTCGATACATCGCTGGAGCTCTTCAAACGACTTGTCAGACTTGGAAACACGGTGCTCTCGACGAAGCAGTGTTTGAACGCGGAAAACACTGCGTATTTTTTCGAATTTATCTGCGTTTATCGAACCATCTATTTCGGTCAGACGTACAATCACAGTAATTTAATTCAAGTTCCTGGTAAAATTGAATGAAGTTTATCACCACGGGTGCCGATCAATTGAGCTCGGTCATTGGTTACGTAACAAAACTAAAACCATAATAACATTTTGAGTTAGAAACGCGTACATGTCCAACCTGCATATTTATGATTGTATTATTTGTAGACGGCTTTTTAGAATATTCACTTGATCGTTTCTAAATAATTGCCCTTTGGCCAACGTAAACTATATCAAATCATCATTTATTAGTGTGTTAAGTTCTCGGTTTTTACTTAAATATACTTTTAAATACTGAGATATCATTAATATTTTAGGAAAAATGTAATAATCTCTACGTATCCGATGCTTTACAATTCATGAGTGATGTATCATTTATACATTCAAGCTATATGAAATCCCCTGTTAAAATAAAGATAAATTAGTAACATCGATTTTAATTGTCCAATATATTTTAAATATAAGTAGTAGTTGAGGTTATAGTAAAAAATTGAAGACCGAGTTATAATGGAAAAATGCAATTATTTAATAAATGTATTACGTGATTATACTAGCAAAAAGCAACAAGTTACGAATAACGTATTCTACCCTAGTTTATGTTGCGCGTGAGCTTAAAGTTTCATTTCACGTGAAATTCTCTATCCACTTGAATAAAGCTTCAAACACACATACATTACGGCCGTTTAGTAATAAAAAGGCCAACGACATAACTTTGTGATAGAACTATGGAAGAGAGAAAAAATTACCTTTTGTACCGATAAACCACATTTTTTTTTTTTTGTTTCATATTTAAAATTAACATTATTTTATAAAAAAGTGTGTACAACATTTAAAAACAAAAGTATTATAATTTATAAAACGTATTGTTACATCAATGTGGTTGAAGTTTCATTTTTAGCAAGTACCTATTAAAAATTATTATTAAGATCCACCAAAAATTTTAAAATAAAAATGATTTATGTCATACTGAAAAAATGCGTCGAGAACAATAACTGAAATAAGAATTACTAAAATAATTTACTAGAATAAATAAAAACAGAATTATTAAACAGATAAAATCCTAAATTACAGTATCGTTAGATGAAGTTTTAATCTAATTAATGGCGATTTTTTGAATGTAAAATATTTGTCAAAGATAGTATTGTAAAATTAACTGAATTATCAAGAGAAATTAAAACTACTAAATAATAATCATTGTTAGACATATGATTAGTTAGTATGATACTCAAAATGTAGTACTCCCGTCATATCAAGTCTATTCGCGTTTGTACCCGTAATATAACTAATAAGTTATACCTATTTGAAACGTGTACTTGTATATTATTCATTAAAAAAACAGTTAACTATGTAAACACAATTGAATCCGGTGAATATATATAAGTTCAATGTGAGCAAATAAGTTTTATAACCGATGGCTTGAGTACATCCAAGGTGTTAATAATAATGAAAAACCCGAGACACACCTAGAGTAAAAAACTATGAGAAATTTTGTTGAAACCGTACTCAATATTTAAATACGAATTGTACTAATCCGATCGTTCTAAAATATGTACAAATTAAATTAAATAAAGCTTTTTATTTATTTTGATTATACTATAATCCTCAATAAATTACTGGAACTGTGTAATACCACTCTAAATAATGTTGGTATGAATAATAAAATAGATCCCTGTCCATAGAATACAATGAACGATGAACGCGTCCTCACGGCCCGTAAAAATGACGCATAATATAATACTAAAATTGTATAATACACATAGTAACGAAATAGTCGGGTGGCCACGTTGGACCAGTCTGCGACTCGGTTTGTGAATGCAAATGGCGTATTTATTAGTTCTATTGCTTTTATTTTTTTGGCGTGTACAAACATGAATATCGTATAATATTATATTTGCTACGAACGGCCATAATCTAATAGGAGTATACTGAAAATAATTTCCTTATGCATCACTTGACCTTTAGACCGTCCCCGAAAATAACATCGGTGGCCCTTGGACTTTAATTGATTCGGTAATTAAGCCACTTGTTTCAGTGGCGTTTAAAACAATAGAGAATTTTATTAGTATGGCACACGTGAGAGAAATAAAAATTTGGTCTCGCACTAATTTATCACTTTATTTGTCAAAATATTTAGTTATATTATGATTCTATAAATTTTTCAGAATCGTGTAGATTTTTATAACAACATAAATATAAACGATTTTAAAAAATTTCGTATTTATAAATGATTGACTTTTTATAATTATTATTTTTATTGAAACTCTGATCAATCTCTGATAACTTTTTGTTTTTATCTCTGTTCAAAATATGTTGTTTTAAATAATGAACAGAATTTCACTCATTTCAATATCATTTACAATAAAATAAAATAATCAAATGAACATTTTTGTTTTATTATTTTAAAATTATTATTACCACCATACGTGAACTTCTACTACCTACATGAATCAAAACGTCTGGATGTATCGTTCTTATGTGATAACAAGCATTTATATTTATTTATGTTACAGCAACGCTGCATTTGAAATCTTGTGGAATCGTGTATATATACCTACATACGAAATCTGTGTATGTTTATGCTCATAAATGGTTATGAAAATCTCTAGTTTGCGGAATCGTTCTCTACCGAAGTACGTTTATATCTGTTGACGCGAACTGCGTAAACTAACCCGCAGCGATTCGAACTGTACGTAATATACACACATACATACCCATATGAAATGCGTGATGGGAAAAATTAACGGTTGCGTGGATTTATGGGAAATGAAATAATAATTATGTTATGTTCGTTTGATGATTAAAGACTACAGTCAACTGTTAACTAGTTTACATACCACAAGATGATCTACCTACACGATAGTGTAACATGATGTTGAATTTTTAAAGGCGTCGCGTAAACGTTTTAGACCAGAAAAGTGATCATCTTTAATCTTGCATCTGCTTCTCGTAATAGTTCTTGTGGAATATTCACAAAGGTGTTTTTTTCCTTATTTGAAAATTTCGCAGAGAAATCGGCCATCACATAAAGCACGTGGCGAATTGTAACATCAATAATATGAACGAATTTCGCGACAACACATATGGTCACGTTAACGCTGCATTATTCCGTACAATATTGTATAGTCGTCGGTTCCCGTGGCTTATCGAAATTATCGTTGTGCACAGCCGGACGAATTACAATCATCCGATATTTATCGTACCCTCGGGAAATATGTGAACATGATCAACAATTAATAATACACAATGGATACAACGTGCACGAAGTGTATTTTAAAATTACCAATGGCTGTGTACCTATTAATGTTATTTATAAAAAAAAAAATCTCAAATGTCCATAACAAAACGAAATAGCCGAGCGGTATATAATTTTTATGTCAGGCGTATAATCGAATATTTTGAAAACATAACATGACCGCTTCAATATTTGTCTGATTTAATATTTTAAGCCGCAGCACGTCAAAGTGAGAAAAAAACTTCAAAATAATAAAATATCAATTATTTGTTTGGTATTAAAAACAATCGAAATCAATGAAACGCTAACAACGTTATTCGTGTATTTATTACGGACGTAAAGCATTTTATCACTCGTTAAAAATATCTGTTTGGGAGCAATAATCATGTAAAAAAGCAAACACGATTTACGATATCGTTTTCTACGGTTGATTTTGTATACATACACAAAATATGAAATATGTCTACATAAATTATGTATTAGAACAGAAATTTATTATTGCGGTAGCGCAGTTGTGTTTTCACCATATTTTATAAAGCGTTAAATTACGATTTCAGTATTTTGCTAATAAAACTCGATCATCGGTTCTCGACGAGTAAAATAAAAAATAACGATGAATAGCATAAAATATTAAATTTAGGTGTCAAACGACGACAAGTCTGTTTCGATTTACTTCGTGCAAATATCTGCAAATAATAATTGGTAACGCTGTCGTAACCAACGTGCATTTTTATTTTCACTTTATTATTTGGAAACTTCTTACAATAGCACGAGAACGTCTTGATAAGATTCGTAAAAAAAATCAACGCCACGGAACGGCGGATTGGAATAAAGGTCTGAATCTGATTCTAACGTTTGAAACGAAACCACAACAACTCGTACCGATGACCGTAATAATTATGTTCGACATTGCAAAATAGCAAACAGTAATGAATGTATTCGCTGATAACGTTGAAAGTAATATAAAAACGGGCCTCCGACGGCTTAAGATCCTTTATTTTACAGCTCAGTACGTCTGTAATATAGGTTTCACGTGCACGGTGGTCTGTGAGCAACAGTGACAGCTTCAAAACGTGACTTATAGGCAAACTAAAAGACGTTTTAAATAATATTATTTTCATATACTTTGAAATCAATTCACTTGCAATCATAAAAAAAAAGAAAAACTACAGTAATTATTAAATTCATTGAAATTTAAAATATTAACCTAGTGACCTTTTTTATAATTTTTATGGGAGGTCGTTCATTTTAAACGTAAGTACTGTTATAAACGTAATTTAATCGTTTTTTATTATGAATATAAGACATTTGAGGAGTTTTTGAATCCGTGCTCCGGCTAAAAATTTGAAATTCTCTTCGGGAATGCTGAAAATGTTCAATTGAATATGATTTTGTAACACACATTTATTAAACTTAGAGACAAATAAATTTTTGTAAAAAGGATATATAAATTCGATCTAATGCCTAGCGCGGGAATTATTTTCGCAGCATTGAAAAATATTCCTAATCTAAAGAAATATCAATATTATCTTATTATAATCATAATACATTCACTTCAGATATTTGTAACATGTATAGTATAAAGTATATCCTGACGTATGTTTTTAACTGTACATTATTTATTGATACCAATACAAATCTGTTTGAAAACTTGAGTACACTACGTGTAGTAAAAAATATGAAAATCCGAATAAATTCTGTTTTATAACGCGAGTATCCTTAAAAATAATATTGTATGCTTCGATCGACTAGTATGTACACTTAGTATAGTTTTTTTTTTTTTTTATACAACATACCGATGATTTATGTAGGTAACTATTATGACGTAAACGAAGTCAATAAAAAAGGAAAATTTTTATTTTTTTATTTTAATATTTATTTTTCATGTGCTATTAGCATATTATTTTTCACAAATTACTTTTATTCGAAATTTTTTATAAATGAAAAAATAAAAGGTTTAAATTAAGTTATATTATTTATGAACTAAATTATGTACGATTACATACAGTTCAGAAGTGATTAATAAAATTGTAATTTCCATAAAAATATATAAATTAATATACAATGTGGAATATTTAACGTTTAAAATGGTATTTTCCATTAATTTTGTTTATCAATATGAAAATAAGTAATTTCGTCCATATATTCGTGTACGATTTCTTATTTTCAAATTATAAAGTGAGTGCAATTAATACAAGGCAAACGTTTTCCCTTGCACCGTTAAAATATATTACAACAGTATAACAAAAATATAAAATACGCGTCTAGTGAAATAAAATGGAGGTACAATTATAAAAATTGTAATGCGTTTATAAAAACGTTGGAGCTGAGCAACATAATATTACAATGACAAATTTTTCAAATGATACTCACATTACTTCATGCTTTCCAATTTCAAACCAAATACTAGGAAGACAAGAAATAAGTAGTTGTGTAAAAAGAAAAGCGGTGGACGACATTCGTGATAAACCGGGTAAATACATTTCAAAATTAAATAGTAATAAAATAGGTACACGTGTTGTATGCTATCTACATAAACAAAAAAAAAATAAATAAATGATCAATGAAAGATTGCATAACATTAAATATTGATATATTTTTTCTTATAGCTGAAATATTAAATATGGGATTAGAATGTTGTAGCAGTATTATAAGAAACTCAACAAATTTAACTTCGAATGACATGTCGTTGATAAAAAGAAATATGTATAATGCACGTAGACAATTAATGTCACTAGTTCCAACTTCACGATCTGAAGTTATCTCTTCACTTATTCAGATGGCACCAAAAACTATCAGAGATGAAAGTTTTTTAATTTTATCTGATTTCGATAGTGAACTTCTTATATATAGTTGTATTACAAATTTAAAACATTTATGTATCTCAGAAACAATTTTTGTGGATGGTACGTTTGATTATTGTGTTAAATTCTTTTATCAGTTATTTACTTTTCATGGATATTTGAATGGACATTATACTCCACTTATCTTCTGTCTTTTAAAAAATAAAAAACAAGAGACTTATATTAATTGTTTATAATCAATCTGTGAAAAATGTTTTGAGCTAAATTTAGTTTTAAGTCCAACGGAAGTAGTTGTTGATTTTGAATTAGCAATTCATAATACATGCAAAAAATATGGCCTTATGTTAATTTAGTAGGATGTCGATTTCGTCTCAGTCAATCATGGTGGAGGGCAATTTAAAACTTTGTAGTGTTGAATATAAAAGCGAATCAGAAATAAATAAGTGGCTTCGTCTATGTTTCGGATTATTGTTTTTATTTCCCGAAAAAGTTTCCGATGTATTTGCTTTTACTTTAGAAGGAATTATGCCATCTACCCCAGAGTAATTTAGTTCTCAGATTACCTTGTTGACAATTACATAAGTAATGACGCAGCGTTTACTCCTCATTTGTGGGCTGTAAAGTTCTTATCGAATTTCAAACCCAAACTTATATTAAACTAAATGGCATAACTCAAGTAAATAAAATAAAAAATTCAAAATCAAAATCAAAAAAAAAGACTGTATTACAGGAGGCTATAAATAAGTACACTAATGGAGTGATACAAGACCTAGAATATTTACAAATTGTATCACATCATTTTAGTTAACTATATAGGTATATTTTTGGATTATTAAGTATAACGATTATTATGAAAAATATGATCATTTTATTATTATTTATTAGGTATAATATATATATATATATATTTTTTTTGCTATGATTTAAATATTTAATGTAGACAGTTATTAATTTTATTAATTATTATTATGAAAAATATGATTTTATATTATCACTTATTAGGTATTTTTAATAATATATCATATTAATTTTATACTACTACTTGATTTTATTTACTGGAGGAGTTTACATGAACTCAATTTTACCTGTTTTTTTATTCTGGCGGAGTTTACAGTAAAAAAAGCTACTTGTGGCGGAGTTTAAAATTTACATGCGCCCCTTACAAGCTGCACAACGTAGCGAGTGGGACAAATCGTACACTGACACCTGTTTGAATATATTACTTGAAGTCGATCGTTTCACGCGTTCCGTACACCACTACCCATGTGTAGTGCCATATTTGTACCCAAATGATAATATTTTATGTTTTAGTTTTCTTTTAGACAGTCTATTTCACAAAGTATTTACATTCTAAATTATTAAAGAAAAGAAAATAAAGTTTGTCATTAACTATACTAAAAGTAATCAACTATCTAGAATTAATATTTTATTTTTTATGCCGTAAAATAAAAGTGCTTTTATATAATATATTTATCATCTTGTAAAATCAAAGTATGTAAACACCGTTTTATTGTTTTTTATATATGTATTTTCATTCGTCGTATTACAAACTTATACCTTTCAGCTATGATAGAACCGAAGCTTATGTCAAATGATTTTAAACTTGCTATTGGGCCCCTGTGTTAACGGCCGTACCTCAATTTTCAAAAATTTGAAAATTATTTGAGAATACCTGCTATATTTTAATTAGTTAAATCCTAAAATTTATTTTTGAAAAAAACAAGAAACTTTTGATCGAACGTGCCACTAATAATAGTTCATCATAAGTGTTTATAGTTGGTAAACATTGATGTACTTCGTAAACGATATGCTGCTAAGTAAATTTTCATAAAATATTTTGCCCATTTTGCCCATTCGACACGCAGAATGTACGTGCATTATCATCATCATGTGTAAGGTAAATAATTGAGGTGTGTGCGTCCACGGTATGAGCAAATAATCTTTAAAAGTTGATAACAAACGGAGGTGTATGTTCTTCGCGGTAAACTTCAAAACATTTTCGAAAACGTCTTAATTGCGTCACGTTATTACAGGCATAGGCACACAACATGTAAGCATATTGCTGTACAAACAATTACATTAGGATATGTCTAATAACTAATCGTCGGTTTAGAGACACATCCCGATCTCACCTGCATCACGAAAACGCGTTATATTGTATTAATAACAATAATGTGCACTATCATAATGTAGGACATAATACGTTTTGGTCGAAAATTACTTAAAAGTAAAATCGTGTTCACGAACACTTCCCACGTTCGCGACGTGCGTCCGGGACTTTATTATTCGATTACAAAACATTTAACAGCTGGAATTCTTACCGTCCGGTCTCTCGCAGCAGCAGCAAGATATCCGTTCTTCCGTTGCATCGTCTTTCTGGACAGTTAATAATAATCACGATAAAAATAATAAGTTCCTGGAATCCACGAGAGATCGGATTGTCGGCAGCAGACGTTACACCAACAATAGCGACAGCAACATCAAAATTTACTCCTACTACTACTAATACCACAACAAAAACAACAATAATAACGAAAACGATTCGCCAAGTACAATCCGTTTTTTATAAGTTCCTACCCCCCGGAGAAGATCGGCGAACGTGACTAGAGGGGCAGAGGTGGAGGGGCGTGCTGATGTCCGGGCAGAAAGGTGTAACAGCACACCGCAAACCGTAGCAGGTACCGCGAGTATAATATAATGGAATATAGTTTGAAAAACGGAAGTGAACAAAGTTGTCTCACTGAATTAATTGTGTATTTATATAGATATAAACGGGTCTGATCCGCTGGCGAAAACAATTATTTTAATCCTTACGCTGTGACTCAGCAAAAACTGTTTTAATTAAAATTCCGCCACACGCTTACACACCCCTACACACACGCGCGCCCGCGTATATTTACACACACATACAATATGAATCCACGGGGATGTACACCGCGTAACGCACGACTCTTCCAGTGGGTGGACGTCACGGGAAAGAAAAACTACGCGTTTTCATGCTGTTTCAAGTTTAATCGTCCGAGTCTAGTCAAAATCAGTGTTTTAATTTTCTAACTTTTCCCAACTTCATTGGAATTCGTTCGTCTGCGTGTCGCTGGGTAGTGGAACTATTCGCGGCTGTGTCGTCGTGAGATTAGCCAGGATGATTTTGTGCACCCTCAATATTCTATACCAGTGGTTCTCACGCTATTTTTATCTGATGAACCAATTTACCACTCTAGTATTTTATAAAATGTCTATGCGCCTTCAGGATCCAAAAACGATAGAAATGTGATACTTACATCAATAGATTATGATTACTCATGTGGTGATTTGACGAATCTACTCGCGAAACCCCGACATGCAATTTTTACGGAACCTAATGTTTTGTGAAAAAATTTAACTATCACTATCATATATCGTGTGATGATCAAAATACATGCATAGAATTTATCACGGCTTGTTAATTGCGACGGGATACAAAAATTGTCCCTAGATGCTACTACATGAAATTCTTTAGGCTACGAAAATGAGAAGAAATTTTCAACTGTTAGATTTATGTTTTAATTTTTGAGTTTTCGTGATAACTTCGTGGTTCTGTAAATAATTATTTGCCTAATTATTAATTAACTTTATTCAATTTTTGATGAAATGCAAAAAATAGATCAACGATTTTAAAATTATGATTTTTAATATCTTTATGAAATATGTATTGAATGATTTCAAGACGTGATGATAAAATATATTTGTATAATAAAATTTATGTCAAATATAAAATGTTTTATATTTTTTTGTTAATCTCAAACAATTTTAAAATAAGTAACTATAATATAGTTATTCAATATATTATTTATGTTAGTGAAATAAAGTTCGATTTAAAATATTAAAATTAATATTAATATTTAATAATATAGATGGTATCGTAAATGATTTAAATCAACTTCATCTATTTTTTGAGTACATTATAAATGAAATATTTATTGGATATTAATATAAACAATTGTTAAATTTTACGAATTTTATTTCTACCCGGGTGTGAAATATAATTTGGTGATGATTGAGAAAAATAAATTTTTATTTAAATATAAAAATAATTTTTTAAACTTGTGCAGTCAATTTATTTATTTGTAGTTACTTTATTGATTGTTAAGTAAAATAAGATAAAATCTTTTAGAGGTAGCATATAAATCGAAGGTTTTTTTATAGAAATAAGAATTGTATACCCATAAGATAATGACTGTAAGTGCATTATATGGTATCTATAATATTAAGTTTGTATAGAAAATAAAGATTGTATACAAGAAATAAGAAATCTGTTAGTACAATCAATAACCAATCGAAATCGATAAAGAAAAATAATTTTGTTATATACACTACAATATAATTAGTATAACAAGTATAACATGTATAAAATAGTTTAACAATATAATCTTATTGTTTCTATGTCGGAAGTAGTATCATGATATACGATAGGTTAAAAATGTAAACTCTTTAGCATTTAATTTATTATGCAATTATTGAAAAATATATGCTGAGTAAGTTTTCTTGGAACATTTATGGACGTTTCAAGTTTATAAGCGGGTAGAATTAAAACTATATTACACCAACCATGTAAACTTTGAAAGCATAGAAAAGTCAACGCAATTAACTATTAACTTGAAATCTATCTCAAACAAAACAGATTTAGTTGAAACTTCCATCAAAATATTAATTTTTATTTCATTAAAATTATATAGAGAGCAGTACAATATTATTAACAATATGATATTCGCTTTGAAAACTAATTCCATTATTCTAGTTTATATAGTTTATTTTCCTTTGCGTTGAATAATAAGTGTTTAATACAATTTTGAATAATATATATTTTTTAGAGATTTTTCACGATGAAATTTAATATAATTAAAACGCATAGACCCTAAGAAACGGGGAACATTTTTTTTTTTTATTTTTTAATAAAAAAAGTGGCTTTAATGGCATTATACGAGTAGTAACTTACGAGACACGTGCCTGTGTATAGTTTTTTTTATTTATATTCATATTAATCAGATTGACGAGGAATATACATATATATATATATATATATATATATATATATATATATATATATGCTTGTTACATTTATGATTATTCCGTAATTAACAGAGAGTAATTTTTGCACAAATAGAATAAATGTTAACAGTGTGAACCCCTCGGCACGCCGTTTATCTTTATTAATTAGTAATAATGTAAAAAACTTGTTCTTTATTTATAAATATATATATATATATATATATTTATATTAAATATAATATCTTTAGGTGAAAAATCAAAATGTGCATGTTATATTGGGTTCTTAGATGTGAATACTTACTATGAAACGATAAATGTAAATAGTCAGTAGGTAATCAATACATATAATAAGTAAATATAAAATCCAGTTTATTACTATAAAATATATATAGCATACATTTTTATTCTATTTAATATCGATTGTAACTAGAATTGTAACGTATGATTTCGAAATACATTATTAAATACATCAATATTTTTCGATTATTTTAAAAAAGTGTAGTCTGAGAATTGTCCATAGTCCCTTGTGCTCTGGATTCGAGGCACTGCCCTATTTTGACTTATAGTACACCACTGACTTTTACCGAAAACGTTAAGAAGACATTTTTATTCCAATGAAATTAAAGGCACGTAACTAGAAAGAGGGTACAAGTAAAATTTAATAAAATTTCTTTGGAAATTAAATGCATACACCTACAATTTTTTTTGAATTATTATTTAAGTTTCAATTATATTTTATACCGAGTTAAATGAAAAATGTCCAACTAAAGTTTTTTTATGTTCTCTCGGGCTTTTTCACAGTCATGCCCATTGTTTAGATTAAAAATGTCTTCCAAAAAACACAAAAATGGGTCTACGAAATTCCTATGGTTATTATTATAATTAAATCACATTGTAAAAAACAATATTTGATCAAGTTTTATTAATTGTTAAAAAAAATAATCATACCGTTTTGGCGTTGCGATAATAATGATTACGAAGACAATGATGATGATAATTATATTAATAATAATAATAGTAATAGTGTAAGAGAGCAAAATATAGAGAGTAATGTATTAATAGTTATCACGGTACATTAATTATGAATGGAGATATTGAACCGTCCGTAAATGAATCGTTTTCTAGCACACGAACGCGACGACGGTGTACCTATTTTATTATGTTATGATCGTATGGTGCGTGGGTTAGGTTAGCTTTGGTCTTGATGGCATGCAGGCAGCATATATTATTCGGTATACACTACGATAAGTCAGAAAGGCGAAATATTTCGTTTCCGCGGAAGCGACTAGTAATAATAATAATTATAATATAATATTATCGGTCGCAGATGACGCACGAAGTGCGATTACCGAATTACCGCAGGCAACAAGTGTATATTATTATTATTATTATCGTTTTCGGATGTCTGTCTGTCGTGTGGCCGCTTCGTTCGTTCCGTTGCATTTCTCTTGTCGCGAACAATAAAATACAATAATTATATCAAAATGTTTTCTAAACATAAGGTCCGTACTTCGACCACAGTAATTGAACGGTATCGTTGTAACTTTAACACGATTAACACAGCTTTCGACATTCGTAACGGACAGGAAATCCGACGGATGATAATAATCATGTACGAGCAGTACGCTTTAGTGCAAAATCGTGCAAGGTTCGCGAGGAACCGGGAATCTATACGTGTACACTCGGATGTTACTTAATATTAGTTGTATACCTATGTCCATACTAGCCCACGCCAATCCCCGAGTTAATATGTATATTATTAAAATATATATCGTACACGTGTAAATAAATTATAAAAGTTGTAATGGGTAAATAATTGCTCAGAAAATGTTTTTGCATTGCTGCAATGTTTATAATAATTATACCTTTGAGTCAAATGTTAACACAAGCGTAGTACATAATCATTTTTAACGTCGATCGTCCGAATAATGTTTACACTTCTACGTACCTCCCGATACGTTTTTGGATAATACCACGTAATATGCGTATAAAATTTAATGTGCAAAAGTGTTCAAATACACATATCGTTTTGGCTTTGAAGAAGGGTTTTGGATTAAATTAATTCAAATATTATTTACTCCGACGTAGATTACAAATAACTGAAACAGTTAAAATACACAACTTTAGCGATAACCACTCCCAATGCACTCTCTTCGTAATCAAAACTACTATAAACGATATCTCAGAATAGTGCTATAGATATGAGTATAATCGATTAAGGTTTGGCGTGAATTTGAATAAGACCCGTACAGTTAAAGTACCGTAAAACCAAAAACGGCCTTAAAAAATAAATATAATTATTGTTTTTGTTTATTCATTTTAATGCAACTGTGTAGCATTTGTCAACGTTTTCAAAATGACCTATCCGAAGAGCATTGGTAATTATGTGAGAGATCACGTTTTAACATACTCGTAGATCACTATTTGTCAAAATATTACAGTGAAAAATTGCATCATACTTGCGAAATAACAAGATTTATATGCGTGTAAAGATTCATCACAGTAGCATAAAAAAAGTATAGCATACTGTCAATAACGAAAGTAAGAAAAATATAAGAGTATACTCACGTATATAAAAATTCTTTTTAATATAATATTGTCTTCAAAGTCGTTTTACTGTAGAATAAAAATGTATGTGGATTATTTGGTAATTCCAAAATTTCGAATAAACTCATTTATGGTTTCATTGTAAGCGAATAAAGGGCAAACACAAGGGGGAAAAAACTCTTAAAAGTATAACAATAACGATATTAGGTATTACACACAGTCTAACCTGATTTTGAACACAATCCTTAGTAAAAGAGTGCACAATATAGAGTTGTTAAACGTAACAAATCAAACTTAAAATACACCGTCTCTAAACCTGCCAATACATTAATATATATATATATATGTTGGAGTTTATATATAGCATTCTCGATTTATTACGTGATGCATGTATATATATATACACTATATACTTCGAATTTATGTTTTCTTCAATATCTGAGACACCGTATGAAGTATTTGATCCATTTAGATCAACCATGCCACTCAGAATACCACAATATCTACCTGTTATTTGGAAAACTATCTGACATTTAGAACGGCTTTTGTATAGAATCGATAAAATTCCTCATAAATCGAACACGAATAGTAAATGCATAGAACATTATAGAAATTTTAGATTCTGAACGGAGTGAAGAATGTATTGATTTTACAATGATGTGTGTTTTTTTTTTTTTTTTTTTTTTTTTTTTGTGTCTGTCGACACGTTTTGGGGCAGTAAAAATGCTTCGATTGCCTTATGTAGCAACTTTTCTGAAAGGAAAGTGAATCTATTTGGTACTTTGGGGGGTCAAAAGTTAAAAATTTCCAATATTTTTTAAATGCGACGGGAAAAACCATAAAAAAATTTGGGAAAAACGGGAGTTTTTACGCAAAACCAGTTTTCGACATAATCAAATTTTTTATTTTGCTATAACTCAAAAACTAATCAATGTAAATACTTGAAATTTTCACCAAATGTTTAGATTAGCGTTCTCTATACACCATTAAATTTTCAAAGTATTTTGAGTTTTATTACGCTATTTATAGACAATTGAAATTTTCAATTTTTTTAAGTATTTTTTTTTTAAATAACGATAAAATTTTTTTGGCTGCCTAGAAAATCTTGAAAATTTAATACAAGGTTTCTTATAAGTTGTTCCTTAACTGATAAAAAAAAATCTAAAATCGTAAGTCACAATTTTTTTTTATAAGTGCTCAAAGTTCCAATTTATACGAAATATGTAAAAATCACGATAATTTGCAAGTTATTTTGTAGATAAAAATTCATAACATTTTTTCTGTTCATACTTAAGGTTCAACATTTTAACACTAGGTTATCTATAAGTTACTCTACAAAAATCTTTAAAAAAATTTCTTCCGGACTTAGAGGAAAAAATGTTATGACTGTTTGAAATTTAAATATTTACGAAATTGCATAAAATAACGATTTATTCTCGAACGATTTTTAATATTTGTTATAATTCAAAAATTATAAGTCGCAGATTTTTGAAATTTCTACCAGCTGTTAAGATTGGTATTTCTTTTATGTAATATTTTTTTCAAAATATTATGTTGATTTTTAAGCCACTTATAGGCATTTGAAATATTCGATTTTTTTATATTTTATTTTTATAATCGGTGATAAAAAAAATTGGACTCGTAAAAAATACTTGAAAATTTAATAAAAGATTCCACAGAAGTAGTCCTTATTGTCATTCAAAAATTATTAAAATCCATAGGCACAATTTTTTTTTATAAGCGTTTGAACAGCGAATATTGACATAAAATTACATGTAAAATATAATATAATGTATAATATTCTAGACTGACAAATGATATCGGTTTTTTTAAAATGCCCTAACTCAAAAACGAAAAACCGCAACAACTTGAAATTATCATTAAATCTTTATATTGACGTTTTCTATACATGGTTAAAATTTCAAAGTATTTTGACATATTTTGACTTATTTATAGACAATTTAAATTTTCGGTTTTTCTAAATTTTTCGTTTAAAAATAAAATATACTTATATAATATTTATAAATAACATTGTATTATATTCTAGACTAACATATCATCTCCGTTCAGAATCGTTTTTCGTATACAATGATACCTATCATTGAATTCAAATTTAACAAATCCATTATAATGACCTATCCTATGAAGAGTCGCAATCCACCCCCCAGTGTACAGCAGAGCGAGGCCCATCCGGTTTTTTTTTTTTTATTTAAATTTTCACCATAAATGAAGAACACGCATAAAATTTACGATCAAACTATATTAAGTACTGACGTTGTGGCGACTTATATAATACTCTATGTTGTACACCTAAAAATAAATGCACACAGCATATATCTTGATGTATAACTTTATACAAGTGTTCAGGAAAAGACAAAAAAAAAAAACAAAAAATATCTTTTAAAGGACTAGAACATGACAATAAATTTTCCATGAAATACCTTTAACGGACACTGCTGCATACACATTGATTTTAATATCCATATGACTGTGATATATGCATGTTTAAGGACTAAGGAGCACTTAGTTTTCAAATAATAATAAGTATTTTATCAGGAAATGCCGTTATTTTCTTCCTACGTTTACTAGACTGCCTTTCGTCGAATTATCGCTTCAAATATATCAGTGTTCAACAAATGATTGGCGCATTTTTTGCCTGAATAAAAGTGTCGGTAATAGTCTTAAATAAACGATTACTAACGACACTTCTATTCATCGTTTCAAACATAGTACATAAAAGTTTTGTAAGAAAGAATAAGTATCAGATATTATGACATTATGCGGTGCATGTGCAGGCAGGTGGTTTTGAATTTATTTCGTTATTCATTGAACGTGGTTTTTGTACGCAATGTTATTTTCATCGAATTTTGGAAGAAATCCATACATGGTACTATAAACTTGGAAAATAAATCACACATTTTTATACGCACTACGGATATTGACTATTAGATACATTAGATTGGATGCACAATAAAATATTACTCGTACGGAAAACTACCGTGGTACGCAAACATTTAGTACAAAAACGAATGCCACCAAATGTGGAAAAACTTTATAAAAGTATCTACCACCGAGAGTGATATTATTGATAAAAACTAACAACATACATCTAAGTCGATCCAAATATTCCTTGAACACGTAAGTAATATTTTTTGAAAGAGTAATAAATAAATTTTTTTCTCGCTCTAAAAGTAAAAACTATGATGGAAATCTACCATTTTATTGATTACCAAATCACGATACTTGTAGCCAAAAACTCGCAATAAAAGTTCGAGACGTCGGAAAATTCATTAAAAATTTATAAACTCGAAATCATGATATTATTGTGAACTATGGAATTTAGAATTCGAAAATCATAATATTAATAATATTAAAATCATAAATGTTGGTTGAAATTATAATATATATATATCTTAAGGACATGTTAATCAGAAACTTGAATAGGCGTTTAATACGGGACAGGATTTCTAAGGGTGTTCGAGAATGATCACCGTTCACATTCATTGCTTACCCTACAGCAGGAACGATAACCTATATTTTACGGACGTTTATTTTATCACGATAATTTATTGTGGAGAGTCTGACTTTCAGCGGTTCGTGAGCGCACGAATAATAATAGATTCGTGTAGGCGCATTGTCAAATGGCATAAATAAATGTAAAATATAAACGCATATATGTAGGTATGCTTTACGTGCATAGTTATAATACAATATTAAATAAAGATTAAAGGTAACGTTCGAGATAATTGCCCGATATAGAAACGTGTCGATGAGAATATTGTAAGGAAGTCTGTATGACACATAATTTATGGCATATCATCTGTTGCAGAATGGCGGATTGTGTCTAGGTAAGATCGCAACGTCGGTTTTAAGTAGACCTGGAGGGTTTCTGGATTCTTCTAAAAGTTTTGGTTTATCCATTACCAATTTCCGGTTTAATGCTCAAAGATGGTAATGTTATCACGATAACTTTTTTAATTTGGTAGATTTGGACTAAAAACGCATTATTTCTGATATCTTGATTTAGACCCAGATTTTCTAAATAGTAATTAAGTTTTGAGTCAAAAGCTCTAACAACTTTTATAATTGTGCAAAATTTTACCTATCGTTAAGCAAACATGCGTATTAATATCTTTATACTTCAAACGATTATCGTCACAATTCGTTAAACACTCGTAAAGCAAAATAAATCTAAATAAATATTGTCTATGGAATTTAAAATAGTGTTGGAAAATTGATTTACTGACAAAGTTTGTTTGCATCTTGAAAACAGCAGAATTAAACTCATAAGAATATAAATGTATCAGTAAACAATTTGTTAAACGTAAATAAACCAAATCCAGAAAATAGTTTTTTTATTAATTTTTCAAATAATTTTCATCATTAATAAATCGAAAGGTTGAATTGCAATATTTCTATTGTTTTGTTAAATTTTCGCATTTAAATATGTTTTATATAATAAAAGGTATAGACTAGATGAAACGAATGAAATTGTGAGTGATGCGTATAGTATTCCTTGTCATCACTATAACAGTCCATGGAATTATTAACTTATCTGTAACATATTGAAGAAAAATTGAAACTGTTCAGATGAAAATATTAAGATAAATAATAAATAGTAACTGCAGGTTCATACACGATTACAAAATTTAAAATTCAATAAAAATCTCATCTATCCATGAAGAATTTTCTAAATTATTTTTAGAAACTTGATATTCTCAAATCGCTAAATAAACCAATTAAAAAATAAAAATAAAATTCATAACCGAAGGATCCAAATCCAGACCGATAAAACGGTAAAAAAAAAAACCACCCGAAAACACATATCTATTTGTTTTAAAATATCCAGAACAAGCCTCAGCTGGAAGCAAACGAAAAACAGAAAAAGCAAAGCAAAGCTATTGTCGGACGAGCTTTATTCAAACACTCTTTATATATACCACAGTACGGACAGCACGTTAAATAAGCTGTTTGTAAGAAACGTGATTAAAGGATGGAGGAAGGGTTGCAAGTGCGGTAGTCGACGGACTTCGTGACAATACTGACGGTGGTGACCAAACAATAATCGTTTCTCGTCTCAACCGTGTGATATTCCATTGTACAACCGGTAGTGGAAGCGCGGGTTGAACAAAAGCCGCGGTTACGCCACCCCATTCCCCTAGCGTTATTGCATTTCCTCACCACCATTGTGGACACCTATTGCCACGACACACACACGAACACACGTACATCTACACGCACATATTTGCGTTTGTACACGCGCGCTGCGCGCCCACCCGTGGTATATATGGACGCGATCGCGGCACCCGGCGGTTCAGAATGCGCCGTTCGCCCGTGCCGTTCACGCGTGCCCCGACATAAAAAAAAAATCTTCGCCGTCGCAGCACACACACGCATTATCACAATATTATCATATCGCATCGTCATCGCCGCAATCATCCCCGTGTAACACGTCCTGTTATTATATTATCGTCGCAACCACCGTCACCCGAGACTACCCCTCTCCTTTCTCGCGCGTCTTACCCCTGATCCTACGCCGCCGATATAGGCCGCACGCGCTCACGAGCAGCCACCCCTCAAAAAGTCCCGTGCTCCGACATCGCGGACACCGTTCGTCGGCCACTCTCGCCACGAGTGTTGCAGAACAAGAGCCCACACGCCAGACGATCCGCACCCGTTACCTATCCGCTCGCGTCAACAGTAATCATTATTTTTTATCATTATTGTAATAAAAATTATTATAACTACTATTGTTTTTACTTTTATTTTTTTTGCGTATCTCGTCCCCCTCACTGTTAATCACGACTCTACGACCGCAGTGGCATCATTTGGACAGCGAACGTTTACATTTGCGTATTTATAACTCGATATCAAGGTGATTTCACCTGTTTTATTAATTACTGTTCGGCCCGGACATGGTACTTTTAAATTTACTTTTTTATTTATTCCTATTATTATCCGTAATTTTTTGATTGTTCAACGTTTTATTTATCAAAAGTAACATTATTATAAAACGGTTTCATAGATTTATCGGAAATCACATCGTGGATCGTTTAACGTTCGCGCGTTGACAATGCTACACGGGGTCCATGGCCTACGTGAGATTATTCGGATTAAACATAAAAATTTGAAATGACGCCACCGCGTGATCGTAATCGCCACCGCTCGAACGTACACGTACTAATTTAATATTTCTATTGTTATATTACATATACCTGTAGCTGCACCGCCATCCGCCGTATCCACGCGCGTCGACATGATTCTGCATTTGACGCTGGTCGCCAGTCTGGTCTTCGGTTTCACCGCCGCTTCAACAGGGATTAACGGTGAGTTACAATTATTTCTGTAGTTTTGTTCCACCAAGGTGGTCGTACCATCGTATTTTTACAACGCGTATACCCAACGAGTACCGACAATAACGTAGGTTCACGTTTAACGAACAGAAAATCCAAACGAACGCTTTATATAAAAAAAAAAAATTCAAAAAAATAATACAATATTAAATGATGTTAATAATAACATCGTATGACACACGACGGAACCGATTGATGCAGTCTTTGTTTTGTAATCTCGAGCTTCAATAGATCTCCATGATATTTTTCTTCTCAAGTGAGACAGAAATTATTTTTAAACACCATAATAAAAATCACTGAGGTCGGCAACCTTTTTACACACGTGAACCATAATTTTGACTAGGTTAAAAATACAATTCATGTTTAAACTACTAATAAATCTATTAATGTTTGTATTCAGTGGTCCTCGAAGGTTTTTTTTTTTTAGAAAAAAATCATAAAGTTATTTCAGAACAAAATTGTAAAATAATGTTTTGAATAAAAAAAAAAGAAGCAATACATATAAGAGAGTTTAATGGCGTGTGAAAATATTCAACGTAATTTTTGAAGTTGAATGTTTTCAACTAATTTGTATGTATAAATATGTTTGTCGTTTAACCGGGAACATTTAAATTTTACAAGCAAAAATGTCATCTCATAAATATAAGTGTAATTGAATGAAAAATCTTTTTTTCGCTATACAACGCCTCTTAATGTGTAATGCAATTATATCATATCAATGTTATCTTACATGATTTTATATCATTTGAAAATTGTACTCTCTCAATTAACATTTTATTAATATCATTTTGTATTCTGCTCACTGTCTGCAGTAATACTGGTTAGTTTTTCTGACTAAAATTTTTAAATGTTTCGTCTATTTCAATTGATATATTGTCTTCATAATTAGTACGTATCGCGTAACATGTTAACTACTTTTGGATTTTATAACTTTACCCATTTAACAAGACTGTAGTTTTTCTCAGTATTTCCATATTTTTACGGCGATGCACTATTCAAACGATCTGCAATGTACCAAGAATTTTCCATTTTTAAAAAATATCTTTTTAACCATATTTAATATAATATTTTGTCAAATTATAAATTATACCTGGCAACACACTTAAACTTATACTCCATATTATATTATAATATGTGTCTTAAATGTTGCTTTACATATTATAAACGAATCGACGAAATAAAAATAAAATTATATATATGTTATCTCCATTATATGTACTTATTACGCGTAGTGCGTTTAATTTACAATTATTTTCTATATGCATTTAACAGACCTAATTGGACTTAATTGACTGTAGTACCTGGTATAGATTATCTTTTGTCTTGTAACTTGCAATGAAAAACAAAATAGCAATTATTCATCTTTACGCGTTTTGCGTGAACGCAGACGATAATATCATACATAATAATATTAATATTATGTAATCGTAGATTTTATAAAACGTTATCAACTAACGGTTATTTTAATAATTATTATTAATGTATAAACAAATGGTTCATACATAGAAATAAATAAATACTTAGCCCGGAGTATTATTATGTTTGTATTGTATGACCGGTTTTGAATTAAAAATACATCATCAGGTATACATGTACAAAATTAAAAAAAATGCGACCGCATATGGAAAAATGAAGGAAGGAATACATTGAGAAAACATTTTTTTATTAAATTTAAGTACACCTGATGATGAATGCTTAATTTGATACCATCTGTATATTATAAATATAAAAATACTCCAGACTAAAAATGTATTTATTTATTTATTTATTTATATCTATATATAGACTATTTATTTGTAGACTCATTGATAAGTGTTAACTATCTACTGATTTTTATTTTATTTTTTGTTATATTACTAAATACACTGAAAAATGTTTTGGTACGCACAATTATTTTCAATTTTTTTATGCAACAGTTGGTGATGATAATTCATCGCAAAAAATACTGAATTGTATCAAATGTTTGATAGAAATAGTTTACATTCATTAATCGTTCGATAAATTCTGTTAAAGGTTGAATATATATCAAACTTGTTTTACCCCGAGGGTAAACAACGGTTCCAAATTAGACGATTTAATAAATAGTTTTAGAAAATATTAAAACCACAAAAAGCTTTGGTGTCATGTAATTTACAACGGCATAATTTCATTTGAACATGGTTTATTTATTTTTGAACCTCTAACGAAGATATTCGAATCAGAGGCGCCAGGTTTTGAAAATGTCATGGGGGCTCACTATTTTATAAACACGTCATGTCCAGTTTAACATAAATAATTTAATTTTCCTTAAATTGATCGTTAAAAAATTAGTAAAATATAGTTATTTGTTGTTTTGTATGTTATAACATCTTAATAGTGTAAGTAAATTCAATTTAAATCATAAAAAACCACAATACAAAAGTTAAAAAATACCAATTTCATTTTGAAAGTTATATGCCTTATATAAAAAATGTATTTTCTCAATTAATTTATTATGAATAAAGTTAGTATTTTGAGGGCATTTTACAATTTGAAAACCGTGGGGGGCTGAGTGCCACCTTATCTAGCTCATGGGGGGCTGCAGTCCCCGAGCCCCCTTGTACTCGGCGCCCCTGATTCGAATAGAACACACGAACATTTTTGTAGCAACATTTAGTAATTTTTAACATTTTTTTAAACAAAGTTTCTTACCATATTGTGGGAAATATTTTTAATCAACTAAATTTACAAGGAGATATTGCAAATCATTAATTAGTGGTTCGTTAAATTAGCGTTATATAAAACCGTGTACATGTATACACACAATATGTTTGCTCCATAATATTATACACACTGTTAAACAAAGTGCCATTTGCCCCGATATCAATATGACAATTAATTAGTTACCCGAAACAGGCTAATTAATTTCGTCGAGTATCTGATCTCAAAACAACGCGCACGTTGTGCATACAACTATCCATCTAGCCACTATACTCTATTTTTCGTGAAATCGTGTGATATTTAAAATCGGAAATTGGAATAATCAATTTTCCCAAAACTGACTTGTAATGATTTTTAATTATATTAATGGTTAAACGTTTTATATACTTTGGCAAGCTACACCACTACAAAGTATGAGTACATATTATGTACCTATGGTCATCGTTTATCATTATCGAAACAAAATAGAAGATTTAATTTTCGTTAAAAGTGTAATATTTAAAATATTAACGAAAGTTTAACAGGTATATTTCAACTGTAAACTAGTAAATATTTGCACCGGTCATTATTAACTGTCAAAACTTATTTTTGCTTTTTAATAAATGATGAACAGTAATAGTCATCTCGATGAATAGTTTGGCTACTGTTTTTAATGACTTCAGTTAATTTATAATTTTGTTTTCAACGATTATAATCGTTTAAAAACTAAGTTAATCAGATTCATTACAAACAAATATATATTGTAAAAACAAGTTAACAACGGTAATCGGTTTATTGTTCATCTGAATTATATATTGTGTAACGGAAACATCGTAAACACGGATCTAAATATTGGAAAATAAATGTGCAATATAATTTACCTAAAATCATACGTACCTATATATATTATATGGTACCTGGAAATTAGATAACGTCCGAACCTCTTGTGTTGTAAAATCATATAACTCTTTTATTGATGTATTATATATTTATATTTCCCATAACTTTGATAGTAGTTGCGGTATCGGGTCTAACGCTACAATAATATGATATTACTAGTGGTATACGTAGTTAATTAAGTGAACAGGTACGTACATTTATTGTAATATGTGTGTATTGTTTGATGAGATGAGAGGAATCGCTTTAGATACGATGTTTTCATGTACAGCGTGTAACAAAATGAACAACTTTTTCAAATTAGTCAATAAACACGAAATTTTTAAAATAAATGCAAAAATATCGATAAAACTTCAAGATCAAGTAAGACTCCACGATCAAGGGTGGTACTGAGGATAGGTGTCAGTATTGCTGTATTAGTCTTTTAAAATTGAAACCAATTTACCATTTTTTTCGGAAAAAATGATCTGAGTAGAAGATAGTCAAAATAGGGTAGATTACTTAATATTTTGGTAGATGATGAAAAGCCTATATTTATTAATAATTCTTTTTATTTTTTAATTTTTGCAAAAAAAAAGACATTTAAATTTAGGAATATCAAAAGTTTTAATTATCTATAAACCGCATAAACGTCATACAAATGATCCGAAACTTTGGAGTATATTTAAATATCTAATATAATTTATTGAAAATTCGTTGAAATATCCGATTTCGTCAGAATCAAAATTTAATATTTTTACGCTTATAAACCATTTTTGTGACTACAGAAACTTTTTTATGACTATAAAAACAATTATACGAAAAATCTTGTTACAAATTTAAGTACGTCCTTAAGTATAAAAATGCATTAATTATAAATTTCCTACTTCAAAAATGCAACAGACTTATGTTATTTTTATTATTTCTTTCAAATTAAATAATAATTTTTTTGGTATTAAGCTCAATTTTTTTCTTTAGTTATGGATAAATACAATGTATGTAGAACTTTTTATTAAGTTTGCAATAATCTTTGTCAAATCAAAATTATCTTACTAATGTTTTCGATAAAAACTGGACATATTATTATCAAATTTCAACCAATAAATATTTTTAATTATTAGTACTCAGTTCATCTATTTTAGGACTTTTTGTACAATAATGTTTATAAAAATATACAAATAAAAACAGAAAATATACATTACATTTTGTTTACGAGTTTGAATAACTTTTATTAATATGGGACTATCGAGGGCCCGGAAATCGATTGCCCTTTTGCCTCTTTGGACGGTTCGCCCCTGCAGATAACATTTCCTATCAGAAATCTCATAGTGATTGTGATGATCCAATAAATCCATACACAGGCATAAAAAAATAACTGGTTATGACCACAGGCGAACACAGGTAAATATTTGGGGAGGGGGAGTTTGAAAAACTAGAATGCTCATAAATATCATACTTTTCATACTTTATTGCTCTTTATTTTAGGTACTTATAGTATATACAGTGTATATATAGTGTATATCTAATTATCTTACTAAATTGTAAGTTTATAAAAAAATAACTCAGAATATGAACTGTAGAAAATGTTGTGTTTGTTTTCTAAAATATTTTTATATAATTTCGGGGAGGGCTTAAACACCCAAAACATTACCCTCCGTTCGCTACTGGTTATGACCTTTAGTTTATTTGTGAATAATAATATCATTCAAATGCTCCCCACTTGTTGATAGCAGTTCTTTCTCCAGGCGAGTTCCATAATCGTACATTGAATTTTTCTTTCAAATTGTTGTTTCATCGTTATTTGTTCAATATCATAACCCTGGGGTTTAATACAACTCCAAAATAAATTACGAGGAGTAAGATCACATGATCTTGCTGAATAGTTCACGTTTCCTTCGAAGTGAAACGAGGAACTTCTTGCACAGTAGTACAATGGTGTATGCTTCTACGTGGCAGAGGGTACCGTCTTAGTTTTACCAGTTTTGTGATTTCCATGTTTTCGTCAAGATGAGTTCACAAAAAAAAATTGGTGATTATATTGTGGTACCGTTGATTATTAACTGTGGTGATCAATTTAAAAAAAAAAAAAAGCGTTCTTTTTGGATAATATTTATAGTTCATAGACTAATGACACAGCTTTTGTGTCAAGGAAAAAAATAGGCATGGCATGCTGGTCACGAAAAATCTCAAGTGGCCGACCACCACTTGTGAATCAACAATGTTTATCGCAGATTAGCTTTGAAGTTGGGACATATTTATACAAGACGAGCACGTACGAACAAAGCAACGAAAATGTTTAAAAGTTCGATTTATTACATACGAGTATATACATTGT
This sequence comes from Sipha maydis, assembly GCA_034509805.1. Lineage (NCBI taxonomy): Eukaryota > Metazoa > Arthropoda > Insecta > Hemiptera > Aphididae > Sipha > Sipha maydis. The sequence continues at coordinate 436,219 of JASXSY010000029.1, read as the reverse complement.
AAATATTTTATTAAACATCTTCTACGTATATTTTTTGTCGAATTGTACGAAAAATCAATATTACGAAAACCATCGGACACATTAACATTGTGATATTTTAAGGTGCGATTATCATTTACACTCGAATATAATATATGTAAAAATACAATGTTAAATTAATTTATCCTATATAAAATAAAAATGTTTTGAGCTTAATAATAATACAATACATCGTATTTTCTACTATCCCGTGGGCATAAAAATTATTGACAAAAAAAAATTTCTGAGATATTTGAAATTTAATAACACTTTTTCGGTTACCAGGACAATAGAAAACATAGTAATTAATTCGTTGACAAATTAATTCATTAAAAGTCAAACGGTATTTCTAACATTAATCCCTTCATGCATAACTTTTTATTTTTTCCCAAAAAAAAATTAGTTTATTGTATAAAACGTCGGGATCATGAGAAAAATATTTAAAAAAAAATTTGAGTTAAATTTTTTCTTAAAGTTAATCAAAGTTTAATTTGTGCCAAATATAGAATAATGCGCACTAAAAGTTCGTTTGTGCTATATTCGGCCATCATGCATTAGAGAAAACAATTTTTATTTGTGCCATTTCTGGCCCTCATGCACTATTAATATGCTCTATGATACTCATCTAAAATCACAAAATTGCAACATTAAGTGTGCTATTTTTTTTCTGCAATTTTATATAATTTTTTTTTTTTAATACAAATTTATTAATGTATATTTTTTATTCTACGCAAATAAAAAAAGTTTGATCAATATAAATTTATTTCATACGAAGATATATATATATTTCAATAAATGGATGAACTACATGAAATCTTTCTTTATTATAATTACCTAGTTAAGATAAAATTTCATTATAAAAGCTAGCCAAAATGTTGATTATTTTAACATTTTAAATTTAGTTAAAAATATCAACAAATATAACTATAAAATCAGTAAGGCATTACACTATTAAATGTTTCTGTGAGTTGACTACGGAATTAATAAGGGTGAAATAAATTTGGCTAATCTTTTCCTTGGACAATCGGTTTGATTTCGTAACTGATTTACATGAATAATTCAATTGGATATCGTGATTATACTATCAATGATGGGTGTGTCAAGGGTATTAAGTCGATCAATTTCCATTACGATTTCTACACCCAAGTAAAGGCTATTGAGGAATACTTTTACTGAACTCTTTTAAAGGTTAGCGTAATAATAATGTTCAACTCATTAATTCTTCATAAAAAAAAAAAATTACCCCTCGAACTACTTATAATGTAGAACTGAAGAAAAATAATTTTAATCGCGAATAATAATATTTTTTTACCCGTTTTAAATGCGAATGTTTTTGACTGCAAATCGAACGTATTGTTGTTGTGCTTATTGTTTTTTTTTATTTTTGGTTTCATGTTCCTAATAATAATTAATGTTATTACATTATTGTTCGTGCACGTGTACCGATTCAGCGTTCTGGAAAAAATTAGCGTACGTTATGTTATCCATAACGAGTTTATCATTAATATAGATGTCATCTGAATAGAAACAACACATTCGGGATGAAAAAAATAAATGATCGGATGTACATCGACCTTACCGTACCACAACGAATCATTCGGTACTCAATACGTGTATTAGCGTAGTGTATTATATATGATGTAGTGTATTATATTCTATGCGGTGTCCTCATAATCGGTTTTATTTACAATACGTTTCGAGTTATTTATTTATACTAAATCGATCGAGGGACTCGCGAAAATGTATGTTGTAAGCACTATAATAGTAGTATTGCTGTCGTTCGATTTCGTGTACGTATGTGTATTATATTTTTGACGACGCACGAAGAAAAAACGAAATCGGCTTGGACGACTTAAATTAAAACCATGTGACTATTTGTATAACAACCGATTACGATTCACCCGTGACAGAGTCGCATAATAGAAAAATTGATAGAAACACACAATCTTAAATTAACTTTCGTATACTCTGAATGACCGAAACGTATAGTGCGTTACTGATATTACATTGTTTATTATTTATATCGTTGGCGCACTCTTGAATCGCATGAGTACACAATAGATACTGTAGTATTTTTAATTTATTTGTGGGCGTAAGAAGTTACATGAAATTATTATAATATTTCATGAATATACTTACTGTTATGCACTACATCGAATATGCTAACGAACTATAAAAAAATGTCGTAAATTAAAATCTTAACCTCAATTAATTTGAGATTACTTCTAGGTAGGGTTATGAGACTATTATGCTCATGACGAAATCGAGAGGAAGAAAAAATTCAGATTCAAAAATAAATAACGTAATACGTTACCTTAATGATATAAAATTAACAGTAGAATATAATATAGTTAGCAGTAGAAAACTAGAACATTATGAAACTAAAAGATAACGTTCGTGGAAGAATAAAGATTTTTCCCTAATGACCCGGACTTGAAGTTAAATGCAGAAAATAATCTACAAAAAGAAACAAATCGTAACCAATTGATTTATTTATTTTTTGTGATTTGTGACTGCATGATAAAAAATAATGATTTATCTTTTGACTAATGAAAAAATTATGACCAAAAATTTGTTGATGAAAAATTAAAATATTGTGAGTCAAGTTCAGTGATAAATAAAATATCATATGCAGGTAAATAGGATATAATTTCATTTATTAAGTCATTAGTGGACAAAAAAGAATAAAATTAGTTCAAAGTTATACCGTCATTTAAAGTATTCAACAGCTGCATTGGTTGAAAAATATAAATAGTTTTTTCTGACTCTTTTAACTAAAGGGTAAAAACCATAGACAGTGTAGGTTTTAATTATCATGATTAAATATCACCGTAATCAAAATATCTAGAATATTAGATTAATTCGCTTTTATACATTATTAAAACAAAATCACTATTATAAACTAATATTTGTTGACCGAATCTGGTTTCATTTTAAAATCTAATTAAAAAAACGTTCAAAAATTAATACTAAAATTAAAAAATATATTATTTTAACAATCAGGAACGTCATATTTTTCAATTGAACTAAAAATGTTACGATTCAATTTTTAGTCCACAATGTTTGTTTTCTATTATTCTAAGAATTATTTTTGAGTTAGCAAATCAAATAAGAAAATATCAATTGGACACAGGTTTGGGGTGTAACTTACACCATGTAGGGATTTGGGATAGGACTTAGATAGGTTGTCAAATATCAATGCAATAATAAATAATTTAATTCGAAAAACTTAACTGACCTCAATCTAAACTTAGTTTTCTAAGTATTTGATTAAATATATAGACGAACAATAATTTTTGATTGTAAAATATAATGAATCACGTATTTTGAGATTTCCAAGAACAAAATAGTTATCTAAATTTTCATAATGAATTTAAATTGATGGTAATAAAATAATTAATCGTTGATCGTAATTTACACACTTTCCAGCGTATGAATACAATTTGTTACTTCATATTATTGATGCAATTTAAAAATAACAATATTAGTATGCTTATTCTCTACGAGGATACATTACATCTAATAAATGTACGATATTCCTCTACCTTAACATATTTTTTTCTGCTCGTCCCCCTATATTTTAACACAAATGTTCTTAAGGAAATGCTTGTCATAGCTACGGTCATTTAATTGTTGTATTTATTGATTAAGTTATCGTGACGACTGTGAAATAATCAAAACCAGTAACCGGTAGGTGCGTTTTTGAAAAATAAAAGTGTTTCTATTTATTTTCGTAAATTATTCATAACCTATTTACAATTGCTACCCTCACATATGATATACAATACACTACTCACAGCTCGAAGTCGTTAGTTTCAAGTTGTCGAGGACGTACTCATTCGATTACTAACATTTAATGAAAATTTATTATAAGCATATAGTGATCGGACACGAAATAGGTACGCAAGTTGGCGCGATTAACTTGGTCTGTTTATAAGACCGAAATTTTCTGACGCATATATTCGCTGCCCCCCCCCCCCCCCCCGACGATTTATAATACGTTTATAAAACAAAAGACCACTCGCGAAACAATCGAATATTAGTTAAGTAAATCGTTTACACGTGGTGTCGAATACAGTAAATCTACCTGTTATATATCCTTCGTTTATATACACCAAAGCATATTTTAAGAAATTTTCAGTGGGTGGCACTTTAACAAAATTGTCTACCAGAGGAACATTGAGGGGAAAATTAACTCCTGTTAAGATGTTCGTAATGATTATGTGTTGGTTAATGACACGGTCATCCACCACTGGGTAGCATTCAGTTATCACTGGGTGGCACTTGTGCCACGTACTTTATATGTTAAAATATGTTTTTATATACACGAAAACATGAAATCTCACTGAACATACGAACTATACACGGATAGTAAGCGAACAAAATCGGTTTTAGACTTTTTAACGATCTGTTGCACTGACATCTGATTGATCTACAATGACAATTTTGTATTTGTAACGATTTTTCGTCATCACCGTTGAGTGCGTTAATTAGTGGTGTTAGTTGTACATTGTCGTATGGAACATGCATTCCATCATGTTTGAAATCGCAATTACTTCGGCTGTTCCTTTCCTGTTTCACTGACGATTATGAAAATATTGACATTCAAATCATGATGAAATATTTATTTTGTACACGCACATTATGATATTAAATTCCTAATATCAATTCGATAAGATAGTAAAGCAAAAAAATACTTGAGTCGTTTCTATTCGTTTAATGTTTTTTTTTCTAGTTAAGATGTGTTGGTGGGGATATAAATTGTCAATAATAAAACTGACATTTAGACCGACTTTATACTATAAAATGCATTATTTGCAGTTGTAATTGGTTTGCGAATAAATTGTTTTATTCATTAAGTAATCAAATAGTGTATCTATCATGCACGTTGTCACATTATCTATACTTCGAATGACGTTTCAATGAATTCTCGAGGAAAACTAAAATAATTTTCTCAACTAAACTTAGTTTTCTTACCGTTAAGGACAGGTTTTTCAAATATAATACGGGATCCACAGGGTAGATTTTCTTTATTATTTTCAATTTATTTATTATCTCACTTACGCTGTATTAAATTATCATACTTTCCCATTGTGTAAATCATGGGTTCTCAACCTTTTGGAGTCCATGTCCCCTTTCATACTATTGTGTGATATGACACCCCTCCCTCTCACTACTATAAGATTGAAGTATAATGATTGCATCAATCATTAAATGTTAATGAATTTATCTGTAGTAGAAAAATATGTTATTAAAATCTTCAAACAAAGTGTATTATATTATACTAACTTTTTTAAATATTAAATTTTAAGCTTTTAACTATTAAATATAAATTAATGAAAATCTTGGAACAATGTTTAAATTAATATGTAATTAATTTTTTATGGTTGACGATAACTGTGATAGTGTTCATAAATAAATTATAGAGTACGTAAATAGAAGATAATGTAATTACTCAATAATAACCGATTAAATATAAATATCGAAAATAACATGCATGTTTCATGGTTTTTATAAATGTTCAAACCTCTCCTGAAATTTTGTGCTCCTCCTAGGTGTATATCAACTGAGTACAGGTATCTATGTATATAATCTGAATAGGGTTTTAAATATAAGATATTACTCGACTAGAAGTTAAATTAAATTAAATTAACTTTTATGTTCCTTTGTTTGAACTCCTTTAAATTTAGTAAAAAAAAATAATATGAATATTTATAAAATTATTAATTATTATATATATAAATATATATATATATAATTATTTATTTCATGGGAAGCTCCGAGGTACTAAATAGGAAATGTGAATAAGTCGATCAAAATTATGCCACGCTTGCAGTGTAGGTACAAGTATAATATTTGTACAGTCCTGTTATCACAACAAATTCACATTAAATGGTTTATTAATAATGGTGTAACATGAAAGAAAAACAATAAATCATCATTATTTGTCGATAATTAAAAATAATTTATAATAATTAAAAACAAAGACGAAATAAAAAAAACACATAATTATCAATCTATTAACGTATTATAATTTGAAAATGTTTTGGAGTTATGTTCACACAATTATATTACACTACAGAACAGAGTACCGTACATAAAAATATTTTTTCCAATGCCACCAAACAACATATATTGATTACGTATAATATTATTATATTAAACATAAATTTTATGTTTATTTCTAAAGAATTAGGCGTCTAAAGAAAGTAGATTTTTTTTCAGTTATATATCATAGTACTCATAAAATGTTCAAAAAAACAATCGACTTATTACATTTTTTTAATATTTGTTGAATTTATATTTTATCATAGGTTAAAAACGAATTTTCTTCATAGATAAGCCTGTTAAATTAATTCATATTTATAATTTTATTATTATATTTTTAACAATAAATATTGTACCATTATTAATCTTATTTTTTAATCCCTGTAAGGACGAATAATATACAGGAAATAAAATTAGATCTGAGATTTTGTCACGACAGTTAAATGTGTCAATTTTCAAAACCAGCTTTGTGATACATATAATAATGTTTATTCGCGATTTTACGACTGTCAAAATGACAACAAACAACGATAAGTGCAGGAGAAGTTGCTTACACAATACTCCTTAAAATTATGAAAACCGTCTTTTCAAGTTTGTACTCATTGTATATCACTTTTATTCCTTTAATTAACGCTTTGACTGAAATCTCTTACGGAACCCATTTAATTTAGAATATCTTAATTTATTAGTAATTATTTGATTATAATATTCAATATGTAAAATAAAAAAAAAAAAATGATAAATATCTGTTAAAAGCGTTTCAAAACAGTACTTCATGGCTAAAATAAAAATTTGATTGGTCACGAAATAAAACAGTTATTGAAAGTTGTGATTACGCTATTATTATTATTATTATGAATAATTCAATTTATAACATATGAAATTGTACATCATTTTATCACCAAAAATATATTTATACATAATATATGATACAAGTTGATTTATTGTACATTAAAATTAAAAATACTTTAGATGCAATAAAAATGAATGGTACATAAAAAATAATTACCCTTACCAAATCGCATCTCTTTGACGTTTTTTCTATTTTTTTGTTATGCACGGCTGACAATTATCATACATAATTAATTTATTAAAAAATTTGGTAGAACAACAAACCGTACCTAGGAAAAATATTTATATAGCATGTCCGTAAACCTATATACTTTAGCTCGTTTCTACTATCGTTCGGTATTGAGGACGTCTGTAAGAGCAAACGTCGAGGTTGTATAATGAATATACCTACAGTATACAGTTATATAATTATTACATAACTGCAACGCATCGCGAGCATAACGTTAGTGTGATTACGTTACAGGATAAATATATTTTAGACGCTATCGTGTGTGTTACAGATGATGTGTCCGAGGGATTGTCTGATACAGCGCCCTGGGAGGACAGCCGTCTAGACGAGAGAATTTTCGCGGACACTCCGAACTATCTGACGTACCAACTGAACCATAAGAGATATGCGGTACCTTATCACCCAGTAGCCAGATTAAGGGCCAGCCAGACCGCAGGTGTGGTGCTACCGTACGCGATGATCGCCAACCGAAACTACGTGAACGACGATGGAAACCGACGTAATATACTCTTATAATGTATATAGATTTTATGTTTTTATAATGATGAGGAGACTCATGATTCGCGTATTCGTTTAGAGAAGTCCTAGACATTTCTATCAGTATATTATAAATTCATATCAGGTAATGAAATGAAATACAAAATTATTAGTTTTTTTTTTTTACATATATTTACATATTTAGATATGTTTTGATTCTATATAGTACATATTTTATTGTCTCCACAAAGTAGAAAAATTCAAACAATTATATAAAATCAAAAAATGTATTACGATAAAAGTAATAATAAAACTTATGATTTTTTTTTGTTGCATATTTTAACATTTTTAGAACAAATTCGAACGCTTATCGTGACCTATTTTTGAGCTATAATTTACCAGCTCTGATCGTTATATCGTATACATTTTAACGTCCGGATGAGATACTTTAGTTATCGTGAACAGTCTTCTGTATGTTATGCGTGCCAATACGAGTGTGTGCGTGGCATACGCGTGAGTGTGAAACCAACAAATCATATAAAATAGTTGACAATTATTCCGGACGATTTTCGCCCACTCAATTAAATATATATATATATATATATATTAGTATTATATTGTCGTGTAGCGATAAAATGACCAGTGAAATAACATTTTTTTTTGCGACTATTCCATAAAATAATCATTGTTCAATAAAACTTCAAGGTACATGTGAATAATATATTATAGGGGTCTCATAGTAACGAAAAGAAGATGGGACATTGAGGGCTAGAGCTCTGGAGCTCGTACCTCCGAGAAGGTCCGTCGTCTCATATTTTTATACAAAATTACTTTATGATCTCATTAGCCTCATAGTATAAGATACAAATTTGTATATTTTTATTTTACTAAAGTATGTACAAGTAGCATGTATATTTAGGCCAAACAAGTGTAAGGAGACCTGGAACCAATCAGGTCCGGGGCCCTCAAAATTTCTCATCGAACCTGGCGTCTCATTTTAACATTGATGATTGTAGTACTCATATTTCGTGGAAATCCTAGAAAATACTGAGCAAGAAAAAAAGCTTATTTGCGTGATGACAACAGTATTATGATGGAGTTGCATGCTACTCCGTAAGTCGATGAACTGACAATAAAAAAGCTCAGAGGATGAGAAAAGGAAAGAATAGAATACAGTATTACGATTCTACTACCGACTTATTTTGACCGATAAAGAAGTAATTGCCGGAAACGGTGTCATCATGACACTATACGATTTTTCGGTTTTCTTTTCTAATTATAACTCTTTTACCCCCGAAAAACCAATATCTGTAATCAAATTTAAGACGATAATATTTTATCGCTGTGTATAACACATGTCCAAAACTAATAAAAAATTGTACTACGCCCTTAACATTTTTGAATTTACCATAACGATAATAAATAATTCTTATAATTTTTGTGGGTTGAATTCTTTTAATTGGCAATTCACAAAAGATATTTCTTTAAATAAGTGTTTTAATAACAAAATGTAAGTGTTGAACAAATTTATTAGGTTTTGTATGAGAACAACATAAATGGCTATCAAAATTTAACTAACCTTAGTAAACCATCTGTAAAGGGACCAAAAATAAATTTATTTTCTTGTTGTTTGTTCTCATCATATTCACTTAAACCCATTGCAATGATTTCAATTTCCAATAAAAATTAAAACTTAGTCTCATACGATTTAGTGTGATTGTGTTTATATTAATGCGCCTGGAAAATATAATTAATTAAATTAATTTGTAATACATATGTATTATAATTATTTTTGTTTCCTAAATTATCTGAATTATAACACGGATATTTTTAGAAAATATTGCTGATAAAATATGTTTTTTTTTTTGCTCCATTTTTTTATCACTTAATACGAGATATATCGAAAAAACAAATGTAATATAACGAAGTATTCAATGAAGATCAAAACTAAATTTATGATATCTATATGAATAATTTATTTTTGATTAACTATTCGTAAAATAAATAACTTGGCATTTTGTTTCATGTTATCCTATTATCGAATATAGATATTCGCTTCTATTTTTGAACGGGTGTTCAAAAATACTTAATTTGTGACTTAATTTTTCCAGACAGTTCATTCTGATACCTATTAAACAAATACAATTTTAGTTTATGAAATTTTAAATAAATTTTTACACAGTCATACTAAATAAAAAAAATAATATTTTTCCAGAATACTAAAGCTATCAGGAACAAATTAATTACATATGAGTTTAACCAAATTTACTGAATAACTTCATATAGTTCATTCGGTGTTTCATACAATATACTTTAATTAAAAAAATTACTTTTTTATAGCACAAGGATCTTTGTTCCTTTTTCATACCTTTTTGCAATTAATCGAATATTTTAAGAAAATAGACATTTTACTTGGAGAAAAACAATATTTAAAAAAAATATCGTTAGATAACTAATATTAAAATATTTATACGAGATATTTAGGAAATTAAATACAAGTTAAAACTGTAAGGTAAAAACTAATTATTATTTTGTGAGTCTGTATTAGAGTAAATTGTTTTAAAAACCAATTTTTCCTAGGTATTTAATTGTGGTTATCCACAATTATTGATTTATATCCCATTGTGCCATTATCCTATTGTGCCATGGCTTTTGATCTATAATATTATTATATTAATTTTAAACTATGTATATACTATTTCACGAAAAATCATAAAAATTTAAGCTATTTAACGAAAAAGTTTTACATTATTAATGAATTAATGCTGAAATAATTATTTTTATTTTCAATTAAAAAATCTAGTTTTGATCAAGTAAGGAAAATATTTTCTGAAATTAATACATTCACTAATGTTGACTATTCATTTCATTTACATAGACGTATGTATGATTGCCTAGCAAAATTTTCTCCAGCAACTATAAATATAATAATGTTTAATAATACTTAATAATAGTATTGGAATATTAATCATGGTATAAAAATTAGACTTAAAACAGCATCAAAAAAATGCAAGAACTATTCGATGTTTCATAGTAATTTTTATTAAAAATTATTAGGTCACAACTATTCAAAATTTGAGCTAATTAATATATTTTTAATAGTTTGAGTTTTTGTCTAAATATCATACTTTTACTGATGGCTAAGCTATTGTTTATTTCGAGTTTCATTCAGAAACATATTTTTCTGAAAAATTACATATTCTCTGATAAAATTATCTTTTATAAATTCTCAAATAGTATTAGAGCATAAAGTTCGATGTCTTATTGTTACAGAGCATCCTAATCATTGTATCTAAAATCAAATCAAACTACGACAGCGTTTGTAAAATTTTTATTGAAACGGTGCAAAAATATGTATACTACTTTCATTTCTTAAAACATTTACTACTGGTTTTTTTACGGGGAAGAAACAATTTTCTTATGTTTTATAAAATAATAAATATCGGACGAATGTTTAAATGTGATCGACAACAATACATTTAATGTGACACTAAATCGTTTTAATTATATGGGAAATAAACTAACAATAATAATGCAAGTTTTTTTCATACTCTGATTACACTCATACACATATATCAAAAGCGCATATTGAAATTAAAGGGACTTGATCAAAAAAAAAAAAAGAACTAAATAAATAAATAAATAAATAAAACAAATTAAATTCATAACAGTCATATTTTTTTTTTTATAAAATAATGCTGTATTATATAAAAATAATTAATTTCAAGTAAGATAATCGGCTTTTTACCGTTTAAATTACAGTCGAACCAGTCTGGAAACCAACTGCAGCCGAACTACTGACCGTGCTAATGAATCGCAGAAAGAACACTGACACCGGTATGGACAACACCAACTTCATGCGGTTCGGCATCAGTAAAAGGACGCGTTTCAATTATTATTAAACAACTTTCACGCATACGCGTATTATATTTCTGTAACGGCCCTTGTGGGCTATTCTTAAATAATCTTAAATATCTTTAATAGTATAATTATTTTGACATTACCCTTGAACAGAAAAAAAACAAAAATCATAAATATAATGTCACAACTGGTATTTTTATTTTATTTTTTTATTTATTAGATTATTTATTTGGTTTTATTTAATAAAACATTTTTTTTGTTCTAAACATCTCATTATATTCATAATATTATGCAAAATTGTAATAAAAACAGTATAAGATATTAAAATCTACTCATATTCGCATTCATATATTATTTATTATTAGTAATATAATATAATTTTAGTATGATTTTATCATTGTACTCGGTAAACAAGTCGAGAATGCTTAATTCGTTTAAATCCAAGCGATTTGCACGATAACTCAGATCGCTAGTGAATAAACCTACAAAAAACAACTTACAACATTTTTAATTCATGCCAAAAGGCATAAACGGATATACATTGAAAACTTGTGGGGGTTAATATTTTTTACGTAAATCTAACTATATAGTATTGAAAGTAGATATAATCTATTGTAAGAGCAAAACCGTAGCGTCTTAAATACTTACATATTAAATGTAACATATTAAACACAAATAATTATAAAAATAATTAAAAATATGTCTTCAACTATAATGTGTTTTTAAAATTTTGCATTTTCCAATCATTTTTAAGGAAACTTGGAATGTTTATGGGGGGCCCTAACCCCCCCCCCCCTCCCGGATATCCACCAATGCTGAAAAGATGGATTTCATTACAAAGGCGTACACGAGACTGGAGAAATATCTTATAATATATACATTTAAATACACTTATTTTTATCGAGGTATTACAGTCTCTACATCTACCATAAAGTGTATTATTTTAAATTATGTATAAAAATTATACTCAATATTTAAAGAAGGAATAACATATAAGAAAATAATTAAATAAAACATAAACAAAAATATTCAAAACAATAAATAACATTAATTTTAACATTTTTCTCATAACCTACGCATTTAACGAGTGAGTAATGAACAAATTTTTGTTTGCGAAATACAACAAGAAGAAAAAGGATATAATATGAAGAAGTAATTGACAAAAATATTTAACGTCAATATAATATGACACATGTAACCCTAACGATTATTAAATGATTCGTTATTATTGAAAAATTTACGAAACGCGACAACCGTACAGACAAATTCGATATATTTGTGTGACATAGGAAGTTAAGCAAAAACCTTTTTTGTGATTTATAATTATTGAGCCATAAAATATTTACGCCATTTTTCGGTGAGGTTGATTATTTCATAAATCTTATACGTTTGTTATTGTGATCAAGGTCTGTGAATCACAAGTCTCTGAGGAGATCATCTCATAAGGATACGCTATTATTGTACACATAAGTAATTACCGTACAAAAGACATGTTAATTTAAAACATATAAATAATATATTAAGTATTTTATATAAATATTTATATATGTGGTATATAATATTATAATTAGGCGCATATATTCGATTTATTACTATACAATAGTAAATATATTTGTATAAATACCGACAATGCGAAAGTAAATATGTAAAGAGGAACTTTCATTATTGTTCTATACAAAAAGAAAACAAATACAATACACATGGATTGTTATAAAACTGTCTCGAAAAACTAGCCAACGGTTATAATCATAATATAAAACTATAATAACCTATGCGATGTATGGTGTCAACATAGTACGAGGAAACACCGTCAGATTATAATAACAATAATAACATAGAAGCTCAAATGAGCAAAGAAAAATATTCATGATCCATATAAAATATTAAAACTTCATAGATTACTCTTTTTGCAAAAATTCGTATGAAAAACATGATTATATTTATACAAACAGAATATTTTATTCACTTAGGTACAGGTAGTACTAAAAAAAAAAAAAAAATATAAAAGAATATAAAGTCTTCAATTGTTAATATTTAACTGTCTTTTTCAAAATATCTTATAATAGTGATTAATTGTTTAGTACGAATAATCACGAACTATAATTTCCTTATCACAGAATCGCTGCTTGAACTCGGACATCGTCCTAGACTTACAATAATTTTTTGTTCGAAACGTAACACATAAACTTATAAGTTTATATTGTACAAAAGAGAGACACCATACTATACAATATTCATTATTAGTTATAAAAGGTATAATAACATAAGAAATAACTAACAATATAATTTATATAAAAACGATATTATACGATGAGTTCGAGGTCATTAGATGGAATCCAATACACCTCCTGAGAGTTTACTTGCGTACAGATTTATCACCTGAAAAAATTAATAGATTTAATTAGTATACATAATTAATTGTAATTTATTAAAATTTTACGATTTGAATAGTTATTTTAATAGTAACTTCATGAAATTAAAAAAATTAATTATTTAAATATTAACATTATAAAATTATATCATCGTAAATATCCAAAATCTTTGAAATTGTTATACTGTATATAATGCAAACATTTTTACTCAATCATTCATACTTGATACTATTGATGGACTGATAAATTCAAATAAAATTATAACTGATTAAGAATTTGTCTACATCCCCAAAGTAGGAATTATTTACCCAATAAGATGAAAATGTTGTTTTAGAAAGTTAATTTCCCTATTCATCGATTATAAATTTAAAAAATAAAATGAAATACTCATAAAAGCAAATATTTAGAACATTGATTATAGTAATTTAGCATCGAACGTTTGTTTTCATATATGTATACTCGTCGGTGAAAAATTATAGTATTATTACTACTATGTCACTGACTGAATCCACATTTGGTATTGTGATCACAACATATATAAACACCAAATAATGTTTCTCAAATTTAATCTACAAATTTTGTAATCTGAAATTAACAGTGCAACGGGTACGAATAATGAACATAGCGATAAACGACAATAACTACAGCCGTACTGACATAAATGGAAAAATAACTCAAAGATTCATATTCCGTATACATAATCTGTATTTATGTATTTTTTACTTCTTTTTACTTAAAATTTAGTACATATTTTGTGTAACAATTAAAAAAACGATAACAAGTAAATAAATATAATTTTTTTCTTTTTATGTCACGAGAAGAGAAACATATGTATTAAAATAAATCAATGCATGACCGTAACTAGCACACACATTAGTACAGTTGTATGAAAGGCCTTACCTTATAGATGAGAGCGTACTGATCACGGGTCTGAACCGCTCCAGCCCTACACCGGCGAACCGCGTACACCGTTTTGGGTACGTCGACACTACGGGACAACTCAAACTCCCTGATGGCTATGTCACAAGCTATCACTGTGCCCGTCCTTCCAGTGCCTGGACTGCAGTGTACCACATGCGGACCGCTGTTGGTCTTCATGTGCGACCTAGCTTCCATCAGGAATGCTAATATTGCACCTGGATCAGACGGAACACCCTGCACCGGCCATCCACCGTACCACAGGTGAGTCACGTCCCTCCATAGATTTGTCTCCAAGTTCTATACGGACAAACAATCACGCCATGGTTATATTATAATAACAATATCACGAATCGTCGACAGTACAACATTTATTACATATTGTTTGTATTTAGGTAAGTACGAATTATTTTATTTGATGGTAGTATGGATTAAAACCGGCCTTCAACCCAAAATTTATAAAGACCTTACCCGCATCATTACAATATTTCCATCATAAATAACAAAATACCGGAAACGTAAACACCAAATTTCTAAATAATCAACTGAATATCCATTCGTTTATGGTCCCTCAAAAACGTAAAACCAATGGTTTCGGTGCGTTTAAAACTCATGCGTGTACACGTATTGTTTTACTTAGTTCTCGGAAAGATCAATATAACATGTTTGAATGAACAATTATTTTTAGTTGTATAATATTAGCTACTTGAAAAGCAACAAACAATGGACCAAGTTATAGAAAATGAATGCCGATTAATTGGATTTTATAATATTAGCTTACTACTAAAATTTGACTTACAATTAATACGCGATATAGGTAAAGGTGTTAAGTATAGCTATCTACTATAATTACTTTAACTTTTCAATATAGTATAATATTTTTAATTTATTACTTATCAGAATCGCTATTTGTAAGATATAATTGAAAATATTGTAATATTGTATTGACATGACTGACGCTCTTCTCAAAGGATTAAAGTATTGTTTTCTCAAACCTTAGTAATTTTAAAATTATAGTTCCTTTATAATATAAGTTATATGTTTAACTCAATATATTAACTTAACAACATATTTTGATCATTACAATATTCAACTAAATACAATAAACTCGAACTTTCAGTGATATGATTATTTGATGTATAGTATAGGTTGTATTGTATACACTACTGTTATATATTTATAAGCGTAATATTATAATATCGAACTCGCCTTCAACTGCAAATTTGATATGATTAATTTCTCTTTGACTTCACGCTTCTTTAATGTTACTTGATAATCACCAAATAATCGATGACAATCTACTACTTCAGAAGGTGGCAAATAATCAGCACATCGTTCCTGTGAAAAAAAAAAAAAATTCATTTCAAAACATTGAATACTTTATTAAATCGTGAATAAAAAAAATAATGCTTAAGAATATTTGAATATGCATAATTAATGATTAATGAAATATTTTTTGATTAAAATTTATACAGAATATACTGTATATTACACTACAATAAATTAAATTGTAATTGAAAATGACATTATGCTCCATGCCCGTATAATAAAAAAATAACAAGTAAATGATAATAAAAATTAATTAGGCTGTAAAACAACATATAGTGAATTGTGTATATGTATCTCATATTCCATAAAAATATGATGTAACATATTTTGAGGTTTCTAAACCATCAACATTATATTTAAATGAAAATGTATTATTGTATAAAAGTGAATGTTACATTGTGATTATTACACTTATAATTTTATAAATGTCATTATTTATAATTAATCAGTCCAAAAATGTTTTATTTAAATTAAAATAGTATTTTTAAAATCATAAAATAATACAGACAGAAATACAGGTCATGTATAGGTGAAGAAAATCTAAAAATATCACCATTATAGATTACTTGAATTTTAAAATATGAATTAATAACCTTAACAATAAAGAAACCAAAATCATTTAAATTTATTAGACATATTTCAATAATTAATTTAAATATTTAAATGAACTCAATAAAATGTAATTTTATCATGTGAAACATATCAATATAACTTTTAACTAAAATTATTTTTATCCATCATATATACATACTCGTATTATAGTTAAATACTCAAAAAGTAATAGGTCAGCAAAGTTAAATAACAATGTATATAACATTGATATGACATTAATAAAGTAATAAACAATAAAATAATACAAAATTGATTCATTGCACATTTTTATGTTCTTAGACAATTTAATCACTTTGTATAAAAAATGTAAATGTAATTACAGTTAGTAAATTATTTTTTAACAAGACTATGTGTAAAAATTGATAAAGATTTATAATATTATAACAACCAATCACAGTTCAAATATTTCGTTTCATTTTACAATTGCAGATATATTAAAATGGATATTTGAACCTATTATTTGTATATTAAATAGGATTAAAAAAAATATAAGAAATTAAATAAATTCAATAAAATATTTATTAATATTTCAATTATATATAAAATCGTATATACACATTGAAAATTTTTTAATAAAAATATACAAGAAATAAAAAACAGATAAGCAGGAAAACCCCAATAATTAGCAAATATTTAATACTGAAAATAATGTAGATCACTTGTTCGTCACTAAGAAATATTTGGTAATTTTATAATAAAAGTTCTTTCATTTTATAAATACCTATTTATATATGCAAAATATTAAATTTACAATACAAAAAAAAGTACATCGTAAATGTCTAATTTCATTAATTTAAAGAATTATTTATTATGTACGTACAAGTTAATACTTAAAATATTTGCATTATAATTGTATGCATAATATTTAAATTAAACAGTTATTATTAAAAAAATAAATGTAAAATATGGATGCAGATTTCACTACAGCATACAAATAATATTTATCGATTTTTAGAATGTCATGCGAAGGTGAAAGATCATTTTTAGTATTGAAATGTGTTAAAAAATGGTAACAGTTAAATACTAAATAAAATAAACTACCACTATTAACAGTAATTTTTAAACGTTCAATAATTTATAATTATAATATTCAAATGGCATGTGTAAGTTATTAATAATGTAAACAAAGTACTTATATCTATCGCCACACTCGAAATTTCCATATTTTAAAATTTCGAAATCCATGAATAGAAGCATATTTATTTTATTTATTAATACAATATACGATATTCTTAGCTTCCACTTTCTACAACTAGTGATGATAATTTGTAGATACATTAATATAAAATAATATATAATATATATCATACAGTCAAAAAAAAAAAAAAAAAAAAAAAATGATAAAATAAGTACTGAATTTCATTTAGGGAAACAATACGTTTATTATTACGATCAATAAAAAACTATTCGTACATAACTGATAAAATAATGATACATATAAACATAGTACACATTTACAGGGATAATCATGATATATTAAAAAGTAATTTTGACATAACTAGTAAATAACTGAACAGTACGAATGCATATTTAATATATAACTGATCAAACTTGGCTATCTTTTTCCTTTTTAATTAATTCGATAGGTAGTAATCTTGAATGACATTGTTTAAATAATTATAATCGCATTCGCTATATAAAATATATTAAATTTACTCAATAGAAGATTTCGAAATATACATAGATCAATCGTGTGAATTATAGATAATTAATTTACAGTTATGGGTAGCATGATAGAAATCGAAGCATTCTAATTGTATGAAATAAAGTTACAGATTTGGTTTACGTATTCCCTATCAGTATTATTTAGACAATGAAAAAACTACCGTTCTAAGCGAATGCATACACAACAGTTAATAATTTATAAAGTTACATAATTAAATTAATTATTTTTCGGTTGTTAGGAAATTGTTTACAGTGCATTTTTTTTATCTTGTATCACATAATCAAGGTTTTCATATTAATACATTATTAAAATTTGTTCATGAAACATTTTAATCATATGATTCGACAATTTTCTTGTAATATTTAAAAAAATATGTATTTAAATATTTATTAAAATTAAGAGATTTTGTATATGTAACCCCTATATATCCTCATAGACTTTGAACTCTGAAGGTCTATAACTTTTACAAGAACACAAATTATCATACGAATTTTAAATTTATAATAATAAAGTACCTACATTTATACTCAAATTTTTAACGGCCGTCAAGATGGTAGATGATAACCATTTATGGATAATAAAAACAAAATAGATAACTAACAATTATAATATCAACAAATAAAAAAAAAATTTCTTAACAAGTATAATATTTTAAGCAAATGTTAGTTTATACATTAGGAACTAGTGAGTTTAGGTGTATGATGTATATTATAATTTACTACACATTTTTGTGAAACATGAGAATCAACTATACTGAATAATATTTATTGAACTATCATTTAAAAAATAAAAATAATGTAGATTAAATTTTAAAATTTAGATTTTACAGAAAAAATATTTTTTCGTAAATTTTTAATTCTTAATTATTTTTACATATTATGAAAAAGTACTATTTTTATTAGAAGTTTTACATAATATACATTTCATCTAATAGAAACTACAGATAAAACATATGGATTTATAAATTCTTAAGTATCTATTTGTACAGTTTTTTTGTTTACATTAAATATTAAAATATGATTGTTTTAAATTTGATGAGCTTCACATTTTATCAAGTATTACTTACCACTCCTTTCTCAGTCAAACTTGTAACCATCATGATAACTCTAGTATTTTGTTCCCAGATCATCTGCCAGAAATCGGGTAGAGTGGTTTGCATAGGTGCTTGACAAGCGATATAAAATTTATCGGCTCCCTTGTAACCCTAGAAAAGTTGTTAATATTTTATTTGGACATTTGCTATGATTAAATTTAGTATGAAATATTACTTTGACAAAGTTGGCATTAATGTAATCAGAATTATTCCCAGAACCTCGTGGATTAAGCATAACTCTCGTTTCTGGCATAGGTATAACATTGGCATAACGGTTTTTAGTTTCGGCACCAGGTGGCAATTCGTCTGGTTTGACTGTGATTACTGGTATGTTGGAAAACTCCTCATCTATTGCTGGACGATCTTCCGAGAAGCTTATTAAGCCACCAAAATTCAATGAGTGCGAGACAGCAGACTATGAAAAAACAAAACATTACTTAGTTTGAGTCTACGGAAGAAAAATTTCCATCCGATTTTAGTACATCTTTCATAAAAATTGTAAAAATACTCCATCTTCTACTATCTCGTCTACTTGATCTACTAGCTCTGCTATCTCTTCTCGCTGGTACAGTCCGTCCGTACTTTTGCCGAAAGCAACACCAATAGCACATATTTTAATAATTTTTAATTGTATAAAAAAAAGTTAAATGAGATTCTCATTTCGTTTAAAATAACACAGACGCGGAAAATATGTACTATGTTTATCGAACGCAACAAATAAACTAAACAATTTAATAAGAACTGAATATGTCATTATAGTTCATTATTTTTATAACTACGACAAATTATAATGTAAAATGTTTATAATGCTTGACGGAGCAGTTCATTTATCAATAGGCGACCTTTCTTTTTGACTAACATACCGAGAAACAAACATGTCAAGGAACAAATAATACGGGAAGCGATAAAGTATAATATGGTTTGTTGTATGTGTTAGTGTACTGTATATACTGTAGAGTTTGTATAAACACTCACAAAAAGTAGGGGGAGAAAACCATTTTAAACATCACCATAATCTAGTGTAATTGGTTTCATTAGTTCTCGTGCACGTACGACTCACATCTCGATTATTTTTTGTGGATTAATATAACTACGACGCAATGATAAGATTCAATAAGCAAAATTTTTTTGGCGTGGGTGTGTATTATGTATAATCATATTTTTTGCAATACAAATAAATAATTAAATTAAAAAAATGAACAACATACATTTTATTTAACTGATAGATATTGAACTTCACTAATTTTGTCTCGAAAATGAACTGTATAGGTATATTATATACAAGTAACACATTATTATTCATAAACATGTTATTTAAAAATATTAATTGATTTTATCTAATCGCACCATGTACTATACGAGTAAGGTTTGATATTTATTTGAATCCTGGTAAAATATTGAGTAAAGCTCGTGCTTTTTATAGGTAAAACATTGTTCGATTTTCCATATTTTCAAATATTAATTATATTTTAAAATTAAATAAAAATTCTTTAATTAAAACTATATATTGAATAAAAATGCATGATAATAAAAGTAAATATAATCACTTTATATACTACTGATAAAAATGAAGTGATTAAATACTGTATGAATAAAATGAAAATTGATAATAATTTCAGTTATGAAACTCATAATGGTCATAACCATAGGCGGTACTACGGGGGTGGCAAAGTAGGCAACTGCCCCTCCTGCGAACCGTACCTGTATTAATACATAATTCCTTAAATCTCCGTTTCCTAACTCTAAAAAAGAACCGGATGGGCCTCGCTCTACTGTACACTTGGGGGTGGAGTGCGACTCTTCATAGGATAGGTCATTATTATGGATTTGTTAAATTTGAATTCAATGATAGATATCATTGTATACGAAAAACGATTCTGAACGGAGATGATATGTTTGTCTAGAATATAATACAATGTTATTTATAAATATTGTTATAAGTATATTTTATTTAGAAACGAAAAATTTCGAAAAATTGAAAATTTAATTTGTCAATAAATAAGTCAAAATATGTCAAAATACTTTGAAAACTTAACCGTGTATAGAGAACGTCAATATAAAGATTTGGTGAAAATTTCAAGTTGTTGCGGTTTTTCATTTTTGAGTAAGAGCATTTTAAAAAAACCGATATCATTTGTCAGTCTAGAATATTATACATTATATTATATTTTAAATGTAATTTTATGTCAATATTCGCTGATCAAACGCTTATAAAAAAAAATTTTTGAATGACATTAAGAACTACTTCTGTGGAATCTTCTATTAAATTTTCAAGTATTTTGTACGAGCCAAATTTTTTTATCACTGATTATAAAATAAAATATAAAAAATCGAATATTTTAAATGCCTATAATTGGCTTAAAAATCAATATAATATTTTGAAAAAAATATGACATAAAGGAAATGCCAATTTTAAAAGCTGGTAGAAATTTAAAAAATCTGCGACTTATACTTTTTGAATTATAACAATTATTTAAAATCGTTTGAGAATAAATCGCTATCTTATGCAATTTCGTAAATATTTAAATTTCAAACAGTCATAAAATTTTTTCCTCTAAGTCCGGTAGAAATTTTTTTAAAGACTTTTGAAGAGTAGCTTATAGATAACCTAGTGTTAAAATTTTGAACTTTAAGTATGAACAGAAAAAATTTTATGAATTTTTATCTACAAAATAACTTGCAAATTATCGTGATTTTTACACATTTTATACAAATTTGAGCATTAAGGACTTATAAGAAAAATTGAGTAAACCAATCACCGATATTTTTTAGTTACGATAAGTTTACTTTATTATGAACCTTGTATTAAATTTTCAAGAGTTTTCGGTCTGCCAATTAAATTTGATAGATGTTTAAAAACAAAAATTTTACAAAAATCGAAAATTTAAATTGTCTATAAATAAGTCAAAATATGTCAAAATACTTTGAAAAATTAACCATGTATAGAAAACGTCAATATAAAAATTTGGTGAAAATTTCAAAGTGTTGCGATTTTTGGTTTTTGAGTTAGAGCATTTTAATAAAATGTAATTTGTAAAAACGTGATTTTGCGTAAAATTTCCCGTTTTTTCGTAATTTTTTTATCGTTTTTTCGATTTTTTTCGATTTTTTTAAAAAGTATTGAAAAGTTGGATTTTAGACTAGCCAAAGTACCATCTATATTCACTTTCCTTTCAGAAAAGTTGCTACATAAGCAAATCGAAGCATTTTTACTGCCAAAAAAGGTGTCGTCAGACAAAAAAAAAAAAAAAATAAAAAAAAAACACACGCATCATTGTAAAACCAATATCTCCGTTCAGAATCTAAAAATAGATTTTTTTTTCAATATGAAATTTGTTCCAAAATATCTGTGAATGATAACACACACTTATAAAATATTCTATTATTTAATCTATTCTGTGATTTTATTATCAGCGAATCCTGATGCCAGAGCGACACATGGAGCTATAAAACAATAAAATATATTGTACATAAATTCAAGTTATATTTTTTAATATAAGGTATTACTAGCCTAAAAATTTGGACTAATATAGTAAAATATATATGGTTTTTTTTTAATTTAAATGTTTTTATTATTTATATTAATAATTTGTATTCACAAAATTATACAATGATTAAATTGGAAGAGGATTTATTGGGATGAAGGGGAAGTCACCCATTAATGACCCCCCCGTATATATATTAGATAGTTAAAATATTTTCTGGTCCCTCTGCCAAGAGGGTCTAGTACCGCCTATGGTCATAACCATATAATATTTTATTACTGGACACGAAATATTCGATATCTTAAAAAATAATTTCCATTTATAATCATAGCATAAAATTAATAATTATAATTATATATAAAATAAACTTATTTATGTTCGACACATAATCAATATACCTTTTTTTTTTAAATTAAATTTATAAATCAATTACTTTTAATTTTAACTGAAAACATACTTCTCATATTTGTTATTTACAAATTATAATTTGTATTATTAAATAAAATATAATTTCACATATTTATTTTTAACTCTTTGATTTATTTTAACATAGCCACAAATTAAATTAAATTTGCCCATGTGTACAAAATTAATACAAATTATTAGTACTTACATTCTTTCAAAAACAAATAGTTGACATAATGAAATAAGATTTTTCGTAGTCAAAATGAGATATTAGTACAGTTAAATAATAATTTCAATCTGGCCACATATCAGAATAATAAAATACAATACACATATATGTGTAAAAAAATTAAAAAACTACATACCGAGTCGTCAAAGGCAGGATTTCCATAAGATCGTTTTGATGCCCTTAATACGCCTTTTCTTCTAACGCTGTTATAAACCGATATATTATCCATGCTATAGTCATCCAATGATACTGGAGTACACCTTTGGCCATAATTAAATCGGTTTTGACGTTTTCGAACAACCAACTAAATAATTGTATAAGTAAATTAAATATTGTACTCGTATAAAATCGACCAGAAACGAATTCATCGAGACACTATCTAGAGCATAATATAGATCAAAATATAAAATGTGTTCGCTCACCAAGATTAATATAAGAATGGTGCAAACTCCAGCTACGCATGATAGATAGATAGCAGCCTTCACTCTAGAATTTTGGGTCTCGTTCTCATTATTATTTACATTTTCTATGATTCGTTGCATAAACTCAGCTCCTATTACCTATAACAGAATAGTGTTAAAAATAATATCAAGTATTCATGCATTTACTCATAATTAACCAAATTTTAACAAAAAGTATGTTATTCAATGTAACATTATAATGTTACACGTGGGTCTGAAACGGTTAATATATTAATTAGGTATATATTAGCTTATAAATATGATATTATTAACAGTTAACGTCATGCGCCAAGAGTCTCTTAGGAAATGTAATCGTATTCAAAAAACGTTTTAGCGATTCTTTGCTTTTCTACTTCGTAATTTCTGTTTTGTATTTATACGTTTTATATATTTCAATATACAAGAAGAAAACTGATATCAATAGAATTTTATAATTTGTTTTATATCTTTATTGTACATACGCTTAATTTGTAATCAAATTGATGCTTTTCCAATAAATTTATAAATTCTTCGTTCATGTAAGAGTTGTAATTTCCATCGTTGTTAACTAAATAGAACTCCACGCTCACCGGACTTTTTTCATCATTAGGATTTAAGCATTTTCTTTCGTTGATATTTAGAAACCGAATTTGATTTTTCATACGCACGCTGTAACATAATAAAATAAAAATTATATTACTTGAAACAAAACACATTTTAATATTTATATAGTTACCTTTCGGTTCCACTTTCAAAAAGTTTAATGATAGCATCTTTCAGTTCGTCTTCACTCTCACATATATTTTTCATAGTTGAATTAACCATAACTTTTAAGAATGATTGAACGACTGGTACATTTGGTTCTAAAGTAGTCGAAGTTAAGTCAACCACTGCTGGCTTTGGTCTTAAAGTAATTGAATTTGGCTTATTAGTAGTTGTTGTAATAAGTATCGGGGTATTCGTAGTTGTTGGTTTTTGGGTAGTTGTTGTTGTTTCTGGTATCGGACTAGTCGAGGTAGTAGTTGTTGTTGATGTTAAACTGGGAGTAGTAGTTGTGGTTGTTGTTGGTTTCGGAATGGTCATAGTAGTTGGTCTTTGGGTAGTTGTAGTGGTTGTTGAGGGTTTTGTGGTGGTCGTAGTAGTTGGTTTTTGGGTGGTTGTAGATGTTGTAGATGATGTTCTCAAAGTTGTAGTTGTTACTGGTATTTGTGTGGTTGAAGTTGTTGTTGAAGTTGTTATTGGTTTTGGAGTTATTGTGGTAGTTGTTGTAGTTGTTGAAGTTGTTGTAGTTGGAGAAGTCGATGTTGTTGTGGTTGATGAACTAGTTATGATTATAGGAACATCGTTTTCAGAAATATCAGATTCTGAAGTTGGTTCATTAACTGCTATAGAACTCTGCGTAGAAGACTCAAAAGCTTTTTGGCCATCGTCTATATCATCATGACTGTCCGTTGAATTAGAATCGAAGTCTGTAAAAAACGTATCTGGGCCATTAGACCAACCGTATATTTGAGAAGTATTCGATATTTCATTGGTTGGTAAGGGTAATTCTGAAGACAAAAACAAATATCAGTTTTACAAATTACAGTCATTAGTATAGTAAATATTAAAGTCCTACCCGATGTAGTTTTTTCTGAGACTGGTGGTAAAATTTCAGGTCCATCACTAGAATTGGAAATCGGACGATCTAATGAAAACATATGTGTAAAATTGTCAACTTCTAGTGAATCATGATTGTTCGTAGATTTTGTAATTTTGTCATCCAACTTAGTTTTAATACTTTCTATATACTGTTCAGTAGTAGTTGAATGATTTCGGTTACTCAAATCAATATCATGAGCAAATGAAAATGTAACATCTGAACTACTTGGTTGAACTCCAGTTGTTGTTGCGGTTGGTTCTTTGTTTATTTCGTGATATTCTGAATAATCGAACAACAGTCCTGGTATTTTACTGAACATTTCAGTTGAAGTTGAGACAATCGGCATTGTATGGTTTCCTACACTTTCAGTAATTGGTATTTCTTCGCTGTGTTTAACAAAACTTGGTTGGTCTGTCGTCATTGTTAAAAAATTGTCTTTTATAATCTCTTTTTTCAGTATATTTTCCAATATAGGAATTTCGGACGATGTAAATACATTTTGTTGAATACCTGAAGTGTTATTGTTTTCTATAATTGATTTATAAGACGTCACTAATAAAAGATTAGAGTTTTGCGATTCCGAAGGTGTTGTAGACGACGAGGGACGTAATGTTTCAATAATAGTTTTTGCGTTTTCAACATCTGGTTTTTGAGATCCATAAACTTCATACTTATTTTGATCAGTATCTCCACCCACAATAGTCGGAATAGAATCGATCCCATTTGGCACATGATTTTTGGGTGATGTTGAAATTATTTGTAGTAAAGATTCCGTCGAAGTTATTTGTGGTGTTAATCTATTGGCAGTATTAGAATCATTAATAGATGAAACATTTTGTACTGGTATTCCTATAGAAAATTGTTTTGATTCGGTTACAACAGTATTATTTGAAATAGAAGTAGTATTTGAATTGTCGTCATTTATCTTTTGTAATCTCGTAGACCATGTTATGAATGGTTTGATTTTAGCAATTTGTTCTTGGGCGTTTGTTACATTTGAAGGTTTTCTAAATAATTTATTAGTGTTGTTCGGTGCTTTTAAAGATGCTAAAGCCCATGCA
Organism: Sipha maydis; assembly: GCA_034509805.1. Taxonomy (NCBI): domain Eukaryota; kingdom Metazoa; phylum Arthropoda; class Insecta; order Hemiptera; family Aphididae; genus Sipha; species Sipha maydis. The sequence continues at coordinate 409,482 of JASXSY010000029.1, read as the reverse complement.
GTAGCAGTAGGCGGAATAGGTTGTTGAACAGTTGTAGCTCCTTTTGGCATAATAACTTTAATCGGTCTAATTTTATTTGATTGTATATTAGATGAGATAATGTCAAGTGTTTTATTGCCAGATATATTTTCTGGCTCTGTCACATCTGATTCGGGTGGTCTTGTTTTAATTGTCGAAGAAGAAATTTTTTGTTTTAAATTCAAATTTGACCTAATGGTTGGTCTACGAGAAGTTTCAGTTGAAGTTCCAAAATTGGGATGGTGAGTGGCTATAAGTGGTGGTTTTTTGAATTTGGGTCTTTGTTGTTCAACTTCAGTAGTATCCTGCATAACCGTAGTAGTATCAACCAAATCGTCTGCAATCGAAGTAGAAACAACATCTTCTTTTATGATTTGCTCGATTGGCTTAACTCTGATCGGTTTTTTATGGCGTAACGTAGCTAAAAGGTCTGGAATTTCCGAAGTGGATTGTTCATTCTGAAATCTCGTTTTACCCCTATTTGTTGTAACACCTTTAAATCCATCTAAACGTTGTCTAGTTTTTCTCTCTCCATTATCAGTAGTTAATTTTTTCGTAAGGCCATCAAAAGATGTAGTAAAATCAATACTATCAACATTAGTTACATTTTCAGGTACATCATATTTTTTAAAACTCGAAGAAAACGAAATTTTATTTCTATTAATTGAAGTACTACTAACACTTCTTACAGTTGTCGGACCGGTTTCATTGGATTGGTCAAAATCGGTAACGATTTCTCGGTGTTCTTCATTTGCTTTCAAAGGTCTTATCAAAAACTTTCGTTTTTCCATAAAATGCTCTGTTGTTGTAGCACTATTACTTAATTCATCTTCGATTTGTTCTTCTCTGGTTGTTAAGATCGGTCTTTGGGACGAGGTAGTTTCAATATTTTGCAGTTTTGTAACTTCCGATAGTAAGGAACTCTTGGTTGCATCAGCGATGTCGATGCCATCTTGACACAGTATGAAGGAAATGCACGCCAAGATCCAAACTAAAATATATAAAATTAAAATACTATATTATATACATTTACGTAATACTTATAAATCAATTAATTTATAAAAATATAATTACCTATCCACTCCGGATGAAACTTCATCTATACGCTTGAGTTGTAAAAATATCCAACACGGGACATCGTTTAATGCCGATAGTCATTTTTAGCTAATTTTGTTGATCTTAAACATGTTTACATCTGAAAATTTAAATTTTATTAGACGTTTTCTTACGAAAACTTTAACATAAATAAAAATTGTGAGTACAAGCAATATATAAAAGTATGATATAAATTAAAAACGTGCAGTTAACTTGGTTGCATTAGTTGAAATACACGTAAAATATAAATCATAATAAACCTAGTTGATATTATATAATTTGCTTCATATTATAATTGATGAAAAAAAAGACCTTGTGATAAAAAAATCTATTTTGATAAAAAATTATTCATTGAAAGTACCTATACATATAATATAATACATAGGAAATAAAATGGTCCAAAATTATAATGAGAAACGGTTTCAATGCCATCCAGTTGTCCCTGGTTAGTACATTAGTCGAATGTTCGCAATTCAAAATATGTATAACACATTGCCGGAAACTGACACGCCTCCTTTTGTTTGATTTTTGTGAAAATGTTACTGATTCTATAAAATGTCAACGAACGATCAAATGGAATGTGTATATAAATTAGAATTAAATATTTACAAAATATCACAATGAAAAATGCGTGGCGAATTAGTTAAAAATATTGTTTTAAAGAAAATTTAATTGACATGTATTATTTACTTGTACTTTCAAGAATATATCATTATAGTATACTTCATCGTTGATTTGTTTTGAGGTATTTAATCGATACATGCTTTTACATAGAAAGGTTTTCCATATTACTCATATCCTTAAGGTGATGAGTTTGATAATTATTACATTAATAAAATTATTTATTTTACGTTCTATATATATATATAAATTATTCAAATGGTTGTTTACTTGTTCTGCACATAATTATTGTAATTATAATTAATTTATGTAATTTATGTTAACCCAGTCATTAATATTATGAAACATGTGTTAAGCTATATAATAATAACCTACTAACCTTAAAATTATACTTTAATGAGTTTTAATAATTATAATTGTTTTTAACATTTATATCATATAAAATATATGATAAAAACATTTTGTTTTAGTGATAATAATTAAAAGATAATGAGTTCATTCGTTTGTCTAACCTCGTTGATTCGTCATCGTACAAACGATCTGGGTATTTATCAGTCTATGTTATACACATACATTAACCAAATATCTGAACCAAAAATAGTAGGAGATATAATGGTTGATCGAATGGAATTTTTTGTTTTCTAGAGCGTAAAAAGAAAAATAAATTTTTTACAACTGGACTATGCATTAGTATTCATCAAAGATACAATTCCATATGAATAAAAATAAAGTAAATAAAAAAAAATCGAGTTGAATGACCATGTTTGATATGTAATATTTAACTACCTACTATTTTAGGTGAATAATTTAATTTTTCATGAAAATGCATATTATATAATATTATGAACTTCGATTTGTCTAGATGGTGAACATAATACTAGATCACTTTTACAACAATTTTATTGACATTCATTCACAATTTGAGTATATCACTATTTAAAAATTAAACAAAATGATACTTTAAAGCGATATGATTAAATTTTTTTAATCGAAAGGTATATATTACATGCCAGTAACTAAATTGTATATTTAAATGTTTTAAGATTAATTTAATTAATTAATTTAATATTTTATTATAAGATCGTGTAGAAAAAAAAATTGAGAATAATTTATGAAGTTAAGAAGTATTGAGTTAAGTAACGTAATGAATTATAATGAGTTAATGTTTAACAAGTATCATACATAATACTAAATATAAATACAGTATAAATATATATGTATATATAAAAATAATCAGTATTTGGTAGGTATACAGTACATTAGTATTCTCAAAACCAATTCGTTGTTGATAAATCCAGTATATAACCCAGCTATTATCCATAATTTTATATTTTGAAAGAAATTCATCAAGAAAATGTTGTGTTTCACACGTAAAAAATAAACAATAAACAGTTTTCAAAAAATACTTTGAGTCTTACGAGTAATTTTTAAACAATATACAAAGAATAAGTAATTTTATGTGGTCTACGTCTATATAGTGTACGAACACAAAAACAAATAAATAAGATAACATATATATGGCTTTGTTTTTAAAAAAGAAAGTATTAAGTGTAATTAATGTATATAATTAAATATAATAAGATTAAATACAAAATACATAACAACTATAGTATAGTTGTATAGTATACCCCCCTTGAGGGTCGCCAACTTATTATTCAGGGTTGCAATCGAATGATTTAAATCAATGCAAAAATTAAATGATCAATTATTAAAAAACAAAATCAATAAAATATTATAATATTACATATTACGAGCATAAATTATTTACATTAAAATGAAAAACACCCTCTTATTATTTTTAAAGCGATATTACTGTTTGACGTTTATTGAAGAATCTATAATAAACATCGAATCTAGATTTTCAAGTAACAACCTAAGATAAGGCTTATGCCGTAGTGTACATATATTTATATATATTTATGTTGCAGGTCATCGTTAACATCGCCGTACGCCATTGTAAATTAAGTTTATAAGTTGCATTTTTACATTGTTTTTCGCATTTTATATACATTTTCTATATATATATAGAGATCGCTAAAAAATTGAAATTCAAAAAGGGGGTCGCTATAGGAAAAAAGTTGAGAAACACTGAACTATACTATTAATAAAACAAAATAATATTTGATTCACTTTCATCTACCCTTAAATATCATTAGGTAAATATTGCTAAGTAAAAAATATTAAGCTCATATACTGAACTAAGTGCCTTTGAATCTTTATTTACCTCGACATTAAATGAATACCTACGCCAAATTAATTTTAAGTAACAGTGTTAGAAACCTGAATTTAAAGTATAGCCGTAATACTATCCTACATAACAGCTAAAATGAAAAGTAAAATAATAGGTAGGACAGAACAGTTATGACAAGGTCAATAACAGACCGTCGGTTAAGTTATCAACTTAATATCAAAGAGCCAAAATACCACTCAAATGTCCAAACCAAAAATTAATAGATGGACAAAGTCCATGAGGACCTAGCTATGCTGGGAATCCTGAGCGATAAAAAGTAAACCATGAATAGAGACAAATGGAAGGAAGTAATGGTTATGGTAAAAGATCTGAACGATCTACACTAAACCAAAAGTATATATTAAATTAGATTGTTTATATTTAAAATTTAAAATATAATACAAAAATAACTAGAAACACATTTAATTGTTGCTCAATACTAAATTGGTTTGGACAATAAACGTTAATGTTTTAAAGAAAAAACGATTGGTATAAATCACATTATATATATATATATATATATATTAGAACATTCTGTTTGGGAAACGTATTATAGTATGTATATTCATAGATATATAGATAATTTATTGAATGTGTGTACGATGGTCACAACACGTAGTCGCTAAGGAAAGTTCGATTTTTAAGAACAGAATGCTCGATAATATTGCGTTCTACGTTTTAAAAACGTTGCATGGCTTTTTCGCATAACGTGGGCCAGAAATAATTTTAAATGGGTTAGCAAAAAATTTAAAAAATTTAAAAAATACGAACACATTTCGTGGATCATAACTTTTATACGGAGAGCGTATAACAATATTAATCCTTCGATGACAAATCTCTTCCGTATATATAAGTACTTCTCGTGTTAGTCACATATAACATTAAAACTAATATTTGATTTCGTCTTCGTCTCAAATTAATTCCATTGTTCTAAGCACACACTCACATGTAAACACACATTTTCAGCAATTTCTCAGGTAAACGCTGTAAAAACGATAATAATTTATGCGGCACGCGTTCGTGTGTAATGTGTGTTTGTGTGAGAACGACCTTGAGTGCTGCAGTCTACATGAACATCGGTAATGATCGCGTTCTAATCTAGTTACTTATGAGGAACTACCTTTACTGCTACTGATGAGAAGGAAAATCAAGGGCGACAGCTTTATACTTTCCCAAATAAACAAACCCGTTATATTCACTGTGTCTTTGCTTCTGCTACTAAATAATGGATTATATTGTAGCGTATGGGCGTATTTATACATTAACAAAACTAAATCACGCACTCTATGCAATTACAGTGGTGTGCTAAGAACATTAATACGTAAATTGTCTTGATATTTTGTTAGATAACGTACCGAAATTATGTCATACATCAATTTATATAACATAGACTACGTATTTTATGTGTTTACGGTTTTTTTCTTTTTATTTAATTAAACCATAATCCAGGTTTTAGTAATTTTACGAGAAACTATTTAAATCATGACTATGACATAATTGATTGAATTAATACATAGGTATATTCTATTTTTGAGCGTCGACAACATTCGGGTGTTACGGTCACCGTAGCACGATTTTAACAACGTCATTTTTATAACGGTAACTACTGCGGACACAGAATACGCATAACAATTATTAAGAATCATCCATAAACTTATGTTTTTATCATTTGAATTGAAATCCAACGTTATTGAAATAATGTTGGTACTCACAGATACACGGCAATTCAAATAATTATAAGCCGAAGTGATCGGCGCTATACTAGTCTATTTGGTGGCGACGATTAGAAGGCGCAAAGTAAATGCAGTACAGCTACATTTTACATGGCCTGCTGCTGAGTGACCCACTTTCATCTTCTAGAAATCTCACAATAATAATAACACACAACAACGACGACGTCGTAAACCATTATGCGCGAATGGCAATTCATCAGTTTCTATATAGACCAAAGCACATGAACATTCCTGCAAGTCTTTTATTTTATTCATAGTGTGCGGTGTTAACTAGGGAAATTTTCCTTATCTTTCTATCGCCAATACGCTAACACAGTGAGCGTTAAATATAACACCTATCATCCAACACACTTCAGAATTAAATCAGTCTATACCTAGTGTATTTAATGCACATGTACTCATATTTGTCAGTGCATGTACTGCGAATATAATTTTTACAAAAACGCATCGCAAGATAAACTCAAAAAAAATATTAACTATTGCAGTTACTTCCAATCAGTCCAGTTGAGTTTCTATAATATCATACGATATAGATTACTATAAAGCAAATTTCAATAGAAATCTAACGTTTTTCATTTAAATTTTCATTAAGTATTCGTTTTAGAGACATACGAATGTATAAATAATATTTGTTTTAAGATTTTACTAAATTCGTATAAAATGTAAAATAAATAAAATACACCATAGAAATCCGAAAGGTATTTTTAAGTAAAAAAGTAATAGAGATTTTTTCCAGGCCTTTAATGTAATTTGAAATATGTAGTATGCATTCAGGACTTTTAGGAAAAAAGCGTAATTTTTTTTGAAATTATAGATACATATTACTATTAACAAATGTAAGATTTAAAAGATGCTTCAATACAACCAAACCCCATGATCTGTGTAATGTTACTGATGACGTTCTTATAATAATCTTATAGAATAAGATAAATTTATTATTTAAATATTAAGCTAATGTAAAATATAATATACACTCAAAAAAGTATTAAAATTAAAATTAAAAGGGAAAATCTGACACTCATCTTGCTCTGATAAGAAAATAAAAAATGTATGAATATCACTGATTTAGAGTGGAAATTTTTACTTGAATTCAATTCTCAAATCTGCTTTTACTCTTTTTGTATTTATAAATAGGTATAAATTATAGTATACATTAAAATATAGAGCTGTATTGATTTCTGTACTTGAACTGGAACAAATTAAAACTAGCAATATAATATTAACATAAAACGTAAAAAAATAAGTTAGATAATAATGTATAATTATAATTTAAGAGAAAAATTCAATCATGATTATGAATTATCCAAAATAATACTTTATTGTTTATTTTTTATATATTAGGTATAATGGTTCTACAAATAATTTGAGTTAAATTTCCTCCAAACAAAAAAAACCAATTAAATAAACTCTAGGAAGTATATGAGTTATAATATACGAGCATTTATATATCACAATAATTTATCATACTAAACAAAATTAATTTCAGATTATAATAATAATCATAAAAATTAAAAATAATATAAATTAATTAAAATTAATATTAGTATTATTTAATAATCCTAAAATTTGAGGTTATCAAGTACCTACAGATGATTTTTATATAATTAAAGTTTAATACGATGTTAAGTCTATTATACAAAATTATTCATAAAAAAATACGAGCTAATTGTTATATCACTACTGATAAATATAGTATATAAATATCATTAGTGATATAATAATTATCTCGCATTTTTATATTAATAATTGTATTACTTAATACTAAGTATAGTATGTAAATAGTATACTATTTAATGATGAAAAACAAACATAAACTAAAACATATATTTTTAAGAGTATAAGTGTTAAAAATAACCTAATAAAGCTTTTAAAATAATTATATATTATTATTAAATATATATATATATATATATATATATATATAAATATATATATATTTATAAAGACATAATATATAACTATAAATATATATATTTATCGCTAAACTTAAATTAACGGATATGGCTAAAGTATACTTAACGTGAAATATATATATGTTTAACAGTTAAAAACGGAACCAACATTCATGTGATAATTTTTAAAATTTAATGGAAGTAAATATTATCAAATTTTATTTCAAATTTCCAACACATAAAAAAAAAATAATAAAGTTGTTAAATAAAAGTCTTATTATTTTTGTCTGTTAAATATTTTATTTATTTCAGATTTTTTTATAAATTAATGACTGTAACTTTGTAGAAATTAAAATGACAACTATTGTTTTGTTACCATGATATTACTTTTGAATATTATAAATGTATTACATTAAAGTTACGTTAGCAAAAATATTTTAAAGAATTAACAAATAAAAAAAAATTTGTAAATAGATTTTAGGTGAGATTAGCTACTGGGACGTGCATTTTTTAATCTGAAAGGAGCAATAAATAATTTCAATAAATTATATTTAACATCTATGAACGCATCCAATTAGATTATTTAATCTATATAATATTTACATTTAAAAATACAATTTAGATGATAAGTAATTTTGTTGAAAATATTGATTATACATGACAAGTATAGATGATTTTTGAAGCAATTCTATAGTATCACTCAATTAGCTTTGAATCTGAAGTTAGTAAAATAAAACACAGAATGAGTATTTTTATATAGTATATCTTTGGTCGATAAATCATACACACACAGGGGCGGATTTAAGGCACTGCGAACTATGCGGCCGCATAGGGCGGCAAATTTTAGAGGGCGGCAAAATTATGTTGAAAATTTATTTTGATTTTGTAAAATTAGGTACATAATTTTTAAAATTGTATTTATCACTTCAAAATCTTGAAATTGTGGATTTTGTATTTGTTTGTTTTTAGCAAAATAATATTTATATTTTCCCAGGAACTCGTCTACGACAACGCCGATAGTATTGTATTATAGCTCATCTTATTGTTTAAGAAATGTCTCGTATTACTATAATAAGCAAAAATTGCATATTAGGTAGGTATTGAAAAAATTAATTAATTTGAGGATATTTTATTAAAGAGGTAGTAAGTTTTTTTTAGATAGGGGCGGCAAATTTAATTTGGCATAGGGGCGGAAAATTGTTAAATCCGACCCTGTACACACACAAATAAAATAATACATCAAATATTTAATCTAAACGAGGAAATAAAATTAATAATGTAAGTTTCGTGAGTTTTATTGAAGCGTAGAAACTCGTTTTAGTATATATTTAACCTTGACAAATTTGAAAATATTTTTAAAAAATCTCTTGCTCGACAAATTTAATAAGTACATATTAAGGATAATATATTGAATATAATTCATATGGAATATGAAATATGATTTATGAAAATTCAACATTTTCATATTACAGTCAAATACTGTATAAAATAGAAAAATTCGGTTAACTCCTTCGATCTAGATTCGTTATGCCGCACGATGTCTAATAAATATACATATATGCAACACGTGCATTAAGAAAATAAACAAATAATATTACACTCATGATATTATTATTATTATTATATTTTAGGTAATAATTTTAACTAGTGTTACTATATTTTATCAATATAGAATACTTAAGAAAACATTATAATCCATACAGGTTTCACCGAAAATTATAAACTAAATTATAAATTACATACCTAAACATGAAAAGCGACTCTTATAAATTATAACAATTGTGTATTATTTAATGAAAGGTCTATTGTTACCTGGGTTATTCAATACGTCATTTATCGGTGTATATTTCAAAATAAAATTACACAACACTGATTGATAGGTAGGTACTTATATATGCAGTTTTGTATTTTTCATTTATTACGCATTTTATATTTGTAAATCTATTTGATTTAGTATAAAACATAACCACTTTTATAGTTTTTTTAACAAAAAATTCAATGAAATAATAATTTAAAAGTATTATTTGTTTATTATACTCGTACGAATAAAAGTGACTTTTATGTTATTTATCATTAAAAGCCATTTATAATTTTAATTATTACAAATAAACGCAGTAAGTAAATTTGATGGTATTATTGCTCAATTATTATAAATAATCTAAAATATACTTAGTAGAGTAAAATTTCGTATATAAATATTCATATAAAAATGATATGTTATAAAGTATAATAATTATAATATAAAACATTAATTCACAAATTAACAAATATAATCGAACAAACGCTTTTTCGGTAACGCTTTTCGATTCTATGTGCCAAAGAAAAGACATAAAATGTCAAAAATTAATACTCTAATGCCTCGATTACATTGAGCGAGTTTACAAGCTGTTTGTTGGCTATTTTAGAAGCGGACTAGTGCGATTGTAATGATAACACGCAAAACGTTCTACTCGCTCAGTAGCCAACTATCTAGCGAATAAAAATCACATGCTAAATAGACGTGCTAAAATAATGACACCCGCAAGTACTTTTTCCGTGGACATTTTGTAGACACTGAAGCTATAAATGCCAGCGAGTAGCGAGTAAAGTAGCCCAGCTTTCAACTTTACTAGCAGATAGTTTACAATCTGCTAGTTGGCTAGTGAACATGATTATACTGAGCAAGTTTACTAGCAGATAGTGAATTTGCCAACAAGCAGCTTGTAAACTCACTCAATGTAATCGAGGCTTAATTATGAATTTTAATATTTTTCCAAAACTGTTTTTTATTTAGTGAAATGACTTGTCTTAAGTTATTGAGAATGTTGCTTCTTTATTCAACAGGAATGATACAAGACCCTTTAAATAGTTGAAGTGTAGCCATTCTAGATATTTTTATAACACTTTTATTTGAATAAGTTCTGAATATTCGTCTTCAAAATTACATTTTGTTTACATAAACAATTTATCTTAAACAAATTTTACAGGCACGACATCTTTTAATAAAACATAGTTTGGTAATTTATTTAGTTTTGTTGTAATTTGTAATTTATACATAAATAAAAATAAAAATAATTCATAACTTTTACACCTAATTTAGTCTACTTTAACCATAAATTTTTTTCGTGTTTAAGAGAGTTTACTACTTGGTGATGAAAACAATCAGCTGATGTGAATGTAAGGACATTTTCGAAAAAATTTAAAATAATTGAATTCGCAGAAACTTGATTGGAATTTATTTTGGCCTATTCAATGTAATTTCAAGGGTATCTCTACAAACATTGTGTAAAATTAATAAAGCTATCAGATCCTGTACCTAACTAATTTCTTAATTTAGAGTTACGGCACTTTAGCTTAGCAGGGCAGAATATCGGATAATACCGTATCGGCTCCCGTTAAACGTTAATGAGTCCGTATCGGCTCTGGGTCGTTATTCCTTGCCATCCATTGGCAAGCCGTATTGTGTCCGGTTTTAAAACTCAAAAAAAAAATTTAAGTCAACACAATTTTTTTAAGTCTATTAAATTCTTTTTTAAAATAACACTATTTTTTATTTAAAATTACAATATTTTTAACCATGCCTACAGAGAATTTCTTCTATATTGGATGAACATGATATAAAATTCAAAATTAAAAACTATTATAAGTGAAAAGTAAAACCTATAGTTATAAATTTAAATTTAAAGTTAAATAAAAAGTTATAAATTAAAAGTAGTAGTATAAAAATATATGTGTTTCATAAAAATAAATGCACTTCTTGCTTCGCTCAAAATCTAAAAAAAATATATACGTTTTCAAGGTTTCAAGTATGTAAGTAGAGATAATTTTGAAAATTTCCCTGTATAAAAATACATAATAGAAGCCTTGAATGTATTATATAATAAAATATTTTTGTGAACTACCTGAAAAAAAACAAGATAATATAATAAATAAAAAGGACAAAAGAAATAAACGTGTACCAATATAGTAAAACATAAAGGGTAAAATGAAATATACTCGGATAGTACTTGCTACATCAAGATAAGTTACGTGTAAAGATTGAAAATGTGATATTTAATATGGGGATTTTTTTTGAGAATGTTACATTATGAAGTATAAAATAACATGTTCACGTTTTAGCTCATGATCTATAAACGAAGTTAAATAATACAATATTTATTAATAGGTATTATTTGTCAATCCTTACATTCGGTTAATACTCGTATTAGTAAAATAAAATAAAAAATAATATTTATTAAATAAGTCTAGTTTTATAAGGACGACTATAATATAATTCAAAATTAATATTATGATTTATAATTCATGCATAAATGTCGATTAATAGTCCTACAGAAACAATGAAACCCAATATTTATTTCATAACGTAAAACCAAGAAGAGAATGGATATTGAGTATTTCCGATTTTGTGGTTAGGGTAAATAGATTGAATTACATTATATTATTATAATATAACTCTCCAAAATTTAAAACTTCTGTAAAAATATACTAAACAATTTTTCTGAAGGAAAGTAGAAGTAAAACGTTGATTTTTTAATTTTTAGTTGATACTATATTAAAATCAACGTAGATTATTTTCTTCTTTGGCTTTTTACAGTCCTTTAAGGCCCATTGCCGCAACAACATATTGTTTCCAATCTTCTCTATTTTATGCCGTTTCTTGAGCATTCATTACTCCCAACATCTTCAGGTCCTCTTTTATTCTATCTGTCCATTTTTGTCTAGGTCGTCCTCTGGGTCTCTTTGCGTTTGGTTTCCATGCAGTTATTTGTCCGATTAGTCCTTTTGATCTCCATACATGTCCTGCCCAGCCTATTTGTGCGCTTTTCAATATCCAAACAATATTGGTTTCGTTATATAATTCTTCTAAATTTTTATTGCTACGTATTTCATATTCTCTTTCATTGTTTTTTCTTGAGCCAAATATCTTCCTCAATATCCTTCTATCAAACACTTCTAACTTTTTTTCGTCTGACTGTCGTCGCCCAATTACTGTTTGCATACAAAGCTACTGGTCTGACTAGAACTTTATATAATGTTACTTTGGATTTCCTTGATAATAGTTTTGACTTGAACAATGGTAATAGTCCATAGTAACACATGTTTGCTGCGATGAGCCGTCTTTTCACTTCTTCGTAGCTATTAACATCTTCATTAATATCTGCACCTAAATATTTAAAATGTCCTAACGTAAATTATTTTTATAAGAATAAAAATTAATTAAATACTAAATATATAAATACAACTCATATTCGTAAATACTAATTTTTTTTTAAATAAATTAAATCGATTAAATCTAATATTAATTTAAAATCTTCACAGATGTACAACTTCAATTATTAAATAATGAACTTAAAATTTACAATTTCAAATATTTTTAATCATACTTTTAATTCAAAATATTAAATTTTATAAATTTATCAAAAAAATAAGTTAATATTATCATACACTGACTCCTAGCAACGTGTTGCACATTTATAAATAAAACACAAATATAATGTATACATAATACATGTTCTTAAGGACCACCTTCTCAACCACTTGACCATAATACACTGTATTATATTATACATCTTGATTCTTGACCAGAATATCAAGTTCTAGAATTATATATTTCTTCCATTTAATCATAATATATGTATATGTATATATATATATTTATAAAATGAATAACACATTTTGATTTTAAAACTAACGTCGCGACGCGTTGTTTAGAATACGGAACATATTCTGGATATATTTTTTGTTCAAAAATAAATATTGCATAGACTTTCACTTTAGTCAACACTTTAATAACATTTGAAGTAGTATGCAAACAATATAAGTATACATAATATATCAGAATATAAAACACTACCTCATAAAATATAGACTTAAATTATACAATTTTCAAGGATCAAAGGGAAAATAAACGCTTTGTAAAAATACCTATGAGTAATTTTATTATTGATAAATGATAAATGATGAATTATTTCAATTCTTCAATCATCAATCGTTTTAAATATATTTATACACATATTACAACATAGTATATATACTAAATTATTTTTATTTATTATATAAAATACGATTGAACGTTTATTTTAATATGTCTACACACAATTAAAGTTCATAAAGTTTATGCAAAAGTACCATTAGAATTATTTAAAAACAATAAATTGCTAAACAGATAATATTAAACATCTATTATAAATAGTATTTATTAACTGTTGTTGAATTATTATTTCATCCTGATTCTTAAAAATAAATAAATATTATAAAATAATATATATTATAATTAGAAGACATTTTAAAAAGATAATTAATCGAATTTCAAATAATCATAATGACCACCAGTAAAATAAAATTTAAAAATATACTTTTTGCACATATTTCAATAAAAATAAACATAAATTTATGTTCAAATTAATAAATTTAAGTATCAAACTAGATAAAATTTTAAGTATAAAAATTAACATTTTTCTGGAATAAATTAATTTGATGAGTGTATAATTTATACGAACATATACAAGCATTCATATAGCTATATAAAAAATGAAAAAATGTACTTACAATGTAATAAAATCATGGGTGAACGTAAGAAAATATTTTGGTGGTGGGAGGGGTGTTGAAAAACTAGAATGTTCACTAATATCATATTCTTTATTTTAGATACTTATAGTATATACAGTGTATATCTAATTATATTGTAAGCGTATAAAAAAATAATTCAGAATATGAACTGTAGAAAATATTGTGTTTGTTTCTAAAATATTTGTATATAATTTCGGAGAGGGTTTAAACACCTAAAACAACCCCCAGCGTTCGTCACTCAATAAAATGTAACATTTAAATCCGTAATGCGTATATTAATGGTGATAAACATTTTTGTCGAAATGTATTTAACGAACACAGCATTTAAATAATTAATTTCGAATCAATATATTATATAAGTCAGGGATGGGCAACTTTAAGTTACTCGAGGGCCAATTTTTAGAAAATTAAAATTCGGCGGGCCAGAACATAGGAAATAAAAAAAAAAAAGTCGTTTAACTTTTAAATGACTTTTTTTTAGGTAGGTACAAACAACGATGTTCAATTCCAGATAACGATTATTATATTGATATGATAGAATATAGACGATAAACTTTAAAATTGTATGATGTGATTTGGTAATGTTGGACGGGCCGCCAGTTGCCCATCCCTGATATAAGTAAACAATATTATAATACAAGGTATGGTATAAACAATTTAAATTATATATCTATATTACAACATATGACTTTAACAGAAATGCATAACAATCTACTGACGTTCACTTTACGTATTATCTTATACCTTTTGTATTATATATATATATATATATATATTTTTTAAGTATTTCTCAAGGACTAAAATATTACCAAGTGTGGTCGTAAGAATAATTTTGATTGGCAGGGAACGTACATAATACACATGGGTTTCTACATACTAATAATTCACGTGACTAAGGGATTTTAATAACTATCTATTTAATTCTTGTAACTAACATACTGTGTTCACCATGCATTATTAGCAACTCATTACCGCAACATATTTTTTCTAATCGCTGTTAAGGTAAAACGCATTCATATGACGTATATCTCATGGGGTAGCGAAGAAAATGGAAAACGCGATAGAAACCATGGCAATCTATTGAGGTAACATTCCGACACGGATTACGGACTCATTTTATTAATATTGTATCAATAATACTTTACAACAAATATATACTTAAATGGCTGTGTGTACACCTCAGTATATAAAAATAATAGCAAATAGAGTAATGGAAATCATTTTAATAACCACGTCGAATACGTGAAGTGCGAACATCGTATAGAATTATTGTTATCAATATGAAAACTATGATTCTATACGTAAAAATATTATAACAATTAATTTCACAACGTATGGCTGTTCATCAAAGTGAAAGTGAAACAATAAACTTATAAGCAATAACGCTACGTGCGGAACACAATACGCCACGCTATTTTTTAATAATGTATAGTACATACTATATTAAAATATTTACAATTGTGACGCATGAATTGATTGGATTTATAATAAACATATGCTTAACTTATTAATTATCATACGAATATTTAAACGATTCAAGATTGCTAAAATTAACAAAGATTATTAAAAGTGCATAATTAAAAAATAAAATGCTCATTTGCATTATATACCAACACATTTACACACTACAGTTTGCGAGTATATTGATTTAGATCTCTTATATATTTAATTCATATTTTGAATTATTTTGTAACTACTTATAGTTGTTAATTTATATTATAAAAATTATTAAATGAAAAAATTGTAAATGCAAATAATTTACATAATCCATTTACGTCAACCAAAATGTATAAAGCAATCAAACATTTTTGTTAAAATTGCATATATACAATAATTTATAATATTCTATTCATCAAAATCATAAAATATCAACGTAAAAATAATAGGTAGGCATATACATTTAAAACAATAAAATATTTTTACTATTATATTCAAAATAACATTACACATGAATAATAATATTTATAATGAAACAAATAAAGATAAATAGATAATTTGAAATTTTTTTTTTAATTTTCGGATTTTTTAAAATTATTTAAATAATCATCGTGGTAATAAGGATCGGAAATAACAAGTCTAGAGTGAAATAACATTAAACTTCTTATTATATAGTTTATAAGTATATGAAAAACAAGTACAATAAGAATTATAACTTTAGAAAAACCAAAAGAAATATTAAATTATTTTTCACTCGTATAATTCTACAAATTTAAACTATACAGCTTTTTCCTTATTTTAATTAAAATCTTAATGATTAATCCTTTTTGTAATTTATTTTCCAATTTAAAAGCTGAAGGAATTGAAAAATATTAATAAATAACTAACTAATAAAATAATAGGATAAACACATAATAACGTAACAATATGGTTTTCCTCGAATAATGCGTGAACCTTAACTGCACGTTTAATAAGACGTCAATAAAAGATTGAACAAATTGTTCGAGAATGATATTAATTGAATTAAATGAAATATGTCCTTGTACTATAATAATTTATATGTTAGCTTCAAAAGTTATTATTCCATAAATGAACCTTACTCATGTTCGAATGGAAAAGCTTTTGGAATTGTCAACAAAACCACAATAAGATTGATTACGCATTTATGAAACTATTATAAAAGTTATATTTTTATAAGCGTAATAATACAACTATTATAAAAGTTGTATTATTATGCTTATAAAAATATTCATATTATATATTATATGAATGATATATTAAAAACATGAAAATAATTGTTATTTACATTTCACTATTTGCAAGCCTTTATCATCTAGAAAAATAGTGCTCTATATAGAAATTTAGTGTTTACGTAATAATACTCCAGTGTACTCATATTTAGTGCCCCTAGAAAGTGGGGGAGAGCTGTTGAACATGGAATACAAGAACCCGGCTATTTTAAAAGCTCGAAACAGAAAATTTCAGTAAGTTAAGTAATTCATTGAAGATGTGGCAAATATGATTAAACTTACTTGCTCTTTCATCTATGGGGTATGCATTGGCTCCAACAATAAATTCTGACGATGCCATAACTGAGTTCACTGTACTCAAAGCTCGTTAAATAAAATGTTAACTTAATAAAAGTATATTAAAAAAAATTTAATGTAAGAAAAACTTGTTTTTTCTATTTATATAATATAGTAATACAAAATAAAGACATTATTATTATCAAAATGTTTATAAATCTTAAATTTTAATAATTAATGTTAAATTGTGTTATTGAAAGTTTTGTTAAGGGCTCAGACAAACATTTAGTACTGGAACCCAGAGTTTGATGTAGTCCTGCTCGTATTATAATTATTAATAATCATTTACGTTTTTATAAATTACTAGTATAATTTAAGAATTTTATAGTACGATAAAGGTCACATATAATTAAAACGATTGCAATATATTATACACGGAACTATACTAAAAATGAGAATTTTCCGTGTTAGATAACGGTTAATTAATCGCTAAATGTGCAGGTTCGTTTTAATATATGTATTTGAATTTCCACGAAAAACCAGGAAAAAACACAAAACCATCTAGGGTGAAACACATATATTATACAAATTTCTCCGACAATTGTGACAAAACCGGACGTGATACGTACACATGCCACGACTAATTAATCAGTATACTTTCTTTTATTCGAAAAAAAATTAAAATTATATGCAAGAAAAATAAATCTAATAGATTTCGATTGTTTTCAGTGTTTTATAAAAAACCTAAAATAACAGAATTCAAATGCAAAAATATATAAGTATAATAAGAAATATTATTGAGCACTTACATTCATGGTATATTGAATGTTATATTATGTATATTATGTAGAATTATGTTTAAATGTATCAAAAATAATATTACATTTATATTTATAAACAATCTAACCGAAATATAAGTACAAATTGTAATAAGTATTATCTTTATTATTTACACCAGTAAAATACTAAAAAAATACCTTTTGTTATATTACATTTTATTCTCTGCAATTCAGTTAACACTTTAAAATAAAAATGTTCTAATAATGTAATTATAATAAAGAATTATTCTCACAATCGATTACATATTTATTATACTAATTTATACAATATTTATATTGACATATATACTAAGTAAGAGTTATACATTAGTAATAAAATTAATATTTATTTATAATAATAATCAACTATAAAACTTATATTTTATCATAGACCTATTAGCTTATTTAGTTAATATATAACCCTAAGAACACTACACCTTACATATAAAACAACAATATTAGTACTTAAACAATATAATTATTTACCGTAACATTACAATACAATGACGTTTATTTTGTAGGTACTTACTATTACTTTAATTTTGAATCATTAGTTCAGCCAAGTGTTCATTTTTGCGCAGACATCATCAGTTTACAGTTAAGTTAACTGCCGTATTCGTTCCGATTGTGAAATACCATTGCAAGTACTGCAATTAAGCGCTATAAGTCACGAAACCGGCAAGGTCTCTAGTCTACCTCTTTATAAATCAATCGTAATGTTTGGAAAATACAAATCACCTTGTTTAAAAAACGAAATGTTTATAAAAAAAAAAATCTAAATTAATAAATGTATGTAATCACCAACATTTTTTGAAAGTAGAGTTCAGAAGCTATAGTGATATGCATATTTAATAAAAAAAAAGTTAATATTTGCACATTGTATACTAAAATTGTATGTGAAACATTGTATTTCGATTCTTTAGATTATATCAAACTGCAATATTTTAACTAGAAAATCAATAACACACCTATACTTATGTATACTTTTCAATTGTTTTTAATATAAAACCAACTTTTTTTCCATAAGTACCTAAAGTATTTAGTAAATCATTCATTTAGTAATTACTAAAAAATATTCATGATAATTACAATTGTGATACGATAATGTGAATATATAAATTCAAAGTATTACTGAGTATTTTGTGAAACTAATTGAACGCATCCAAAACGAAAAATAAGACACAAATTAGTAGAAAATAGTTACACAAAAATCTTAAGTATTTAAAATTAAATCTTTCTGAATAATATACTTCACCTTGACCGAATGATAATAACTCTCTGATTTGGTTAATGATAAGACAGAAGAAGAAACACCTTCACGCTTTACCACAACAAATGTCCTTCGCGTATCTTAAAGTAACGAATTTATGCTTATCCAACTGCATATATTCGTAGTTAATTGTTATAAGCCATAGTTACTATTGGGTGGTGCAAATCAATAAAATGTCGAAAGGAACTTAAGTCCGAATACCTATTTATTAAGTAATAATTTACCGACTCCCAAAACCAATTGGTTTTTCATATATAAATAAATGTTTCATCAATTTCAAGAATTTGTATTAAATGAAAAAATAATAAGTAATGTACAAAAGAAAAAATAATTTGATAGCTTCAAAATTAAATTTCCTACAAATTATTTTACCTACACGGAAAAAAATTGTTAGTTGGTCCAACTAAAATTACAATTACTACAACCAAAAATAACAGTTATATATGGCATAACTGGATGAATAGTTGTATTTACTGAAATTATGTGGGTAAATAATTTAGTTGGTACAACTAAATTAATATAGAATATTTAACTATAGAGTCTTATTAAATCAATCATTATTTTTAACTATTAACACTTAATATTTTAGTTGGTTTACCTATATATATATATATAATATATTGTCAGTTTATTTTCCAAGAAATTTTAACAACCACATTTTTAGTTGTTTCAAATATGTATTCTAGTACGTAGCTAATGGGAATATAGAAGTTAAAGGATGTATTTATAACAAACAATTTCATATAAACATAATTAAGTATATAATTAATTAACTTGACATAAAGCATTTTTAGATACAAATTTTAAAAATATAAAAATATTTCTATTATTTAATACATAGGTACTTATATATACGTAGGTATACTTAATATATAATGGATACATAACAGATATTGTTGGGAGACTTACAATACACTATAGGATTAATATTAGTCAAAGTTTCAAATGAATCACAGGATAATTGATCACTTAATGTCACATTAAAAGCCTGACAATGAGCAACAAAGTAATTAGTACCTAATAAAAAGTTTACAAATGAAGAATGGATTACTATCATCTAACACTACTAATGATTTTATTAATCCGAATTTGGGGAAGACTATTGTCATCATTGTTAATATTTAGTACAATTGTCATATTATTTAAGTTATATTTTTTATTTTTTATCTTAAACCACGATACAAATTTTGAATTATTGGTTACAAAATTAATTTTTTTAGTTGAAAAATACATATTTGTGTCATAGGTAGTATTTTTTTTTAAGTATAATACATTTAAAATGCGCCCTATTTCTAAACCACTCCTAATATTGTTATTTATTAGAAATCTATAGTATTGAAAATCTTTTTGGATACTTAATATACACTATTACTACTACGACTAAGATATTTATATAACTAATTATTTATCTGTAAAATGCATCCTCTTCCAAACTTCCCTGAAAATTTTCAAATTCTATAATTTATTGTTGTTTAATAAAATGTTTATAAATAATACGACAAACAAATGTTTGACCACTATATTTTATCGTATTCGTTTGTCTGTTTTTTCCAATTTACGTCGATTGTATTTTTTCGTCAACAAGAATTATTTTTTTATTTTTTTTTTTAATTGTTATAAGAAATTATACAATCTTTATGCATATGGTACAATAAGAATAAGTGAGGTAAAGGTAGCAACAAGTATTAGTAATTAAACAACAATAATTATTTTACAAAAGTATATTATATTATTATAAAATATAAATCTTTATTGATATATTTGAGCATGATATAAAAAATATATAAAATATATGAAAAGTTATAACGGTTTGGTTTTTCTATTGTTAAAAAGAAATTAGAAAAAAAAACTAAAAATCATCGTTTTAATAACATAGAATCATTTTTTTATTTTATTGAGATAAAGACTTGTAATATTTAACTGACCCAATGATTTAAATTGAAAATAAACTTAAAAATTATAACAATTAAAGTTGGCCTTAAAACCAACGACGTATAAACAAAATATATTATTTATAAGTTATAAGTGTGTTAATTATGTTAAAAAATAATTTTAAATTAGACCAATATATACTTCTGAATAAGTATTTTTAAACACAAACATAAACATAGAGTGCTTATGACTGTATATATAAAACTTGGCCTGATTTTATACCGTAAAAGTATTAATTTTTTTAAGCTAAAATAGTAACATCCATAATTTAAAAATGTACATACACTGATTATATAGTGTTTTATCGCATACCTACATTAAATTATGTTTAAATTATAAAAAAAAAATTGCTATTATAAATGAGAATTCATAAATTAATATAGATTACTTCAGCGAGTATATAGATAATATGAACAATGTATAATGAACAGAAAATATACAGACAAATACTGTAGGTGTAAATCTGTTTTTTATTTATAGTTTAAGGTAACAATAGAAATTAAGACAACACGCAGTTTACTAAACATTTATTATCTTTATTACACATCTTGATACAAAAATTAGATACAATTTATGATTAACTGCTTATACGTTATTATTGCGCATAATATCAAATTCGACTGAATAAATACTACACCTATACTGAACCTATACTGAATAAATACTACACACAAATTATAATATACTATAGTATTACTTCATATATAATATATACATAATGTTCTAAAAAATCAAAACACAAGCACTTATGTGAAAAATACATACAAATATTAGGAAAACATAGGAAAAAACAAAACTACCAAACAGCTAAAAGAATGTCCAAAGGATAACCATGTAATTGTTGTCTATTAAATCGTTACATTAATAAAATTTCTTATAAGATTCCGCATATCAATATATATTTATATATATTTTAATGATTTTCCAGGAGCGGAACAAGAATTAAATATACGTAACATGTCATTGGAGACATTACAACAGAGACATTTTTAAATACTTCATCGCGTATCGAAATTCGTATTACGTGATATAAATTGTTCTCAATAATACCAATTTTAAAAATAAATACAATAAGATTATTTTTATGATATGTTATATATAACTTACCTATATACGAATCGTCTATAAAGAAAATATTTATTTCAAATAAATGGTATAAAATATTTTATCACAATAGTCATTAATTTTTAATTATTGAAAATTAGATACATATTTTATAGTTCTTATTATTTAATTTTTACAATAAAAAAATGATTAATAATATATTTATTTTTTAAAATACCTGTTATCTAACATATAAAATGTATTTATTAATCAGTCATTATTAACAAATATTTAAACATTATTTAAATGTATCGCTCAATTTTATTATATTTTAATGGTGATATCAATATTATTTTTAATAAGTTATTTAGAGTGTCTTGAAATTGTGATATATTATCTAGCCACATTTTTCCAATCTTGTTCGTATTTTTCAAAGTCATATAATATTTTAATATGATTAATTTTTTTCAAATATCACAACTGAATCCTAGTGAAATAATTATTATTTTCATAATCTTTTATTTGGCATATAATAGAAAACAAAGAACATGTTTACCAGGCTCAAGGCTGTGAAATTCATCGATCTTTGTCAAAACTTTATTTAGAATTAAAATTGCATAAATTGAAATAAAAATGCCTATCTCTGCACAAACTTATATAATACGGTACTTTTAAAAGCTACACATTTTAAAAAGGAAACAATTATAATTTCGTAAAAGTATAAATTCGTCTATATTTATGGTTTTTTTTGAATTCAACTAAAAAATTATATTCCTTTTTTCTTCAAAATAAAAGAGATACATTATCACACTAAATTTTTAATCTTTTTCAACTTGTACCAATTATATTACTTTTATATAATAATTATGTAAACCTATCATTTATTTTTTTTAATACATATTGTACATTATTTAGATTAGCAAAGATTAGCAAATAGTACGCCTAATAATACAATTTTAAAATAATTTATTTATGACCATATAACTAATTATTTGTAATACAAATTTTGTATTGAACCACGATATTGAAATTTTAAAATAAAAAATGTATTGATAATAAATATTAAAAGCATTATGTTTCACACTTGATGAATAAATATATGATCAATTCATATATAGATACAAATAAACCTAAAGATCGACTGTGCGTTTAAAATAAGACGTACCTATTCATACTCGTATTTATTGTTTCAACAAAAGAAAATTGCACGGCAATGCTCTGATAGGGAAGTAGATTTCTTTTGAGATTCACTTTTGCATTGTCATGCAGTTTTTAATTCTATTCAATAGCTTTTTCATTGTAGTTTGTATTTTTTTTTGTTTTGAGTACAGTATGCGTAAAATTATTTGCTTGACAACCAAGTATATTTATCCAACGGTTGTGAGTGTGCAGAATGTAATAACAAAGCATTTGTTACTTTTTTAAGTTAATCGACTGTTTTAGAGATTATTTTCTGGACCATTTGTATAACATACGTTGACTCTTATAAACATAGTTTACAAGCAAATAAATTATAGTTATATCGTACTTCCTATTTACAAAATATAACCGAGACACATATTTTACGAAACATTATATGCATCCATGCAACTTTTGAATTGTTTTTATTAAATAATATTTATAAATCATTATAAAATTGTTGAATTCTTTTTTTATGAAAATCGAATGAAATTGAGTTTTAGTTTTTGATTAAATTGTTTTTTGCAAATGTATTTTTATAATATTCTAAATTAATGATCTTTTTTTTTTAAAAAATTCATGATGAAAAATATACTGGATATTTATGCTACAAATATTTTAGAAAAAACTTGATTTCATATAAAATTATAATATTGTATAGATTTAAATGATATGAGAAATATATAGGTGTTTTCAAAGTGATTAGGTGATTCTCATAGATAAAATTTAATTAAAATCTAAAACAATGTAATCAAAATTAGGTACTCATTAAACATAACAATTATTATGCACACATCGCATAAAACACTAAAATGGTGTACCCTATACCATAGATTTATATGATATATACATAGCAGTCGTTTTAAGTCACCAAATCAACGACGTTTCCGGAACAATTAAAAAAATATATATATAGATATGTCTAATACTTTTGAATAAATTATTACATCGAAGCTTGTAAAAATATTATTAATACATAAATAATAAACGTGCATTCGTACAACACGTCGACCTCGACACGGCATAAAGACGGTCCACTAATGAACAGGAAAACGCAAATCGATCAATGTTAATTCGTTCTCTACGATTCCACTAGAATACATACAATGTATGCCATTATGGAGTATAAATGCATAATAATATACGATAAACACAATATTATGTACCTATTAATATTCTAATTTATCGATTAACCAGATTAGAAATTAAGTTTGACGATTTACACATAATATTATCCAGAACACCGCGAACATACCTCACAGGGTAGTTTGAAAAATTATAATTTCTAATCGTATAACTACATTACGATAATGGTATTATACACGAACGATGGTCTCTGTAGTTGATAACTACATAGAAATACTTCGATCGAAACTTTCACATGTACACGACGGTTGCGCGCTATTACGTTACAAATATAATCTATAGTATCGTCGTGACACAGAAAGCGTCATGACGTATACGCGACGATAACAATGAGAAAAATATGGAAATTTAAATTTCTTAGACTCATACATGAGAGTTAGTTTTCGGCAATGGGATCACACCTAACTCCTTTAGACCATATATCGTAAACGCATGTAAATATTAAGACATTAGGTCGCGCAAATATTACTCGTAAAAATGTGATACCGCGCCCATCGATTAAATTGTATGGAAGAACAACAATAATGGAATACTACGAACATAAATCCCAAGTGCGCGTGTATGTACCATATTATAATATATACCACAAGGAACTGTAATTTTATCGTAATAAATTCAATATATTGTTGTTGAAGACTAACCCGTTGACGTCCGACGATGTAATGCCATCGAAACGGATCCATTACAAGACGAGTGTGATCTGGTCACAGATACGTTTTCCGGTCGCGTTCCGTTGCAACAGTGTTCTACAACATCGTCATCATTTCACGGGCACTCGATACGTTTGCGAGACTGCAGAGATTTCGAGAAACAATCCCGCGCAGCAATATAAATAAACGCGAATGAGAAAAATAACGGTAATGGAAAAAAAAAATTTCAAAATTTACCGATGAGTTAATAAACAACAGGTAACGCACACCTGGTATAAGGTCATACGAACGAGGGTACCTCGCGCGGAGACAGGCAATGTGTGTGAAACTATGGTACAATGCCGAAGACAATGTGCCCACGACGGTCGTTTCTTCACTACTGAGTGGCTGAATCACACGGACCGTTGGCGGTGGCGCGGTCCTCCGGTTTCGCCGCCACCACCGCCGCCGTCGCTAACGGACAGGTCGTTGCCGCCGCCGTCTCGCCGAACGTGTCCGACCGCAGCCGAACCACGGTTGTCACGCTTTCACGATGTGTCAACAACACCACACAGATACCTATTTTATTTTTTTTTATTGGTGGGTACAAGCACATACCGACACGGAGAGACTCGAACAGGACACGATATGACGGTAGCCGCGGGGACGAAAAAATGCATCCCTTCCTTAGCCCCCACCCGCCACCGTCGCCATCGAAGCCCGATTGTACTTGTGTAATCGTGTTCTGCATCTGATATTTGCTGCTAGGCATCTACTCTGCCCGTATTATTGTTTCGGCGCCACGGTATTTTGTGCACCATACGAACGGTTATTCGTTGTGCAATGTCAAAACTACGTCATTGGAAAAATTATATTTTCAAAAGTCCTGGGTACGCACGTATTTATTGTCCGGTCGATGAACGATGGAGAAAAAGATTTAAAGAAAACGCACGATTAAAATTATTTTATAGAAACTGGTATAGCTAATTTATTGTCTTCCTGTCCGAAATACTATGTTCATACGATAAACATGCATTCATGTGCACATGACACGTGTAAGGACGTGAATACGCGAGATCGATAACGGAAGTACGCTCAATAATAACATTAAAATATATTATAATATAACATTATACGGGCAAGAGAGATAAAGTGTCAAAAACCGCGTACTTTTATTTTCACTCGCGTAAATATTATAAAAAAACAAAAACAAAGCGCTGCCTGTTAACACATGATACGTTTAACACGTGCCTAATAACACGTGTCGAATAGAAATCACTAAAATTAAAAACATATGATTTCCATTTATAAGTGCATTACTATATATATACAAAACGACGATGTCCCCGACAGTCGCACCATTTTCATTTTTGTTAAATACATTTTGACGACTTGACGTTTAATTACGCCACGTAACTACATATTATACTACTGTAATATAGAGTTATAATAGGCATATAAGCGTCAATCGTTAAGTATTATATTACTTATATGTTGTATGTAATGACTGATAACAATGATCTGTCGTTAACAAGCGGTTTGAAATTTTCAATTAGAATTTCCATTTTGATACGTAGAGATTACATATTATTATGTATATTTTCTATATTTTCCTCTATTGCAATTTAAAAATTAATATATTCCATTTATTTGGCAGGTAAAAGATTATTTTGAACATCGGGTTACTTACCAATAAATATTATCAATGTAAATATTAACAAATAAAACAGTGAAATTATTCGTACAATAATTGAGTAATCAACTAAATATTATCACTTAACGGTTTATAATGAATATACGTATAATCCACCACAGTGATTGTTGATCGTACTGTTTTTGTTACAGAATAAATTCCAAAGCAGCGTTTTAACATTTAATAATATACGAGCTTTCAAAATAAGTCTTAAAGATATAATGATAAGACGTAAAACTTATACATCATAAGAAATATAATAAATTTATACATTGTGCGCGCATGTGGGTGTCCGTCTGTGTGGGTGTGTGTGTGTGTGTGTGTGTGTGTGTGTGTGTGTGTGTGTGTGTGTGTGTGTGTTTTAGTTTAAGTGCGCTATACCTACGTTTGATTACATTTATTTTGTTCTAAAAACATAACAATATAATAAATAATAAACGCTTAACTATTAACAATGATGTTTCCTATTCTAAACAGAAAGTTAACTTTAGAAAAAAATGTTCTTTATCTATAAGCTTTGATAACTTATGATTGTCCTATTCAGGGTAAATGTGCATTTAAGTGATTAAACTTCCTCAATGATTTGTAAAAATTAAAATATTCACTAATACCTCTAAATAATATATCTCCAAGACCACATTAAACTGTTAGCTGATAATTTCTTCAACTCTATACAGAAATCAGCAGGATTAGTGCTCTACCATTTCAACATAGGACTATCGTTACAACCTCACCTTCGATGTTGACGCCCTTACGACTAATTGTTTAAATAAATGTATGCTTAATATTAATCCACCAAATAATAAATAAATATTTAAGTACTATTGTATGAATAAAAAATTAATGAAATTAATAATACACATATTCATTTTTTGTCTTAAAATATTATGTAACAATAAATTAATCTTGAAAACACATGCCTTTTTAAATTAATAAATTTTTTTGATTATAGCTATTAGTTATATTCTGTAATGATACATAAATCAATCAATTACAATATACAATTATTTATATTATTGTCACAAACCATAATGACATACCTATGTATAGTTATATTATTGAATACAGACCATAATCCATTATAAATCCGTTAAAAGTTAATAATAATTAAATGCTAAATGCATATCATGAAATTTTGTACGAATATATTTTACAGTTATTACAAATATTTTTTTACACACACACACACACACATACACACATATATATATATATATATATATATATATATATATATATATATATATATATATATATATATATATATATATATATATATATATATAAGTATACAACAATTTATATACTGTATGTTTTATCGATTGTATTAGGTATATAAAATATATATAATATTTTTTTATAGTATTTTTAATTTTTTTTTTTAATTAGTTTAATTGGTAAAACTATAAGAAATTCTACAGTATAATTTTTATTTATTACATATAAGTGGTGTTATCATAATATTAAAATATACACTTTAAATTTAAAATAATATTTTATCCTTACGAAAATTACTGCTAAATATAAATTTGTTATTTTATATTTTTTATCGATTTCGAAATTTACATAATATATCCAAATAATATAATTGTAACTTTTTCGCGTTACTTCTTTTCCTATGATCAGTTTTACTGTTCGTTGAATAATGTTATGCACCAACAATTAAACACGAATATATATTTTAACGTTTTTGCAAGTCTTAAAATAATTTTTAGTACAAGGTCTAAGGTCTAAATACAGTTAATTTGCATAAAATATACTGCGGCCGTATCACATTAGATACACAACACTATATGTACAATAAATCATACAATTTCGTATTTTGAATCGGAACCACGAAAATAAATATTATACGGAATAACATTTGCATAATGTCAACACTCGGTATATTAAGAAAAGTTATATTATTAATAATACGTGTAGACATTATACGTTACTAATTATTGCATATAGCTGTGAAGTTTAATCGTGAAATAAAAATTAAATTAGTAAATGGGTGTACATAAAAAAAAACAAATAAATGACATAGCGAGTTGTATGCGTTGAAGAAATGTACGAAGTAGAAACTTAAAACGGTCACGGAATGATTAAATTTTAAAAATTGAAGATGACAATGTAATATTACGGTATTATATTACTGTTTCATTTTAATAAATAAATTATTGTTTAATTTTAATTATCAACGAACAAAACAATAAACATACACCTATATACATATACATTTTGCGCAGTTCTCGCGGTGTTGAAATTAAACTATTTTGTGCTGCTTGATTGATTTTTTTTTTTAACTTTACCTACAGGCAGTTACTAACAGAAAATATTGCAACCATAATCTTTTATATACGCAAACTAGTTCTCAGGCGTCGCGTGAATTGACGACTGAAATGCATAAAGAAATAATAAAACTTATCGGTTATTATGAACAGCAAGGACCTCGAAAATAAATTAATTTCATAAACCAAAGAAAAAATTATTAATAGTTGTAACGAATACTCTTATAGTATGTAACCTATAGAATATTTGCTATATTGTATGCTTAGAAAAATCCATCAATAGAATGATAGAGTAAGACAAATCGAGAGAAGTTCAAGGTCAAAACTCGAAATCATGAGACTCTTATTTTACATTTTAATACTAAAGTTCAATATTATTGTTTATTATAAAAATCTATAAACATTATTAATTTTAATTTTATGAATAATTTTAACGCATAAGGTAAAACATTTTCAAAGTCTATGTTCAATGAATAATTTTACTCTTTTAAGTAATATTTTTATCAATTACGTTGTCTTCGTATAAAAATGGACATATAAACAACTAAGCAGTTCATAAAACGGTAATAAAAAATCGATAAATACTGCAGGGTCCAAGATATTGGTATAATCATACCGGGTCTTGAGATATTTATATTATTTCATAGTTGTTTACATTTTTTAAAAGCCTAAATAATTGGAAAATAAAAAGGGTCCTAAGTAAAGGTCAGTATAATGATTGTATTCTAAATCAATGTTTGTATTTGTTTATTAATAACTAAAATATAGTAGAGGTAATTTTTTTTAAAAATATCGGTTATACTGAAATAGTACTTCAATTTAAAAAAGTTAGCTCAAGTTCGTCTAAGTTAATTCGTTTGATTCTTAACACCTAAATAAGATGGCTTATTTGTATTATGTAAAACATTCATGCTATAAAATATAAAATTATTTACATTTTATATAATTGTTTTTTAAGTTATAATTGTGGTTTATTAACTTTACAAAATATAACAACTGTTAAATTCTAAGTTAAAATTTACAGTATCAATGTGGTAAAAATATTTTCTAGAATTAAGTCATCCTTGTAAGAAGGTGAGTAAAGAAGAAACTTTCAAAATCGTATTCCATTAAAGCATTAAATCATGTTTACGATAGTCAAAGAATATGTACTTTATGGTTAATTTCGTAACATATACTTCACACGTATCAATTCATAGTGGTCATTGTCTATTGGCTAATATAAACTATATGACTCAGCAAAATATTTTTGGTCTCTGGGTAAAGCAATGAAAATGTATTGGTTCAATAATCTTGTATTACTTTAAATCCTTCGGTATTTTTTTTTTTTTTTTAAGATTGTAGAAATATAAATAATAAGTTTTAATTATATTGAATTAAAACAAAAATGTCATCTAAGCCAGTGTTTCTCAACCTGGGGATCGCAAACTTGGTATTCAGGGTCGCAATCGAATGATTTAAATCAATACGAAAATTAAAAACTCTTTCATTAAAAAATAAAATCAATAAAATATTATATTACATATTATGAGCATCGATTATTTACATTAAAATGAAAGACACACTGTTATTAATTTTAAATCGATATTACTGCCTATGTCGCAGTGCACATATCATATTATTATATATTTATGTTGCAGGTCATCGTTAACATCGCCGTGCGTCATTGTAAAGTAAGTTTATAAGTTGCATTTTTACATTGTTTTTCGCATTTTTATACAATTTGTATATTTATAGGGATTGCTAAAAAATTGAAATTCAAAAAGGGGGTCGCTACAGTAAAAAGGTTGAGAAACACTGATTTAGGCAACACTTAAGAGAGATTGTTTATTACATTTTCCAAAAGCTTAGTGTCATTGTCAAAAACAACTAAACTATTATTACAATATATTTATGTATAAGCTCAAGCTAAACCTTTTTTTTAACTAAATTGATTTATTTTATAATAAATAAATACATCATAGTCTACAAATTGTCTACAGATTGGGTACTTTGGAATTATAAATACCTCCTATATAGTTCACAAACTCATTTATCAGTTTTGTGTCTATTACATACAATTATAAAATGGTTTATAGATTCACTAAACACAATTTTATATTTTTTTCGTATATTTAAACATAATATGATATGAATTAAAAATAAGTTCAAATAAAGAACAATTCATACGTAGTCTCTTCATTGTTACCTCTAGTGCAGGTATCTTATAACCATCATTACTCACATTCCTCATTATACTTACACTTAACTAACCCGTATTTAAAATATTAATATTGTCATTATTAAAAAGTTTCAAGCATTAAAACCGTTAAGTTTGTTGAGTAAAAGGTCCAAGGAATAATTTTACGAAAAACGAAATTTGTACGGGAAAATCGAAAACAATTGTTTTTGCTATAATAATAATTTATCACAGACAAAAATTATTATAAAATAAAATGATATTCACGCGATAGTTGTAGACTTTCAAAATATTTAAAATGTACCCATTTATCAACAAATAAAAAATCATATTTGATTTACTGATCAAAACTAAACTGATCAATTTTATGAACTTAAGGTTATTTAGTCAAATAATTGAAAATTGTATTTTTTAAATTAATCAAAAAAGGTACGACATATTGACGCTAACTATTTAACCCTTATATATTATACCAGTATTCAAAATCATTATTTTTCACCTAAAAAATAGTGAACCAAAAAATAATACTTAAAAAACAAAATATTTTATATTATTATTATTATTAAAATAAACACTTCATCTTCATGATGTTGTACAAGCCATAATAAACTATAATTTATCAAATTATATAAATCATTAGAATAGATGATTGGACATATGCAGTTTTCCATAGTATATGTAAGTAAGTTAATATTTCGCAAGATTAATGGACACTACAAATTCAAATGTAAAACGAAATACCCTAGTGCTTAATTTAAATTTGGTTAGATTTCGCTGGCGTATGTCATTAATGTGAAAACAATAATTATTAAGTGAATGCGGAATCTGATTCCCAAACATTTAGTAGAAAAGACCAAAAAAAACGCCTACTAACACTTTTGATAAAATATAATAAGAAGTGTACCAATGAAACAATACAATACCGTGCAACAGTAGCGCAGTCATCAATGGCATTAAAAATTATTATTATTATTTTTATTACTATTATTGCATTAACGGAATAGAAATAAATTAGGTTATGAGAACAATATATGATGGTTATTCGACGAATAATAATAAGTAAAACGTAGTGTATGAGGTAAATGAATCTTTGTTTTTGCAGCCAAATGTAGTTTAGTATCTTTGGCTTTTCGTAAGGTCATTTGACGACATGTCAATCATATGAAACGTAATTAATGTGAAAATAAAACAGACGATTTCAAACCAATTAATTTGGAGGTCAGAGTTTATTTCTATAAATAATTATTCATTTCATGTTTCTCGTTTATCAAAAAATATTATATAAAAGTAGCAAATGTTTCGTTTTTATACCATAAAAGTAATTGATGATAGTAATAAACTAAGTTTGTTTTATAACTTTAAAATTATATTAAATGTATTGAATAGAACTTAAAGTCGTATATATTAAAGTATCCGAATTATATGACGTAACTATAATAACTTTCATTCAGAGATAACATGAAGAAATTTAATTATTGGAAAAATTCACTAATAAAATAGGAATTTTTTGATGTAGGTACACTTAATTTACATTTCATTTCATTTAACACAATTGAGATAAAAGATAAGTGCCATTAAAAAAAACCTAATTTCTAAATGGCAAAATCAGATACCAGAATTTATTCACGACAAATTTTCCAGCAAATCATACAAATAAAATAAAATTTTTTTTTTATGTTTTACACAACTGAACATACGAATATTACCTACCATATAATATTTTTCGTATTATGAAATATAGACCTAAAGCAGTGGATCCCAACCTTTTTGAGACTATTAGCGATGGACGTAGTATGCATGGGTTCATGGGGGCATAGTCCCCATAGAAGCTTTTGTAGCTCCCTCGCAGTGTTTACTTCCATTTAAAACATGTTGACTGAAATTATAGTTTTAAATATTTTTATAAATTTATAATATTTATAATATGAATGACAAAAAAATATAGATAACTAAGTTTGATTTAATATTTTAATTTTAATTGTTTTGTTTTTTTATACTGTAAAATAAAATGCAAATTTAAGAACGAGTCAATTATAATTTGTTTTCTTTTTTAGAAAATGTTCTCTTTCCCTTAATTTCAAGTTAAATATAAAGAGTTTTTGGAATACATTTTTCTATTCCTATATAGCCCCCCACTGATAATTATATCAAACTGCGCCCATACTAATTTCTATGACAATTTATTAAGTAATAGATCTATTATATAATCAATGTTATTACAATGTTATTATTGAGTCGGTGTGGAGTATCAGAAGGTTTCAGTATAGGAGTAGGTGTGCACCAGGGGTCAGCTCTAAGCCCCTACCTGTTCTCAGTGGTAATGGATGAGGTTTCAAAGGAGATACAGGGTGAGATACCATGGTGTATGATGTTTGCGGATGATATAGTTCTGATAGGAGAAAACCTAGAAGTTGTCAATAATAGGTTAAATGAGTGGAGGTTAGCCCTCGAAGAAAAGGGATTGAGAGATAGTAGAAATAAAACTGAGTATATTGAGTATGATTTTGGAAAAATAGACCAAGAAGTTGAAGGAATGAGGAGACAACTGACAATAAATGGTGATGTGATAGGTGAAGTTGAGAGCTTTAAATATTTAGGATCTTTTGTTCAAAAGGACGGGGTCTTTGACATTGATGTAAAACATAGGATTAAGTGCGGGTGGATGAAATGGAGAGAAGCATCGGGCGTGTTATGCGATAAGAGAATTCCAATTAGGCTGAAAGGTAAATTTTATAAAAGTGTAGTGAGACCAACTATGCTGTATGGTTCAGAGTGTTGGGCGGTTAACAGGAGAATAGAACAAAGTATGAGTGTCGCGGAAATGAGAATACTTAGATGGTTGAGTGGAGTGACAAGAGAAGATAGAATACGGAATGAATACGTGAGAGGTAGTGTTGGTGTAGCGCCAATTGTGGACAAGATGAGAGAAAATAGGCTGAGATGGTTTGGGCATGTGATGAGGCGAGAGAAAACGAATGCAGTAAGAGTGGTTATGAAGATGGACGTTGAAGGGAAAAGAGGAAGAGGAAGACCAAAAAAGAGATGGTTGGAGACTTTGGAGAATGACATGAGGGCTGTCGGTGTGTGCAGAGGAACCTCGATTGACCGAGTAAAGTGGAGGTGTAGGACAAGGGTGGCTGACCCCATATAGTTGGGAGAAAGGCGAAGTAGAAGAAGAGAAGAAGATTACCCAAAAATCGGTTAAGATATTAACAAATATCCGTTTCCACAAAAGAAGCGCGTGTGCACAGCCTAACAAATAACTCTTATTACATGATTATCAGTTATTGCAACCCAATTAGACTAATTCATAGAACTGTAATAATATATAAATACATATATCATGTAAAGGAACATATTTTTATATTTTTTTGTTTGTGCACATTATGTACATGGTTCATTTCACAAAAGACCACGGATAATCGAGAATACATATTTTAAATATTTTTTGAAGGTAATAAGACAATACTAATTATTATAATAAAAAGTATAAAGTACATGAAAAAATTTAAAATTAGTCAAGTCTTCGTCCCTAAAAAAAACCTTATTTTACACCTTAGATGGTTATTACCCCCGGTTGAGAATCACTGACCTAAAGTATACTTTATATATACTAATAATTTGTATACAATTAAAATAAATCATTGTATATTTTTAATCAGTTTTAAGTATACTCATAAAACGTGCAATTATGTTCTGTTTTTCTTTGATAACACATTGTTTGATAAAATAATTTTAGTAATGTAATTTTGATAGGTGATAGGTATTCACTTTATTTCAATATAATATTGTTTTATTTACTCTTATTTGTATCAGTTTATCCAATCACCTGGTCATCATAGATAATTGATTAATTATGAATAATAAGTTCATGATTTTTATTTTTTATTACAATTTAAATGAAATATTCACGAATCTCGATTCACCATCGGCAATCGCTTAACGATAAAATAACCATTTATAGTTCTCAGTGGCGTAATTAGGAATTGATTTTGGGTTGGGATAAAAGTTTATATTTTATCGTTACAGTGGAGGGCTGTGCCCTCCACGCCCTCTATTGATCATTAAGTTTCATAGATTACAATATTCACTAATTACTGTTAACTATATACTTACAAATTGACGTGGATATGTCATTATGAGTGTATAGAAATTAGAAATGCGACGTTATAAAATATGAAAGTTTTAATTATTTCAGAAAACAGTTTAACTTTCTTACTACTTTGCTAGGTTGGTATTCTTCTGAATGATATTTTTTTAAACTGTCTTTTTGAACGACTTGATCAATTTCTTAAAATTTTTTTAAAAAATATGAAAGAAAGGCATCTGACTGCCTTTTCATTTTTAATTTAATAAAATATTTTATTAGGACTATTAGGTATTGCTTATTTAAGAAAATTACAATTTAAAGACAATAATTATAATAATTATTTTAACTTTTATTGCTGTTATTCTATAACTGATAATAGACATTAGTTGGTGTTACTCAAGTTTAATAAAAAATTTCAAAAATTGACCTTATACCACAGAATAAATCATATTTAAAATAGTATTATGAGTTTCTATCAATAAAGACATACAATTTAGTCAATAGAATACTCTATGATTTAGCCGGTTATAAAATGATAAAAAATTAACAATAGCTGTTAGCTTTTGTTAGTTTTATCTTTTAACTATGATAATGTCTATAATCCTTAATTCTTTAAATAAAATGAAAATCTTAAAATCATTAAAATCCAAGTGCTTACGGGAATTAATTAATTAATAACTTTTTAAGAAAAGGCTCTGGTGGGGGATATATACCCATATTCTCCCCATAATTACGTCACTGATAGTTCTTAAACCTTAGCATCAAATATAAATTGTAAAAAAATAGATGTTCAAAAGCCAAAAATTACTCTTTATCATTTATGTTATTCAGGCCAACTTCCAGTGACATCTAACATTTTTACTTTACGCAACTTTCGTACTTTTATAATATTTTATATCTGCATGAAATTATAAATATATGATCAAAAAAAAATATGTATGATTATTTATTTTTTAAAAAGTAGAAAATGTT
The DNA here is from genome assembly GCA_034509805.1 of Sipha maydis. NCBI lineage: Eukaryota > Metazoa > Arthropoda > Insecta > Hemiptera > Aphididae > Sipha > Sipha maydis. The sequence goes on along the minus strand of JASXSY010000029.1, from coordinate 373,156 downwards.
GATATGACTATGATTTGCGGGTCTAACGAATAAATTGCGTTAAAACTACATGGGTACTCAAGAGCTTTTTTTTTGGTTTTTGCCTTTAGCGAGCATAAATATTCATTTCCTTACTACTAACATGTTTGGTAAATAAAGTGTAAATATCTTTCAAAGACAAATATTACAATTTCACTTTTTTGTAACTTCAATTACGTATAAATAATCAGGGTATTAATTGGTACTTTAGCCATTAAAGTATTAATTATAAATGAAAATGTTCATAAGATTATTTTATACATAAGAACTGAACCATATACCTTTTTTTGATGACATTGTGTGTGTTACATTATTACGGAAATCATGTGTTTTGAATTTTATGGTTCATCCTCATTGCGTCATACGCTCATCTCATTTATTCATATTACGTATTTTTTTAATTTAAATAGACCGTTACGTTTTACTGGTTTAGTATTTTGCACACCATTCGTAAAATAATGTCTTCGATAATGCCATAACTCAACGTTGGTCTATGTGTTAATAACTGTTATTTATATTATAAATTGCGTTATAATTATTATGTAAAATTATATACAATTTTCCTATCAGTATTCTACGATTAAACACTATAATAAATCAATGACCTACAGTAATTTAGCGATTGATGAGTACAGAAGTTTGCAATCAAATGAGTATATTTCGGAATTAATTCAAACGTTCACGATTATGAGTCATTCACCATTCGAGATAACCGCAAAAGTAATATTTTTTCTTTAAATTGATCACCAACTAATAAAAAAAAAGAAGTGAAAAGTTACTTAATCGCAATACAATATGCATCTAAATGAAACAATACACAGGCCACGAGAGCAAGAGAATATTACGTTAATGCAACGGATCATATTGCAAATTATATAATACAACATAATATAATAATTTACTTTCGGAATTTAATATTCAACTAATTCGGTGGGAAATCGTGCACGGACCATTGTTTGAATTCAATTTTGACGATCGTGATCTTAAAGCCATAGTATAACACGCTGTATCTAATAATAAAATATGTATACATAGGTATCTAGCAGCCTTATTTTAAGATTTTTCAAAAAGAGAGCAATGATATTTTACACTTCTTATTAAATTATTTGGATTAATATTAAAATTGTATCATGTTTTTATTTATATTTACGTAGTTACAATGAACATTAAACTAAATTAATGAGATCAGATTAATCATGATGATGTATTTTTATATACTGTATATGATTTGTGATTTATGAGAATTATTTATATCATTAACTTATTTTAATTGCATTGTGCCTCATAACTTATAACTATTAGGTCTAAACAATTTGAACTTTTAACTTTACTTTAAAGATAACTGTACTATTTTATCGATACAATCTAAAGAAACCATTACTATTCAAAAAAACGATCTCAAATATAATAAAAATTATGAAATGTTGATACAATTATAAAAAAATTAATAATACAAATACATATAAATCGTGATAAAAATAATAAAAAATTGATGTTAAATCGTACAATTTTTGAAAAATAATTAAGTAGATAGAACAAATAATGTGTTATGCAGTGTTTTACATGAAAAATAAATACAATTTAGTATTGGTTTAGTATAACTACTTTGTACATTTTATAAAAATCCAAATCCTTAATCCTAAAGATAATATTATTTTACAATAAAAAATATTTTTGTGTACCTACCTATTTTAACAACTATTATGATACGAAAGTATGTTTTATCAACACAAAACATTATGTTATCAATTTGTCATAAAAATGAAATATGAGTCAATTGTTATACTTAAACAATAGTCGTTTAATAACAACAATAAATATATAGATAAATAAATTAAAAAATAAATAAATAAATAGTTTAAAAATGTAAAATACTCTAATTTAATATATATTCGACAAAAAATAATGTTAGGATAAATCGTGTGCTCCATATTAATTTTCAGTGATAGTATATGAGTGGTTAATTTAACTGGTATTTTGCCAAAAAGAAATGTTTATTATTTTAGAAATTCTGTATGAAATATTTAAAAGTATTAAAATTTTATAAATAAATATATAATATATAATAAATAAATATCTATATATATTTTTTTTTTGTTATAACATAATAATTTATTTTTCAATTTCAATAGTATTTAAGGTATCAAAACTGAGATAATTACCTATCTATTTTGGAATTTGTTTGGGGAAGTATTAAGAAATCTTTGAAGCAATAATTCAGTAATATAGACTGTATCATACTTTATGTACTATATACTATATTACTATATATTATTAATATAAATAACATCATTTCAGAAATTAAGTAAAATCATAGCTAAATAAAAATGTTAAATAATTTGCAATCTAAATTGTTGAATGGTTACAAGTTTTAAGTAAACTATGTATGTGATAGGTTTATTAGTATCTGCAATTGCATACCTACACAAGGAAAATTCCAACTAGAAGACAATCATAATCAATTTAATAACTTTACTATACTCATACTCAATGGTCATTGTGATTTGATACTTATGATTACTATTTAGCCATATACGAGTAGTGTGTATTGTTATTGTACATAAATACATAAACATAGTTGAGGTTGCATCTTTTATATTTGTTTAAGTATCAGTCAATATAATGAAACATATAATACGCATATATATATATATATATATATATATATATATATATATATATATATATATATATATATATATATATATATATATATACATATTATGTATAAAGAAAGAATATTTTGGTATGCTAATTATAGTATTTGAAGTTTAAATTAACCGCTTGTTCGATATTCAGACACCTATAGCGTACATATTTTCTAAACAATATTATTTACTAAAAACAAATAAAAAAATAACACTTATGACTCTCTAGCTCACTTTCTATAACTCAAACCTGTAAGAACCGAAACAATTTGAGATGAATAGTTTTATAAGAATAAGTTTTCGAGTTAGAGAAACTTCCTTGAAAAAACTACAAACATATATTACATTGTATAATCAATTAGAATAACGCTAAATAAATTTTGATTATTTAAATTATTAAAAAAAATGTTAGAAATCTCTAAATTATAAACTATGAGTTATTGTTATGCTTATAATAATTTTAAAAAGCCACAATATGACATCATGCCTAAAAATTTGATTTCGTCAATGCACCCTTCACACCTTTTGGAATCCAAAACTTGTACTCATAACAATGCGATGGCTTCTAATATTCCAATTAAAACGATTAAAATCACAATGAAACTATTCTTAGAAAAATTGTCGAAAAATCATCTACCGTTTTCGAGTTAAATCAGCCTGTTGCGCGTAGTAAAACTAATAACCACCAGTTTTATTAGTAAACTTAAAATAATTAGCCACGATAGATTCGTTTAATAGTAACATAATTAATAATTATGTTATTATTTTTAGATTAAGATTATATACAAATGTACTATTAATACTTAAATAAAAAATTATGTGTTCCAATATATTGTGTAATATATAAAATTGAATTGAATGTTTAAGTGTACAGTCTAGTTGAGGCAACCATTTATTTTTAGACTATTTTTTTATCGGTTAAATGCTCAAACATATACTCATTCATTATTTAATTAATCGTTAGCAAAACTTCATAAAATTAGCATACACATCAGTGGCATATGTGATCCCCGCTGATATATGATTCCCAAACTCAACAGGTTATAAATGTAATATAAAGGGCTCGGGACTTAAAGCACTTAAAATCATTAAAATAAGCGCTTTAAAAAGTACTTAAAAACATCATTAAAAGCACTCAAATAAGTATTTAAAAAACTTAAATTTAAACAAAAATATTTAATTAAAAAAGAAAAAATGATCTAAAATAGGAAAAATAAGCAACAATTTCTAAATTTTCTTTTTACATGAACACAATTAAGTACTAGACATATTTCGAAACTGTCTTGAACATAAAATTAAAGATTAAAAAAAAAATATTAAAATAAATAAATATAGTTCATGTTATAATTTTTTAATTAAAAAATCAAAAACAAATAAATCTTTATATTATAAAAAAAGATTAACTTTGACTTTCGAGACATTGTGCCTTATTGTTTATGAATTTTCCAAGGCATTTTGTGAAAAATAAAATATAAACGATATTTATAAATAGTTAAAAAGTCTGGGAAAGGTCAATGGGCTACGTCATCGTTTATAATTAAGCAGAAATATGCAAAAAAAGCAAAAATAATCAGAAAAACAGGAAATAAGCATTTTTTTAAAAAAATCATCGAAAAAAAGCATTTTAAAATTTCATAGTTGAACCTGTTTTAACATGACATACATATCCATAACTCTCTGCTATAGTTTATGTCAAACAATAAAAATAAGCAAATGCTATAAGTCCCGAGCCCTGGTAATAAATAATATTAGCGATCTCTCGGAAAATATTTTAAATGCAACAAAAGAAACATAAAATATACACACAATGAATTTATGTTTATAGTTACTCAATAAAAACAAAGCATTCAAAGCTAGTTTTCAATATGTTTTCTTAAATTATTAAGTTCAGTGGAGCGACTGCAATACGTGAACATGTGTATTATACGTACTATTTCTATAAAAAAAAAAAAACAAATAATAATTAGCAGTGATGAAATATGGCTTATTTCTTTCTCTCAGTAATGCTCCGGCTTACACGTTAATTATTATTTATGTCTAAAAAATATTCCACAACAAAACCTAATGTACATACATAAAAAGAAATCTAAAAGAAAATCAAACTTCAGTGTCTAACGCACTGCGGGTACCTGATACGAACAGATTAGGCATACCTTCTATTATATAAATAATGTAACCAAAGAAAATATCCCAGTGTGGAAAATAGTGAAATCGCGTTTTACTGTTATATTTTTGAACGAGTGTTCTGCGAATCTACAACATACGATGGATTATTAATACTTGTTACAAAATGTCACGTTTAAATTATCTGAAATGACAAACAGAAATGATCAGCTAATACACACACACATATATTCTCTATATTTGAATTTCCATTTGTTGAAAAAACTAATAATTTAAAATTTTTAACATTTTAGTAAGTTCATGAGTTTAAAATAAAAATCGATTCACAGAAAACAGATGTTTTACGAAATATTACATAAATGTAAATTACATTTACCTTACATTTATGTAAATTGTAACTTAAAATTAAAATGAATGCGTTTTGATAAAATACTAATTTGTAAAAGTTAAGGTTCATAAAACATAAAAATACATTGTAATACAATGATCACAAATAATATAATTTGACTGAGTCATATGTACCTAAGTAGATATAAATAACTATTAATAATTTTATTTTATTTGGGTTATTTACTATCATAAAATATTATCATGGACTTTTAATTCATATTATATTACATAATGATATTTAATTTTATGAAGATGTGAATACATCTGAATAAATTAACTTAATTATTTACTTTGTATTCAAGCCACAAATAACTAAGGCACAGTAATGTTTCTCCCAATTTTAAACTACAAGTATTTTATAAAAGTGAAAATAACTTATTTATTTTAAAATAGTACACCACTAACTTGTATTTTAAATATTTGTTAACTTTCAAAGACTATTTATATTATTATTTCATAATTATGACTACAAATTTCGTACGTATAAAAAAAAACTCCATAATCAAATATTTTAAAATATATGTCAATAATTTTATATAATATAATATACGGACATACTGCAAACGTATTACAGTTATTAATTTAAATATGTGCTTATGTAGGCGTGCACTTACCCCAATAAGATAATATCTTTAGTTAATGTGTATCGATTGCATACCAACATATTCTAAATACAATCGATTGGGATCTATATCGACCACGGTCACATAAAAAATCCTTATTCCATTTACTAAAGAATGAGTAAACAAAAATATTTTTGTTTTTGTTCCACATCGAACACAAGTAATTATATGTTATAATATAGTGTATAATATTATATTATAACAATAGAACTATAATGTTTAATCCTTCAATCGCTTTACAATGATACGGATTCGATGTATTATAAATTATAATTCCATTAATGTGCTTTATCTGCAGTGCACGCAATAATATAGGCTTTAAAATACTATCGATTGAAATAGATAAATCAATAATATTAAGCTGATGATATACTTTATCCTTACGACACGACACAAAACAGCTATGGGCGTTGTGGCATCCGACTATTGCCGATCAACTCCCTGGTGACTGGTGTACAAGTAATGCGTATTTACGCAACTAAATGTAAAATATTTGCGTTTGTGCTGTTATTCGTCCCATCGATGATGTAATAATTACAATTATTGTTCTCATAAGCGTATACTGCGTCTGATAGATAACAATGTGTATAGAAAGTTATGAAAAATTAAGACATTTATAGATATAGAAGTCTGATAACATAATCTATCTTGAAACAATTTTTTTGTTTTAATTATGCTATTTTAATTTATTGAACTTTAAAAATTCTAACTTTTGCAACAACTAAAAATGCATCTAAAATTTAGGAAATTGGAATTTTAAAGTGCATAAAAAAACAACACAAATTTAATAGAAATATTTAGAAACCATGAAATTTCTTTAAAATGCTGATATAAGTACTCAGTAAATGTTTTAAGTTTCTATGATTAATATTTAACGAAAACAGCTTAATAATCAACATCGGGTTAAGATAATTTTGTTAAACTATACAATTTCGTAAGAATTTTATTTGGTTAAGCATATAAAATATTGTGACATTCCAGCAAGTTTTTTTTCGCTTCAAAAAATCTTATGAAAAATCTTGAATTCAATTTTTAAGTCTTAATTATTAAAATTTTAAGTTTTCTAAAATTGTAATTACAAAAATGTAGCAATTTTCTTTAAATTTATCTTTTTGTCAAAGTATAATATTCAAACAATTGAAAAATATTTTTTGTTATTAAGCTCAATTTGTTTATTAAGCCGTACATCTTTATATATGTATGTATATATATGAGAAATTGTGTATTATATTTCAAGATTTTTTATCTAAACAAAATTATTTTATTATTACTTTTGAAAAAAAAGCTAAGGAAACATGATATTTTCAACTGTCTATCAATAGCTCGAAAAATTATACCATCCATAGCAATGTTGATAATAAGCATACGGTGAAAATTTCAAGTCAATATAATTATAATTTTTTGATTTACAATGAAAAAAAAATTCGATGCTATCAAAAACCGGACTACTATCAATTTTACCGTTTTTTTTTTTTACCTACCTATATAATTTGTCATCAGTTATTTTTAAATTGTTAAAAAAAAATATTGGAAAAATCGTAAATTAACCCTGTTTTAAGTACTAACTAAAACCCACTTTCTATTTTTGACTTAAGTCTTTATTTATGAATAATTTAAGTTATCCTTTAGGTCGGAATTATACACATACACAAAAAAAAAATACAAATTATGATAAAAGCAAAAAAAATGTTCGTTTCACTCAGAATTTAAAATATAGTGTTTATAAAATATTTAATATATTATATACTTGTATATTTAATAAATCAGTTATAGTTCTAAGATTACAAAGTGTTACTTGATAGTATTGTATAAATACAAATACAATAAATAATAATTAATTTTGCAATCGATATAGTGAGATTGATTTAAACTTAAAATATAGCATAATGACATTGTATCTATAATATTGGATCGAGGAGTTAAATATTTTTAATTCAAATTTAAATAACACAATTACGCTATTTAATTTTTAATATTTTACTGGAAGATAAGTTTTTCATCTAACTATTCATCAAACATGTTTTATACGATAGTCGATCCACGATGGAACAATGAATGCATAAATTTATTCCCTATCCATAATTTATCTTAAATTTTTATTTTCCGACACTATTCACTATCTAATGACACATCGCAATAATATTTAACTAGTTTTCATTTCGCACATTGTCTATGCCCATTTAATTTGTAATGAAATACTAAATAACACTAAACGTTAAATTTGTTTTTAATAATTGTGTGTGTTTAATAAATCTGTATATAAAAACCAGATGACCCTATTTGTAATACGAATACCAATATTTATAAAAAATGTTTTTATGATTCATAGAACAGTTAACGATTAAAAAAATGGTAATATATTTAGTTATTATAATAACTGTTTTTTTTTTAAAAAAAAAAAATATACTTATGTACAGTTTTCAAAAATAACAGAAATTTCGATGGAAGAAGCTCGATTCATTTGTGCTTGGATCAGATGATTTTATTTTACATTAAATTACACTTTAAGCAAATACAAAACCAAATAGCTTTAAATGCAACGAATATATTTTATAACAATGTGATCCATTCATTTCGGTTTTGCAAAAATAAACAGATAACCCTTGTCGGAAATTTCAAGAAATCTTTAGATTATGCACGGTCTCCTTAGTTACTTATATAATTTTTAACGACTACACAACACAACGGTTATACCTACTGAATAAATCCCGTTTTAACGAAACATTTACCGTATATAATGCGCAATACAATTGTATGTTATAACTTGTACATGTAACACATATAGGTACAATTGCAGGGAGTCTCCATCGCGTAGCAGAAGAACCATTTTGAGAGAAATTACCTTCTACGCACATTAGATCGATCAACTCGTTTACTTACACCATTTTATTATTATTGATTACCACACGCGTTAAACGGTTGCGCGCACGGCATTATAGACCTAGTACAAGTACATAGGTGTATAACACAATAGTTATCCCGGAGGATTTCGACAGTTTTCCAGTGAAACTATACTCCCATGACGTCTTGGCTGAATAGTAAATAGAAATATTTTGGGTATATGTGCGCGTGTACTAAATGGGGGGAGATAAAAACCATAACAATATCGGATGGACTGCGGAATGATAGTAAAAAAATTTTCTCGAGGCAAATCATCGAATAGTTATAATAATAAAAACCGTAGTTAAGACCAGCAGCATGGCATTACAATATAAGACTAATTCGCCGTAACGTGATGTTATTATATTATGATATATAGGACGTTCAAAATTATTATTTTTTTTCCGCGATTATTATTACTGCAACGAAACCGTTTCAGTTTTCCGGTATCCGGCAGGTTATAAAATATGTGAGTACGTTCGAGAGTAATGTGTCTGAAAAAATATGCCATCCTAAGAGAAGCGATACATTAGAAATTTAAGTCATAATGACGACTAAATATCCCATTGTCATATTTGTCATTGCTGCACTAAGAAAATTCTTAATCCGGTAAAAATTGATAGAATAATACACACTATTATAACGGTATTATTTTCACAGTTAAATTTTTTAGAAGAGTGAAATTATCTTAGAATAAAAAGGGACGGCGATTGTTCTTACACTGACACTCGTCTCGCTCTACTCATCTCGATACATGACAATTAATTATTGCTTTAAGTTTGAAAACAATTATTCTTTAACTTAAATTTTCAAAATTTTGAAACCGATAACTTATTAAATCATTATCAACATTTTTTCGTCAGTTATAATAATTTACCAAGAGCTTTTCAGAAATATAAAAATCAAATTTAAAATATATAATTGAACAACGTTTAATTTTTATAAAATAATTAATACAAATTATTATATCAAATTTCTATTGATCTCCAAAAGTATTAAATTCGCTGATTCCAAGTGGAAATTATAATTATATAAAAAAAATAAAACATAATTTTCTTTATATTGTATTGTATAATATTCAACTCAAAGAACACAATGTAGTATAAATAAATATTAAATACTAAAAATATTTAATTGTATACATAAAAAAATCTGAAAAGAAAACACTAAATATTTTCAAAATAAGTCTTTTTTTTTTTTGTAAGGTCAAACTTATGAATAATTATACAAAGCTTAATTATTTATATCAAATACATAAATAAATATACTTTTTTAAATATTTATTAGCACAGTTATTAAATATGTTAACAAAAATAGAATATTTATCTGATTTTGTTGAGCACAAATTGAGCAAAACATTGGTAAAGGCCACTATGGGATAGTTGAAAAATTATATAAACTGAAATCACGTGTAGATTGATCACAGACAAATTAATTTCATATACTTTGATAATATTATTTTGTTTTGTTACAAATGTATTGTTTTCAATACTTTACATACATTTCTAAGTAAGTTCATAAAATATTAATTTTAGTAAACTGATAAAAATAACTAACAATTTGTTTTCTTAGTATGACTAGAAGTATAAATGGTCCCTAAACAATTTTAATAATCCATCAATACATAGTAATAACAGCCAACAGTAAATAATTTATACCAAATTATAAAGAACCCATACAGTCATATATATATATATATATATATATATATATATATATATATAATATCATAGACTTCCGGGAAATATTTAAAAAAATAAATAATAATTTCTAATTATAAATTATAATTATTGTTTTAACATTGTATTATAAATACAGTTCATCTAAGTTGCTATATCATAATTTAAAACAATTTGATTTCATTGAATTTCATGCAATAATTATCCAGATAAAATACCTTAAATAAATTGTCGAACTTAAATATTCCATTTATTAGTTATCAATATTATTATATAATTACAACAAAAGTTCTAAATAAAATAAAAAAAAAATATAATAAAGTTATTTTATTAACTAAAATAAATGTATAAAAATAATAAGATCTTTACTAATGTATATTATAAACAAGGATGGCCAATTATGCAACTTTTACCATAGGTACATGAAGGTATGGAGTTTTCCTCATAGTTTTTAAAAAAAATAAACACATACTAACCAGTAATTTCCAATAGTTTTAATCATATATATAGAAATATAGGTATTTATTGATATTTTAGTCACTAGAAATTATGGTACCACCCCACTACATTTTATTTTAAAAATAATAGGTTAGAATATTTGACATAAAACTGATTTTAAGTGTGATGCATTCAATACTTTCAGATGTTCTCGAATATTCTCCAAAATTAAAAAACTATTATCAAAAAATATACTCAACAATTTGATACATCCTAGCCAAATTAAAATAAATAAGTATGAAACAAATTATATTTTATTTTATGTCTCATGACTTGTACATATGATCAAATCTATAAACAATAATGCCAATGGTAACTACAAAAATATTTACCTTTATGTTTTCTTCTTTCAAACAATATACTTATAATGCTCTTGGCCACCCATGAATTATAAATTTGGATTTCATTTTATTGTAGTTTTACAGAGGGGTTTTTTTTACAAATAATTTAAAATGTACACTACATTTATAAATATATTCCAATATAAAATAAATATCTAACATATAAATAGTTTACGGAAAAAATTATACAAATAAAATTATTCATAACAATATTCAATGAGACACACATTCAAGTGTATTAAAAACATGTCTAAATATTCAATTAATGTAATGGAATAATATAAAATAATTAATGGAAATGAAAAAATGAATATGTTGAGCAAATATTATTTTAAATGAGTTTTATTGATTAAAATATTTAATTATAAATTGTTTAATTTTCGAAAATAAACGGTAAATAATAAAAAAAAAATATGCTAATTACTAAAATATATAACAGATATCAGAAAATAAAAAATATATTTATTTATTAAATTAATTAAAATTTTTAATGTAAATCAAATATATATATTATGCACCAATGTTATCAAATATTTAAAACCATTTGTTATATGTATAAAGTGCAAATATGTGCGTATGAATACATTTTAAAATGAGATTCTTTAAAAAATATATAATATGAGTGTTAAATAATATATAATGTATGTTTTTGATTAAACTAAATTTGTATTAGACAAATTTAAAATAAATAATACAAAAAATGAAAACAAATATATAAGAACTCAAAAATTTGAAAATTTTTTAAAATATGATATTATAAGTAAATGTTATAAGATATGGTATTGTATTTTTTTTAAAAAAAAGTTTATAAAACTAGTGTTACAAAACATCACTTTACCAGTAAATAATTGAGGAACAATACTTTGAGCGGCCAATGCTTAGGAATAAAATGTAAGAACAGAATTTTGATTTCCTCGCACCAAAAGAAATGGAGGCATACCTTGTGTTAGTGTCTCTAACCAAGACATATACAAAGAGGCTGGAACTACATTTTTCCTGGGCATTGGTAAAGTCCTAAAATCATTAAATATTAAGCAATTAATTTAAATCTCATAATTATAAAAACTTCAATTTAAAGAACATTCCAACAAGTAATTTCAATACGTTAAGTTACTTACATTACAATTAAATTGGCTTCTTGAGAATTCTCTAAAAGTAGTTCTCTTAACCGTAGATGACGATTAGTTTTTTCTTTCATTGCTGTCAACTCAGATTCTTTTATACCATCACCTATAAATAAACAAATAATAAATAAAATAGTTAAAGTTTTCTTTCGCTTCATTCTGTGTAGCATACTTTCACTGTTTGGTCCTTTAGGCTTATAACTTTTTATTAATGAATCATAAAATGCTAATGTTTCTTCATGTGGTTTTCTCATTAGATCTGTTATCACTAACAAGTCTGAATAATCAATACGAAATTTAGCTAATAAGCTGGCAATACTAAAATAAAAATATACATAATATAAAAATACAAAATAAAAGCAAATAATTAACAACTGTTTTACCTTCTTTGCTCAAATTCCAATTGATCTTTTTTATTTGCAATTGTAAATACTCTTAATTTACAAGATGACCAATTCCCCCTTGTACTTAATATATAAGGCAATAACAATGTTAATCCTGTAATAAACAAATTAAGTTATAAGCGACTTAATAATATCATCGTTAAATATTTAACATTTACCTCCATCATCATATAACCACCACACATCAATTGTACCTTTCTTTTGTTTACGTTGGAATCTGGTTATCTCATTTATAACATCTTTGGGTAAGTCATAACCATCAGTTCCTCTATATTACAAACATTAATACTATATATACATTTTTATAAAGTATTAACATATTTTTAAAAACTTACTTCACAATATTAGCTTTTTGATTTTTGTTTATAATTTGTTTATTAGCTTTATCATCAGTGCCAGGTATATTAAATATTGTAGGAGCATCTTTTGCCAATAACTCATCTTCTTCATCACTAACATTTTTATCAGCTATTATACAATACAATATTATTCATAAATAACAGTTAAAATATTTATTAAAAAAATAAAAACAATATATGCATATAAATGTTTAAAAATGTACTTCCATAATTTCAAAATAAAATGAAGATATTATTCTCAAATAGATTACTTGATTTATCTAATGATAAAATATTTGTTAATGTTTTAAAAATGAAATCATAAAAGTATTTTAACATTCTGTATTATGTTAAAATGTATTATATTAAATTGCATTTTATTTTTGTAATTAATGATTAACTTCTATATTGTTAAACCTTGCTAACTCAAATTACTTTGTTTGTGAATACTAGATATTCAACTTCAGATCAATATGTTTTCAGATGATTACAAAACAAATAACAACAAATTTAAAACATTTTTATTTAATGGGATATAAAATAATGAAATTCTCAAACTATTTAAAAAAAAAATATTCAGGCACATACCAACAGTAGACATAGATTGTGAACGACTATGTAAAAACGGTTCTTCTGACAAGTATGATGCTTTACGATTCACCAACATATCTAGTTGCATTTCATCAATAAGAATAGAATTTGAAAAATTAAGTCCAGATTTAACACGCAATATACAAACAGCCATATGTATATCTAGGGCTTTACTAAAAAAAAATATATATTTAGTTAATCGCGAATAATTGGATTACTCTAGTCTTAAGAACATACTGGAGAACATTGAAATACATATTTAAATCTTGATTGCTACATTTAAACCAATTACTCTTATAACCTAACATTACAATGTTTGGTTTGAGTTTTCCTAAGCCAACTGTTTGCATCAGACTTTTTGCTCCATCCTCAAAATTAGTACCATCTATTTGTACATAAAATCCTTTGATTTTGTGGTAACATAACCAATTTATAGCATGTTTTGAATATATCTCAAGTAACTTTTGTGAAGTTGGAGTCTATAAGAAATATAAAAATATTAATGGATTAATAAAGAACAACTTTAATGATTTTTTCTTTGTAATAAACATACTTTGATAATATTTCCACAAACTAGTAATGACAAATTTTTTGTGATAAGATGAGCAAAATCTATTAATGATGGTCTAGAAGATGCCATTCCTGTAAGTACAAGTAATTGAGGCCTAAAGTTTTTGACATGATCTTCAACTCTGATAAGATTATGAACAGACATTAAGGCTTGTTTATAAGTTTGGGCTTGAGTACTTGTACCCCAATTGACATCTAAAATAAATACATTTTAGAAATTTAAATGCTTTTCAATTCAAAATCAATATAGCTTACCTGGTTTTTGATATGACACAATCAAGTACAAAGCTAAAATAGCACCTAATGTTACCAGAGCTGTCCACCAGCTTATGACAAACATTAACACAACACATAGCATTGCGCCTCCCAAACTTAACCACTTATTATATAACTGAAAGGAAAAAAAAAATATTTTTGTAAAATTATTAATACCTTGATTTAAAATATGAACTCAACAACAACTAGTAATGTTAAAAATTATAAACCTTACAAATATACATATTGACCCATTTATAAAATAAACAAAAATTATTATTTAAAATTAAATATATTATTTTTGATCAATACCTTAAAAGTAGGACGCCAACCAATTGGTTTAACTAAAGATGCATGAAAAGTACTAAAATTTATCAGTGCATACACACTTAAGAATATATTGGATATTGAAGGTAATATTGCATTCAAATCGCCTGTAAATCAAGGTTTTTGTTTGTTATCAATAACATTAAAAACAACTTAATATATTCTATATTAAACTATATATTTACTGTACCAGGAATAACAAACAGCAAAACAATTATTGTAGTCAAAATATCAGCTCTTATTGGCTCTCCTGATTTATTACTAAATCCAAACCATGAAAGATTATTGTATAGTCTATCATTGCATAACATTTGAAATACCTTTGGAGCAGCTAAAAATGAAGAAAACGAAGCTGTTAATGTTGAGGCCAAGATACATGCGTATACTAATGGACTAAAAAAGGCTATCAGTCCAATAGTTTGATTGACTGCCTAAAAATTGTTATTAAAATGTCATAAATAGTAATTAAAATATTAATATTTTACTAGGAAATTTACTTACATAAATTTTATTAGGAGTATCACAGCATGATATTGAATCCGATTTCAAAGAAGAATCTTCATCTATTAAATAGGTCGAACCAACTAAAACTGCAATACTTATATAAACGGAGGAAGAAATAAAAATCGATGTTAAGGAACCTCTTGGAATTGCTCTTAATGAATCCTAAATCACATACAAACAAAATATTGTAAAAAAAAATATCAGATTTGTTGTACTAATAACTTCTAAATTCTGACTGAAATATTGTTACTATAGTCCATCCCACGAGAGAATAATCAGTCCGCCAACCAATTTTCGTCAGTGTTCATGCATGTCACCCCAAATTTTGGTCTCTTTTAAGACGCTTGGAAGGGGTATAGTTGAGGCCTGGCATCACCAAAATCACAAGTCGTCAGTCGAGATCCGCAAAAAGTGATTATTTTCTCGAGAAATGGACTGTAGTATTTTATATATTTCATAACAATAAGTTACATTATTTAAGTTATTGTACAAGTTCATTATATAATAGGATAGATTAAATCAAGAAACAATATTTTTTATATTATTTTGATTTGTGTAGAAAATGAAAATAACATTTTATATCCAAAAAATTTTTTTTTTATATAAGAATACATAATATGTATTACATATTCAATTTACCTTCAATTCACCAGATTTATTTGTACCAGCTAAAAATCCAGATACTGCTGGGAAAAATATGCCAAAACCACACCAAAAACTCTTGCACCATTCATCAAAAGATTTAAAATTCTTAAACATATTGTGGTTAATTGCTACCCCTGAAAAAAATGAATAGTATTATTTTGTGTTTAAATAATATTTGAACTAATTGTAGAGAAAAAGTTAAATTTTCTTACAGCTAAACCCAATAAAACCATGACTTTTTTCAAAATCATCTTTTGGTCCACAAATTGCTCCAATGAAAACGTTTAAAATAGTAGCAATCATGAGAACTAAAACTGTTACATGAACCTATAAAAAAAAATATTAAATAAAATAGCTGAATGTTTTTAGAAAATATAATTATGTTAATTGACCTGTATTCGCGATCGAATACCACCTAATGTCGCACATAACAATGCAGCTGTTAAACCAATTCCAAGAAGTCTCATATCTTGTAATCCACCATCCAGAATTTTCCAATCAATTGAGTTCAATAGAATCTGTACCATTTCACAAAAACCAACCAGATGCATTGCACATGCAGCAGATAATGCTATAGAATATATTACACCTATACAAGCACCAAATTCTGGTCCAAGAGAACGAGATATCATAAAATATGTTCCACCTTCCTTCAACACACCATTTGTGCTAATTGCTGACATAGATAAGGCTGTTATGGTTGTTATAGCACCACCAAACAATATTATAACAATTCCTGAAACTAATTTTTTTTTTAATTAAAATAAAGTATAACAATGAAAAGAAAAAAAAATATTATATACCTAGACCAGTAGTACATACAACCCAAGCTACTCTTAGAAATAACATGAGACCCCATATTTGTACTAAATTACGAATAAGAACTCCTTTAATCCATCCTTGCTCATGTTTTTTTTTTGTTGGTCTACTAAGTTCATTGTCTTGAAGTTCCAGATTCTACAATAAAAAACAATGTTAACAATAAGAATTATATACAAACATGTGTATATTTATATATATATATATATATATACTTTTTCAGCCAAATCACAATTATGCAGGCCAAATCACAATTATGCAGTTCATCTAAAGTAGGTCGGCATGCAACATGCACTGACATTATATTTCTATAATTGTCCACTCTAGGTAATGCTTCACGTGTCAGTTGCCGAAAACTTTTATACTTGTTGTCATCGGATGATGCACTATCCAATCGCATTCTAGTAGGAGTTTCACTATCTACCAAGTTTACTTGAAATCTAGTACGTTTCGTATCTGAAACGACACTTTTCAATTCTACTTCATTTGTCTTAGGATTTTCCATTTTATCTAACAAAAATAATTTAAAATAAATTTATCTTCATAATATTACTAATAGAAAATTATAAATATTAGACTTCAACCTTAATATTATTTGCCTCAGACTTAAACTAGATGAGTAAAGAATGACATAAAACATAATTTATATCATGTATACCTACTGTTTCAAAAAAAAAAAAAAATTCAAATCAAATTTGTTCATCATTGGCAAAACAATAAAAAATTGTATGACTATTAGTCTTAATAATATAAATTAATTATATTCAGAAAAAGTACAACACAAATGGAATAATTAATTTGATTAAAATAAATTAAATTATTCTTATTTACAGTCATCACCAATCAGTAATGTAAAAATTCTTATTTGTTGACGAGTATAGAGAATATATGCAGTAGTAAAATTAATTAGCAAATTACTAATGTGAAATTGACTACTATAAAAAGTATTGAAAAAATACAGGTGATGAGAGCTACAAGCCAACATTATGATTGGAATTAACATGGAAAGTAAATATATTTTTAGTTTATTATTATTATTATTACTACGCAAAACAAATATTATTTGACTTATTGGATTAGAATTGATTGTTCGCTGTAGAAACAAAAAGGAATGGAAAAAGATTCAATATAAATACGATTCTACAAAACATTCCTGCACGAATGACGCTAAGGTATGTTACACGATATCATAGCGTACAAGCACATGCGTCGATAAGAGATGGAGAACATATTTTACCAATCGGGTCCTGGGATTCCACAGTGAAAATTGGATCGACGACGAGCAAAAAAACCAGCGTACGCCGTTTGACGATGAAAACTACAACAATTAGTTACACCGACGTCTTACACCATCGCCGCGTTCCGGAATGCGAATACAGGAAGCATACGTCAAGAGATCATAATTCAGTCGCGCGCAAGAAAATCTCAACGTCTGTTTTATTAATCCGTTACGAGTAACAACCTTTTCCCTGATGGTCGTCCTTTCTCCGATAATTTTCGAGTCGACCGTTTCGCGTTATCATATTATCCGGAAATATCGGTCGTGTAGGTTAGAACGACACGACGCGATCCCAAGATAAGCGACGTTCGCGCATGGAAGAAATTTACCCGCCGTTCATTTCGAACCATAGAGCAATACTCTATGTTTTGAACGCACCGCCACCACGACTGATAACCGCGACACGTAGTGTGATAACTCATCCGAGTTGCGAGTTTCGATGTTTCGAAGGTATCCCCCGACCGTTTTCCGAATTCCCGCTACCACCGTTAAACATTCCGGAACCGTGGCGCTTCCGCATATCGGTCTCCCTTGATCCCTCCCAGGACGTTAAAAATGGGATTCTCCTTGTGGAGTCTGTTGGAGGCTTCGTTGCTGTGTCTGAATGCAATATGCATCCTCAACGAAGAAAGAGTCCTGGCCAAGTGTAAGTTTATGTAATTCTTTCGTGGTGAACACGTCAAGAACGCGTACCTATTTACCCACCTACTGCTATTTAATACTGCTGTTGGATTTCAGATGGTTGGTCTACGGTGAACCGAGAATTTGAAGAGGTTCCATCCACAAAGACACAGATACTATCACTCATGAAGTCTATTAGAACGGTTGTAAAATGTAAGTATTGTCTACAAATGCTTTTGTGTTTTCCAATGTCAACTGTTAAGCCTCAAAATAACTACTCATAAATTGATTGAAATACTAAAATATTATTACCACTTTATACTTATACTTTACATTTATACTTATCTACTGCTAATTGTTTTAGATTTAAATGAAATATTTTATAATAAAGGTTTTTCTCCTCACTATACACAATGTTTATTCTAAATAATTACCAAGTAAAGATTTTGAATTATCTATTTCATAGAATTGTAATGTTGATAGTAATATTATTACTTTTTATAGTTTTAGTTTTAATCTATCATACAAATATAAATACATTTTTCATTGTATCTAATTTCCTTGACTTAATCTTTTTTCTTTTTTGTACAACTATAATTTCTTTCCAATGAAATTAAGTTTTAATCTTAAAAACAATACATTTTTTAAATAATTATCACTTATCATTATAGTTTTCCTCTTGTATACTATAAGATATAAAATATAAATTATAACTAATATTTTCTTACAATCTTGTTATTTATCTATTTTTAATCTAAATTTGATAGTTTAATGACCATAATAATTCATAATTTAAATTTACATAAATATTTTACTTATTACTCATTATTTAAATGGAATATATAATATATTGATATTTATTGTCTTCTAAAAATGTGATAATCTATCCAGTGTCTATTGTTTTAAATACACTCTATAATAATAATTTGTTATTAGAAATAATACTTGTTACTTATTATGAGTAAAATATACTATATATATGATTTCAAAATATGTAAATAATTAACTAGTAATTACCTAAGTATATAGATTTATATATTTTAGAGTGCATTTGTATTTATATATAATATATAAAATAATTGGAGGCCACTTTTTTTATTAAATTAATAAATTATCAATGTAATGTGCTGATAAGTAAATTTTAAAAATTTAATATTAATTAAAAATAATAGTTATGTTCATGTTATATTAGTCATATAATTAATTGAGTGTTTATGAATCGAGTGTATTAAATAATTTTCAAAATATTTTAAGTAGAAGGCTTTAAACTTGCCATGAATTATTTTCTGATTTAGTTTCTTAGAAATGTAACACACTTACACACTTGTATTATAATTATATTATAATGTACAAAATCTAAGCACTAATAATAACTAATATTTGTTTTTATCCTGTGTATTATGATAATTATGTTCAAGATATTAATACTTAAGCTTTAAATAAATTAATTTTAATTAGTTATTGATCAGTGATTACTTTAAAGAAGACAATTATAATTAAATTATAAAAATAAACTTACCCAAAGTGTTATTTAATCTAAAAGCACTACGCAACTAATACAAAAAAATAAAAATAAGAAACCAAGACACCAGATTAATACAGTCGCTTGGAGATTTATCTTTCAATTTGTTCAAACGTACATGACGCATTTACGTGACTGACGATTTATTAAGGCGTTACGTATAGGCATTAAAGTTATCTGTTATGATAACGCACTGCAATTGTGTGCCTAAAATATATAATTAGCGGATGTGTGTATGCATTGCGACATCCGTATTATTCAGCTATTACCCAAAAAATAATTAATATACAAGTCGCAACATTACTTCAAGATAGTTCATCTAGCTATAAGATATTTTGAAATGCGAAAAAATAATTTTATGTTTAATATTATTTCATCGATATTATTGTACTTATAAAGACTAACGAAATATACAAAACAAATTATTAAACTGAAATCTTATAAATGTATTTTTTGAGCCGTATTTATACGTAAATTTGTAGTATTAAATGGTTAACAAATACGTATTTAAATTGCATTTTAATTGAATATAATATAATATTTATGGCATAGAATAATGATTATTATTATTGTTTCTCCTTCAGTTCGTTGACCTGGGTAATAGGTATATGGAGCAAGTTATGCGATTAATTACGATCTATTACCTGGTGAATACAATTTCATTTTCTTTAAATCTCCGACATTTGCTTAGTCTACGACAAATAATAGTTTTTAATTGACTTTGTGCATTACGAACCGTAATACATTTGTTATTGTTGTTGTTATAAGTGTGAAGTACGATTTATATTTGTGTGTAACATGGACGTTCCTTTCCGTAAAAAAATATTAAAAAAAACCATCGTATATTATTATATTGCTATCATAATGAAATTTAGTGAAATAAGTATACCAAATTAGGTCATCGTAAAATTAAGTCTTAAGAACTAATGTGTATGGCCTGTATAGGTATATATACAAACTGTTATATAGTCTATGTATAGTTTTGTGAACGTATTATACTCGTATATACGAGTACCTACCGGCTATTCCTTAGGTCATAGATGCGTTATAAACGTAACTGCTTGTTATATAACTCAAATACTTAATATTTCCGTGTCTATTTCCTTAGTTTAAATTATAAAACTTTTCATGTAAAATAAAACTAGCAGTTACTTTCGTTTAATTTTATTTTTGTTCACGCAAAAGTCTATCGATACTCTCACCGTACGCATTAATGGTTGATGAAAGATTAATTGTTGCATTGTTTGTTTCAGATCCTCTCATCATTTTCAATTTACTGATTATACTTGTCAAGAGCCTTACAGGATAATGCTGGTCTGTCATCATCATTTCACAAGATGTATTTTTTCGATTCAGTTCATTATTATTATATGATTGGTATTGTTCAAAAATAAAAAAAAGAACAAACAAGTTCAAATAAATCATGTGCGTAAAATATTTTTACCGTATATTTTTGAATACATTATTTGAGTAAAAAAAAAAAAAACTGATGTCTTACATTTCTTATGCGCTTCTTGTTCCGTTTGCAGCAACGTTGTACTCAATAATAATAATATATATACGTGTCTAACTATATAATATGTATTTTACCGTAAAAGCTCGATCAAATATAAAATTAAATTTTAGTTTATGCTAGAATTTACAAATTGTACCTACTTGATAAAAACTGAAAATTTTCAGTTTGATCGATATTATACTATAAAACTTACGTGCATCATCCTAGAATGAACAAATTATGTTAGTAAAAACTGATCGATATACGAAAAATAAAAATGTAACTATAATCGATAAGCTACATTAACACTGAATCATTGTCAGTATAGATGTCACTATATTAACTATTAGGTACTCACTGGCCGTTAGGATTTTACATGTTAAATTGATCGATTTATATGACCATGTGTGTCATTGAATGAATGAAGTGTACATAAATACATTGAATCGTGAACAATAATTTTTGTGATTTTTCTCTACATTATTTTTTAAAAATTAGATTTGAATACGGCTAATATTGAAATTGCTTTAAAACGGTTTGTATTATATCCTAGGATGGTGTACACGTTGTTTTTAGTAATAGTCCGAATAAAATTATAATTTTCACACCTATCTAGTAGCTTCGTGTAGTGATTCGGGCTTTTACGGTATCGTGTACGAATAATAACAATCGTCGAACGCGCGAAACGACTCTATATTCACAACAACGTTACACAATATTTTTGCACTCGTTCGACGGTTGATCGAATATATCTATATAAATGACTTCAGGTACACCTATAGGTGTGTATCAGCTGTGTATATGTATAGTATATTATGTATTTACGTGTAATGGTAATTATTATGCACGTGTTCGCCCGTCGAACAGATTGGTTATTAACGATTAGAAACGCTGCTAAAACCGTTCGGGCGCGCGTGTGGCAATTCGTATCGAACACGTTATAGTAATACT
This sequence comes from Sipha maydis, assembly GCA_034509805.1. Classification (NCBI taxonomy): domain Eukaryota; kingdom Metazoa; phylum Arthropoda; class Insecta; order Hemiptera; family Aphididae; genus Sipha; species Sipha maydis. Next base: position 350,510 of record JASXSY010000029.1, on the reverse strand, counting down.
GTGCGAGTGTACAACACGGGTAGGTATATATCTGCGTGTGCACGGTTAGGAACAGCGCCGCGCAGCCGCCTAATTTAATTTGTAACTCGAAAATCCGTTAATGTCAACACACACACGCCGTCGGTGACTGACTATATACCGCGCGCTATACACATTGTAATACGATGAATTGTACGTACAATAGTGCGTTACAGGGCCTAAAATAATTACTATGTGTACCACGACGCATTTTGTGTAGTACAAAACGTAAATTGTGTATCACGCGAAATTTGAAAGTCTCTAATGAAATCTTATTCATTGAAGTCGCAAAAACGGTAACTTACATCACAAACGAATGTCGTAAATTGGTTGTATACTGAATACAGAAAATTACATCATTTCTATGATACGCTTATAAGTTAATTTTTAGAATGCATATGTTCATCTTTTAACCGCTGAGGCTACATTTATTTTTTTCTAGATTTAATTTGTGTCGCACGAAAAATTGTAAATTTTAGTCTCTGAACCACGTGGGTACGAACCTCCTCATTATGCGTACACGTGATTGCGGGCCTAATAATACCAAAAACGTCATCTACTGATTTCTCAATGGTCCGCAATTGCCCGGAAAACCTTGGTCAACACCTATAATAACAATAACAATGTATCAGTCGATTTGATATTTTTTTCCCGCGACGTACCTATAACGTTTGAAATAACCGTGCGGCGGTGGCGATGGACCATTCGTGGATTTCGTCGTTGTGCAACAATATCTAACGCAATTTCACGTCGTGATCTCGCAGAGACTACTTGCGAAGGTTTTCTTCGTCGTTCCAGTGCGCGTATAATTGAGTTAGTACATTATATACATAAAAAAAAACTCGCCTAGTGCATAGTGTTGCGTTAAAAAACTAAACTGCGCCTAAAAAACATCGAAACTCGTACACTGTTCAGCGGCTTACAGAGAGAGAAAACCGCGTCGCGGCCACTGCTGGCGTTAAACTTTGAAGCGAAATGTATGGATACGGTTGTGGTTTTCGGTTGAATGTCTCGAAAACATGTTCAAAACGTTAAAAGCGTGTGCGTGTAAAAAGTCCGAGAATAAGTGAAAGATCAACAGGAACAAAAAACCATGCAGATTCATGTACGAGCATCGTGACGATCAATAATTGATCACGAGCAAGTAGGCAGTTTACTACCTAATGCGTACACAGGTGCTACAACCGAGTACAACACACGCGCGGCTGCCGATGTCCGTACCGCAACCACGGTCCGATGCGTTTTACCAGCGTTCGTGTCATTGCGCGCGGTTCGCACGTAGCGCGAGTGAGATACGTTTGTGAATGGTGGAATAAATAAAAATGTCAGTGTTTTTTTTTTTTTCTATAAAAATAGTTTTTTTTTTTTCATCTTTTGGCCGTTGCTTTTACACAAGACAGTGTTACATGTTTAGCCTGTTATAAATGTCTAGACATACGTTATGGCTAAATTGTCGACTACACGCGTAACAATAGATAATATTCATATACATATATATATTACAAAATATAAAAAGAAAAAAAAAATTATATATTTAAAAAACGAAAAAAAATACGCTCTTTTACGTCGCGCCACACTGGTCCGACGTACGCATAACAACCGCATTTGATGAAAAAATGTGCTTGGGAAACGTGCGCAGGATACGCGTACGAATACGTGTATCACGCTTCGCACGTTAAGCACGCGGAACGTGGCGAATAGCTTCTAGCGCGTACGCACGTGTGACGTGGTTGTAAAAGAGCAAACGAGTCGGTGTACTGATGTTGTTGTTGTTGTCTGTGCGTCTAACGAGCCGAAAGCCGTTAGTAAGACGACGAGGGCACTCCGTAGGACGAGGACGGCCTGGCAGGTGCTCCGTACGACGAGGACGGGCCGGAGGAGTAGCCGCCGAAGCCGCCGGAGGAGTAGCCACCGCTGCCGGAGGACTGTTGGTATTGAGCAACTTGGATGGCCGGTTTCACCTGTTCCAATTCGACTCCGACGACGCGGCTCGAGTACGATTGGGACGGGACGCCGTAAGAGGACGACGGGACTCCGTAAGATGATGACGGGGCGCCGTAGGACGAAGACGGGGCTCCGTAAGAGGATGATGGTGCGCCGTAGGACGAGGACGGGTATCCGCCGGACGATCCGGAGTTCTGGGACTCGTCTCTGAGCACGATCTGCTTGATCTGTTCGAGCAGCTGTGAGTCGACGTACTGTCCTTCGTAGGTGGACGGTCCCGGGGCGACGGGCACGTAGCTGCCGCCGGACGAGTATCCACCGCCGCCGCTCGGGTATCCGCCGGACGAGTAACCACCGGACGAGTATCCACCGCCGCTGCCTCCGGACGAGTAACCGCCGGACGAGTAACCGCCGCCGAATCCGCCGGACGATGGACGGCCGTAGCCGCTCGGCGGCTCAGCGGTGGTCATGGCGATCGCGGCGACAACGGAACACTGAAACACGACGAACGTTAATGTAAACACACGTGTAGCCGGCGGTCGTTACGTAAAACGTGCTGCGATCGTTTGCCGGCCAACCGTGTACCCGTAATACTGGACGACCCCGAACCCCCCCGGCACACGGTGCGACCACCGTGCCCGCACGTTCCAACAACGGTGGTCGGTGGCCGGCGACGTGCCGCGTTGAACGCGAAGCGACCGCGCGCGCGCTCGTTGCACTGTAAACCGGCGGACTCCTAGCGAATCATTTCACGCGACCGACGCTCCACTTCGTGCTCGGCGGCCAGAAGCGGTTCGTGCCGCGCGTGAACGCTTTTACGTACCGGACCGCGGGCGCACGACAAGACGCGTACGGGTAACGTTCGGTCGTGCCCGCGTACAGGGGGGAAATCAAAAAACCATGTGTAGATGACACTACCGCTGATGTACTACTCTATTATTACTATCGATGTGTGTGTTGTCCGGCGGAGAAAGCTCCGATGTCCGTCTCGGGCACGTTGCATCGTCTACCGCGCCGAATCGTTATCTCGGTATAGTGTTTTGTGTTGTGCGTAAGAATTTTAAAAACGGAACGCGAGAATAACAGAAGAATAATAAAAACAGAAAATATATAAAGTATTAAAATATAATAATACTGATACAAATTTTGAATCTTTAATGATATGATAATGTTTTATAGGATTTCACTGTTGCATTATTAGTTTAATATCGCGTGGTTTTATTCGAACGACGGCGTTTTCAACTCGTAGATAGCGCATTGAGTATTGTGCAGTATCCTATAGCTACAGTATATTTATGTACGTCACATGACGACTACGAAAATGAATAACTTACCAACAGAAGACCGTTCATTTTGAGATTTTTTATTTCAAAAATGTACTCGTGTGATGAGAATACGAAAAAATATCACTGAATTCACTGACTAGTCACCGAACTTACACCGACTATTGGATACCTGCTTGTAATTGCTCAGCTATTTTATACAACCACCACCCACCTGCAGGACACGTCGCGCGCGCTTGGTAGGGATTGAAAATGAAAGGAATGAATATTAAAAACTTCTTCACAGATTCCCAGACTAGTAATTACATTATCCAAATACAAAGTGATTGTAACTGCTTAAATCATAAGAAAAATAATTATATATATATATATTTATGTGCGTGTGTGTAACAACACATCTAAGAGTTCAAATCTCACGGTAATAGTTCGTTTAAAATTCACTATTTTATTGTAGTTATATAACTGCATCAGAAAATGTGTAGAATTTTTATTTATTCACACGCGCGACAGGCACTACTTCCAACATAATGTGTATTTCATACTTCTATGAAAATATTCTGTTTGACGATTAGAAATATTGAAAAATCAGTAAGACTCTGTGTGTGTATTAAAAATAATTTTATACTTTATTACAAATTGTTACCGAATATATAAGTCTGAAGCATTTTTATTACATAAAAAGTATAATTGTTAATCAGAATTAATGAAGGAAATACACTTAAATCCAACTAAATCGAACTAAAATTAATTTATGGATTTTTTTTTAGATTAATATCAACGTATTGACACTTATGTTTTGATACATTATTATGTTTACTTGTTATTTTGCCTTATAATCGTGCAGTAAATATTCAGATTAATCGAATAAAAGCACTAAATTTGTTCTTAAATACCGTGTGGTCATATGTACATAACGATATGCTATATGTAATATGTCAATTTAATTGCTCTTATTTATGAAATATATGATGACATTTCAAATTAGTATTTAAATACCGATCAATAGCTATTAGTTTTTGATTATGGTGGCCAATGAGTAAATTTAATATTCGAGAACTGTAAAAACAATCAAAGTGTAAATATATATATATATATAAAAGTTTGATCTAGGGTATTTGATGAGTAATAGAATTATAGAAGAATTATAAATTACAGAAATATTTGTTAGCCAACATAATTTAGTTGTATTTTTTAGTCCTTGAATATTATATAAGGACAAATATATGGATTTAAATAAATATATAAAGTTTCTAATCCATTTCTCAGAAAAACGATTCTCAATTAATTATTCAATTAATGCTGATCGTTGAAAAATATTTTAAATTATTTAAGTTTTTTCTCTAAGGTTAATATTAATCAATAATACATCTGACCTCTGCATTAGAATAGACATTTATAGAAAGTACTTATTTCATACGTTTACGTCATGTAAATACTATAACTAAAAAGTTGTCAACATCTTTTTAACGAAATATTGTTTTTTCTTGCAACAAGATTTTCAGTCATAATTTTCTCATAGTTGTTTTACAGATTTTTTATCCGATTATATATAACAACTGTATGGATCTATTTATTCAAATAAAACAGTTATAAGTGAAAATTAAATAAGTTTATTATAATTTATGAGCGAATATATATATATATTACAATTTATAAATCTTAACACAATATTACTCTCAATATAGTAGATATATTTTTATAAAGTTAATCTAGTTTAACGTGAAAAGTATAATTAAAAAAAAAATATATATATAACGAATCCACGAATAACAAAATGTTTGAAAAATGATAATAATAACAATTTATTTTGTTTTTATTATTATTAGCTTTAATATTAACTGTTTAGTTCAATAGCAATTACATGTTGATGTTATGTTCCTATAATTGTACTAATACTAATACTAAAATTATAAAGCATTAATTAATAATATTTTTTAGTTGTACAAACTCAGTACACAAATATATTTATTTTATACAATTAACGCACAGGAAAGTAAGAACACAGATATTACACATAAATATAAAAATTAAATTGAACATTTAAACAAACAATACCTAATAACTAAACAACAAAACATTTTAGTAGATATTTTAGTACAAATTATTTTACACTATTGTATTAAAAATCATCTCAAGTCATTTAAGCATCAAGTATATGTAGGTTTTCTAATTAAATTGTTATATTTATGTTTTTCGAAAATTAATAAGATAATTTTTTTTATTTAAAACTTCATTTCTAGAAAATTGTATAACGAATCATAATTTTGGTTAGTTAACTAAATACTTTGTCGTTTGTGCTTCGTTATGATTTGAACAATCGAATTTTCATTTAGTTGGCATTTTTAGAAGCTCGAAATTTTAAATAAGTGTCAAGATCAATACTAAAGGAATAATTGTTATATAGTAACTGCTTTAAAAACTTGACACCAATAGGTTGTAACACAATAGGTGATAATGGTATGATAAACCATACAGATATTTTCCAGCTAGTATTAAGTACAAATGCGTAGGCAACATATAGACACGTGCCCAGTGCACGGAATTTATGAGACGCACTAAATTTTAATTACATATATTTTTTTTTACCTGAACGTAAGTAGAACCAAAAAAATTCATAATTACTAAGTGTTCTATTATTTTGAAGTATTATCAGTAATTTGTTATAATAATGGTTATTGTTCTTGTATTAACTGTGTACTAAAATGTTTTATTTTTATTGAATAAATTTCATTATTTTGGGACTACAAGGATATTTTTTGGATTACTAAGGAAGAAAAGAGTTTGCTGAGTACAAAATAATATCTGAAACTTTAACATTTTGAAAAATCTTGCACGATTCATTGATGTACTAGATACTAATATACCACAAATAATTTTCGAGAAGTTTCTGAGGGATCGAAGAGGAGGACATCTAATTGTCTAATTTTCATTAATAGTATTATTGTTACACAATTTTGGTAACAACTAACACTACGGATGAGTACCAGATGTGAAATAATGATGTAAAAAATCAGCGATCCTCTGAATTACGTTCTTCCAAGCGCGTGAAAGCTAAACAGAGAAAATATATATAAAAAAAAAAAATAATAATAATGTAAGTATATTAATAAATAATAAGTATGGATTTAAATGTATAAACTGTGTAGATGTAACAATATCGGTTGAGAAACGTATACCGATAACATAGACAACTATATCAAATAAATTCATCTGAAAACCAATTGTTGATCAAAATTTTAGTTTTTAAGTATCACGATTTTTTTCTCAATTATTTATATATACATATACATATCATTAAATAATATTTTGATATAGATCAGTCACTGTAGTGTAATTAGGAAATGATTAGTTGTCGTTATGTATTTCTATAGTGGGATTTGAATCTACTGGTTCTATTATTTAAAATATTTTGTATTGTACTATTACAATTCTAGTGAATTATATTGTTCTATATACAGTCATATAATTACATATATTTTTTTGTTTTTAGACTGAATAAATCTCACGGATATAGCAACTACTTCACACTTGTTGATATAACACTGGATGATTATGACTGTTATTTTCAGAGTTGTATAACTTGCATCAGCTGATACACCTGAAATATAAGCACAACAATTGCTGTTTTCTATATATATAATATATATATTGGAAATTTTCTCTACATTTTAAACTACCAATCACATAAACATCTATAAACGAATAATTATTCTAAAATTGAAGGATTTATAATTTTAAGTCAGAACTGTCTAGATTAATGTAATTTTACCAACTCTCACATTAAAATGATTACATTGGAACAATTTTCTGAAAAACAGTATCCATAATATTTTGTTTGTAAATTTTACATATGGCTACATGTGTGTGTGGGCTTATGACTGTCTCTAACAAATTTGTACATATCGCTTTTTTTCAGAATTAAGCGCTAACGTGATTACACAGTGTAAATGTATGTGCAATTTACGTGACTAAAACCGTGATCAGGAATTTCTGTATGATGAATGTTTCAATATATGGATATATTTTTACGATTGTATAGTCCTTCCAGTATTTTCAAACTATTAATGATTTCTATACTTTTATAAAAACAACAGTATTAGATTAGATTTCATAAATTATTGGTGCTACAATATTATAAATTGTTTTTCAGAAAAAAAACATATGTTAGTAAAAATACTTTAAAAGTTTCAAGTACTGTTTATATCTTTTATATATCTTTATATCTTCTTATCCACTAATATTAATTAAAAATCAAACGGGTTTAGCATAATGTATTTTTAACATGTCGATTTTTAATCTTATCGCGTTGATGAATTAGTATAAAATAAAAAATTGAAAAATTGATAAAACGTGTTTTGATTATGTTTTAGCAATATTTAACTATTTTTGAATCTAAAATTATGTTTTACTTACAGTTTTTTATAATTTCAAGTTTATATGATATGTATATGAAAAAGATAACATTCATTTTTGCTGGCACATATAAAGTATTACCTAATATTTAATTATATGCCGTATTTTGAGCACACATACCTTTTACGAATATGCTTCTTAAAATTATACTAAAATAGACACCTGTATGTGAAAATGTGAAAATATTAATACATTATTCGATAGGTTCATAAATGATAAATGGTCATCAATAATTAAAAAATATTGTTAATGTGTGAATGAACAATTAAAAAAAATCATTAATATATATATATATATATATATATATGTTTCAATGGAAAATATAAGAGGAGAAAATTACTAAACAAATATAGTTGGTAAAGTTTTATTTTTCAAATTTAAAAAACAGGTGAGACACTGAGAATTCACAGTCAGATAAATTATATCGCTGTATTGGTCTTTTAAACTTCATACCAGTAAACCATTGACCTCGAATTCTGAATAAAAGAGAATCAGTTTATACTTCTGAAAATGGTTAAAACAAGTATTAGTAAAACGTCATTTTTATTAAAAGAAATTCATATAACGTTCTAAGATTTGCAAAAAAAAAAAAGTAGAGGCATTTAGTTAATAAGTAAAGGACAATAAAATATTGTATTAAGAAAATGTTAAAATTGTGTTCTTCATGTCATACATTTTAATTGATTAAAATTTAGAAAAAATCGAAAATTTTAAGTGTCTAGAATCAAAACAAATTACATTAAAATATTTCAAAAATCATGAAATTCTGAAATTATTATAAATAAATATAAATAAATTTATAAATTGCATCACTATGATTAGTAACCATTAATATTAAATATTATTGGATATTACCATTATATTATTACACCAATACATTTTTTTATTATTCTGTACATTTTATAGAATAATAACAAAAAAAAAAACCAATATCGTATAATCGAAATTCATTTAAATCAAAAATTTCGTCGATATTTAATTTTCTAACGCTTATAGACTCAAAAAACAAAACACATATACCATAGAAAGAACCAATACATTCCTAATTTCACTCAAAATCGAAAAATTAATGATTTTGATTAGCTTAAAATTAAAAAAAGAAAGGTGAACAAATAATGGTTCTCTTCATAAAAATCATGCATCTACCAAGTACCATTGTTAAAGTAATTGGTAAAATCCAATAAGATTAACTAACAATAATATTACGTGTCAAATATATAAAGATACACAAAATATTATGTACATTTTTGACTCCTAGCTTCTACAATCGAATTACATAATATTGTTATTTATTATCGGTTAGGTATCTATCAATTATATACCTACCAATATTTTTCGACGTACAAATAAAAGTGAACAATTATTTTGGATGTCTTATTTGTGTACACACAATTTTAAGTTATAAAATATAAATTTGTTATGAATAAATATAATAATCTATAGCAAAATACTTAACCTTGACCTAGAAGATTTAATATTAATTTAATAGCGTTCAAAATGTATTGTCCGTCTATTTTATTTTACATTTTGTAGCCACCTAACTATTTATATTATACTATGATATAAGTTATTACTGTCATGTGTCTGGATGCAATTGACGTAAGATACCTACTTTAAAATAAATTAAATAATAAATTATTGTTCTGTATGTTTTATTTTTATTTTGAATAGATATTCATTATACGTTGTTATACGTTACTAAAAGGTATAAAACCAATGGATTTTTTTATGGGTTTAAACCTATACATTATGCAATAGGTATATGGACATATTAATAATAAGTTTAACGATATAAAAATCAAATAACTTGGAAAGTGGTGGTCCAAATTAATTGATCTACGATAAATCTGGAGGTAAATATTTTATAATGCATATTACTATGTTAATTAGATGATTAGGATTACGGATCAAATAAAAATAAAATGTATACGTATACAAATATACTATTAATTTAAAAATATTTGAATTTTATATGAATATATCAAACAGCAGTGTTTAAATTTTAAAGTTTATTGTTCATAAATATACATATATGTCAATGCTATAAAAATGATTCAGCCTTAAATTTTATCGACAATTTTCGTTTTATCATTACATTAAAATGCATGTTAAAATCAACGAGTAGTAGAGTAATTAGTACAAAAAGACAATATTATTCTTTTCACACATTGGTACAGCACTATGAATATCATTATCTATACCAAGCAAAATTATCTTTTCGGGATCTACTTAAAAATACAACATTTTTTGAGCTCTTGCTTTGGTATGAACGATTACGATACATTGTTATTGATATCTACCTATTTTACAGTTTTGTGACTATGAAATAAAAATTAATTTAGTATCTTGTCTATTAAAATAATATCTACTTTCGAAATAATTTTAAATAATCGTCCAACTTTAGTTATAGTTAGACCTAGACCTACTGATTAATTCGGTTGTACAAACATCATATACATATGGGAGCTAAACAGATTGCTGATTAGAAATTCTAGACACAAATGTTTTTGGTACAAACGGTACGTTTAACTTTGAAACATCAAAATTAACCCAGAAAGGTTGCGTGACTTGAATTCCAGCCCATAAATTATATTTGAAGAATATTATGTAATCGTATGCGAAGAAAAAAATAACACAATAAGTAGTTGTCGAAGACTCAATGGTACTGCAGAAGTCTGTATTGTTCAATCATAATAGGTAAAATAATAAATTTAGTATTTATTTAAACCGACTGTAAATAAGTATTGACCAAAAATTCACAAAAAATGAATTTTTCAACATAATATCATACTACTATAGTTCAATATAAATGAGTATACCGATCACCCGTACAGATATAGTGCCTTTCGAATAAATTATTTAAAGCTTATAAGGGAATAAGAAAATGGCAATCGCTTCTTTTTATAAGATATATAACTTTCGGAAACTATTTTCTCTTATATAATAATAATAATAATTGTATTTCATATAATTACGTTAATCAAGAAAAAAATAAGAAAAATATATTCATTGTAATAATAATATGCTACTTAAATATATTTAGGAACGAAAAAACAATGGACACCGTTTGTTTTAAGACATTATCTCTTATTGCCATTTCTCTTCCATTTATTTTAACTACACGTTGAATTATCAAAATGTTATAGCCTTGGAGAATTTTCTACGCGTAATTTTTCTTCCGGGTGAGAGATTTAAGACTTTACTATTTATTTCAATTTTTTTTTTTTTGCTTTATGGATATCACAATTTTACTAACTACATGATAAACCGCAATAGTTTTGTTTATAGTATAAAATATTTTTGAAACATATAAAGCAAGACAGTAAATTCCAGTTGCTGGAAGTAGAATATTAATAAAACTAATAAATTAATAAAATAGTATTTTCAATAATACATCTTATTCGCATATAATTAATTTACACCCTCAATTTAATTCATTGTAAGGTTTTTTCGAGAATTAAATCGTGTAAAGTTCACCGCTAATGCATTAGTGTCTAAAAACGAGATAATAAATTCTTAAAAATAAAATTATTAACTTAATGCATTAGAATCTATGATAGACTGCATAAGTATAATCATAAATTTGTTTCTATGAAAACAATTAACAATTCCTGGTTTTATTTCAAAGGTAATTTTTTCATCATAATTACAATATCATTTTATAGGTTTATTAGGGTGTTAGGACGATATTTTAGTTGACGTGGTACTTTTATTTCCTTTTATAAAACGTGTTTTACAACGCCCAATTTATACATTTTATTTTCACTAATTACCCATACACGGTTTATTTGTTTATTTGCTACTATTACACACTTATTATTTTAACTTTTTAATTTTAGATTATTAAATTAAATACTAAAATTATACAGGAAAAATATATGCAAGAGGAAATATGCAGTTCAAGTTTTTATGACGCGTATAGGCTCTAGGATATTAACTTTTGCCATTAAAATATAGCGTAGCCCACAATGCACCATGTGCAATACATGACACTGGTCATACTTTTACCTATTTATTTTATCATTTTAATCCTACAAAAACGGGCATAGTGACCCACTGACTTAGGCTACTATTACGCAATAAATAGCAGTTCGTCTCGATTTTCATTGCGTATGTATCATGATTACTATGTAATTTGTTTTATTCAATGCCTTTATGAAAAAAACCAAAATAAAATTAAAATAGCAAAAAAAAAAAATAGCCGTTTAACAACTTTTCCCACCACTGTGCAATACATGGAACAGGGAAGGATAAACAAAAAAAGAGAGAGAGAGAAGAGAGATGTAGATGAAAATAAATAGAGAAAGAAAATCACTATAAATAATCATATTAGTATAGGTACCATTTCATCGTTTTAGTGCGCTCTTATAAATTTTAACGACTCCACGAAGATTCACCTTTCTATATAATATTATTCTATTGTTTATAAAGTTAGCACTGTTAGTTACACTGTATATATAAGAATTTATATTTTAGACTGAGAAGAATGTACCTATTTCTTATTGTCACATTTGTTTACTATAATTATTAAATTTAGGGACCATTGGTAAATTGATATGGACATAGTCAAAAATCCGTTTAATATGCCGTATCGGAAAGTTGAGTAATATTTCCAATCTCCGGGTCCCACAGCAGGTTTGACCTTTATCGGATGAATTTATGTCAAATGAATGACCGTGACGAATGATTTTTGATGGTTTAATCATAAAATACAAAATGTATTTTCAGTGAATACGCAACTATGATCATTAAGTTTCTCATAAAACAAACACACATTCTTAACAAACAGAATTTATACATAATATTACTACGAACGACATGTTTGGTATACCAATATGGTAATGTTATGTGCTTTAGTAGATACTTGAGTGTAAGAATTATTTTATTTATCCTATTTTATCAAAATTAATAACCCAAATATAAGGACACCACACTATTAAGGTTTGTTACAATTGTAGTTATTTAAGACTAAAATGCAAAAAAAAATATCAAAATCGAAAGTTTTAATAGTATATTTGTATTTAACAAATAGTACTATAGTATTTAGTTTTTCAGTATATTTAATCATCATAAAATGTTATGTTATAGCTTTATAGGTATATTTCAGTAAACTAAATAAATTATTGACATTTCTTTTAAAAAATTGTAATTTGTGTACATAATAAGTAAATACAAATAAAAATAAGTAATAGATAAAATAAGAATTGAAATAATCTTCATAATTTTTAATTAAAAATTTTAAACGATCATAAATTTATATAAATGTATATAAATAAATTATTATTTATTATTATTATTACAGTATTATCTATATGTTATGATATATGAACAATGTTTTTAAAAATACATTAAATTAACAACAATTTTAACCTGTAGAAATGTATTATATATACATGTTTCTTTAATTAAAACAGAAAAAATATGACATATATATATATATATACTATACATTTATTTTTTTAAGTACCTATTTGAATCCTTAGAAAGTTAAAAGTAATAATAATAATAATAGTATTTGAATACTTATATAATTGTTATCTTCACCTCTTAATCATGACGCTAAATTTGGAAGAAAATGCATTTACTTAATGCCTGATTAACCCCAATATGTATGATGTATTCTATACAAGCCCATCAGGAAAATTGTGTAATAGACACATGAATTTATATACAGTAGTCAAGTGCTATACAGTAATGATGTACATTTCAGAGATAAATTGCATAAACAATTATCATAGTTAATCTAATAACATTCAACAATATAAATTATATATATCATACGCTCTATCATATTTAATAACTTAATCAGGTTGATCTACGAATAAGTTACCATATTTCATATTCGATTATATCTCATATAAATGTACATATAATTTTATAAAAATATAAGCACTGAATGACCTTATAATAATCCTAATTGAAAACCGATGAACAATTATCATTAAAGATGTATTAATTTTAAAATCTTTCCAATACGAAGAAAACGAATGAATAATTTTATACTGCAGATATTAATAAATGTGTATATATCTATTATTAGCCGCTCATATGTTAACTTATATTCGCATTCACACTGAAAGATGTATATAGGTAAACATAACATATTACCAAAGCTTAAGAATTGTTTTTAAGGTAAAACAACTTTTATTGAATTTTTTTAAGTAATATGTATAATATTTTATAAGATACAGATGTTTAAATCACATGAAATGTTGTATTTATTTTATGAGTAGATAGCCATACATTATTCGTTTAACGTGGTTTGCATTCATATTTAATTGGGTAAACATTACTAGTTAATTTATAACGCAACATAGTAAATATATTAAATAACTTTATTGATTTTATTGAATAATTGGCTTTCAATCAGAAGGTACCTCGTTTTGTGCATCTCTAATATAATCAAGCTAACTTGACTAGATGACGAAATATATACAAGTATTTACTATTTTAATACATATAATTGTACTATGGACGAGTATAGTGTATTAATGTACAATTTTCAGTTGTTTTTTTCTACGAATGACTTATTAAATATACTTTATTGCAAAATATTTTTGAAAAATTCTATTATGTTACCTTTTTCATTTATAACATTCTTTAATTTGAAGAGTGTTATTTTTTCATTATTTTTATTAAACATTATTATTTTATAGAAAAAAAGTGTTTTGTAATGACAAAACATTAATATATCATTGATACAATACTTCTTTTCAAAAATGTGTATAGTTATCAATGCATTTCTTCACAATATCGAGACGAAAGTTACTTATTCAATATTATTTCAAATATTTCGTAAATGAATATTGCGACTTACGATGCATAATAATGACATAGGCATCATTTCGAATAATTTATTGTATAAATTCTAATATAGCTAACACAAATGTACAAGTTTTCTCACCAAATATATATATACATATAATATTTTTATTTAAAAATCTTATTATTTGGAAATACTGAATTTATACAAATATATACAGTAAGACCTCAATAAAACGAAATCGCTTGGAACCATACAATTTTTCTTAATTGTTAACGGGGTTTAAAAAATTAAATTGAATTAAATTAAAGATTACATACTTATTTTTAGCCAGTATACATAAATAATAATTATATTTTTTGAAAAAAATTGGTTGTTGATTTTTTTTGTATTTTTATTATCATAATAATGTAATGCCATCGTACAAATATATCGATACCCATAGTTTAAATAAACTAACTTATAAATCATGTTATATTTCCGTTTTAGCAAGGGTTTTCATCAACTTTTATTACAAAAATGTGTTCGTTTCCGGCTTGGCGAGGTTTCCGTCTTGACGGGATAAAATTATATAGAATTTGAAACGAGACCAAACAAATTTTTTGTAATACCGAAGTTTCCGTCTTACCGAAGTTCCGTCTAAGCGAGGTTTTACTGTATATATATATATGAATTAGTTATGCTAATTATTTTGTAATTAATATATATACCGACTATTACATCAATTATAGACAAACTATAAACTGAAATTGAAGTTTTTAACGTTTTAACAAAAATAATAGTTACAAGTAAAATCATAACAACACTGTTTTATATTCATTATACAAAAAAATATTTGAATTTTGTATCTTTTACTGTCAAAATATCATTAGAAAAAAAAGGTTTTAGGTAAAAGAAACTACAAATTATTTTTCATTAAAGTTTATGAAGTTTTTATTCATTATTTTTCGTTATTTGTTATATATCCATATATATAAAAATGGAGCCAAAAATGTATAACAATTCATCAATTAAGAACGACTGGGTCGATTTGGCTCAATTTTTTTTTAATTGTTCGTAATTGCCAGAAGAACGTTCTTATGTAAGAAAAAATTAAGAAAGTTGCACGGAAAATTAAAAACTAATATAACTGTGTAAATTGTATACCTATATAGCTAACTGCAACCTGACCTTTTTTTTGTGAGTGTTTTATCGACGTGTATAAATATATATGTATTACCTTGGTTACTGAATTACGTAATTACAGTTTATCGTATAAAATAGATGCATTCGTAAAAATTCTACAATACAGTAAGTTTATTAATAAGTGTTCATCATTTTTTAAAGAGTTTTGGTATGATTGTTTTTAATACTTAAAGCCGCAGAACTAGCAATTCTGCGAGTTAAAAATATAGAAAAGCAAGTCAAACTAAACGCGAAGCGTGGAATAATGTTGAACAGAATCGATGGAATCGAAATCAACAACATAGTATTATATATAATTTGGTAAAGAGATATATTTGACCTACTAGCAGAAGATAAACTTAGTTAAAAAACCTAACCTAACCCTGAGGGGTGCTCAAGCAGAAATTTTGATACTTACGATGGAAATTTTAATAATTTATTACTTATATTTTAGATTCTGAACGGAGTGAAGAATGTATTGTTTATTTTAATAATAATAATTAGTACGAAATAAATTATAAAAAATTATTATCAAATTATTAACGAATTTAACACATGGTCATATAAGAGGTAGGATTTTTAACGGGCTACAAAGTGCACGGGTTCAGTTAGTTATATTTAATTTATCTAACGTAGCAAAATCATCCGTTATTTTAAGAAATTATAATCATTCAGTATGTATCATAGTGCTATGTAATATAATGTTTATAAGTAACAGCTATTACCCATTGAAGTTTTGGAATAAGGGAAAGGTATAAACTTGACGTAATAAACGAAAGTCTTCAGTTTTCTGCACAAGTATATCCCTATGATTAAGTGTTAAGCTACCCATAAATTAATTTAATTAATATTATTAATTTTTCCACTAAGCACTGACTGGTTCCGAAACCCGAACACTTAAATAATTCAAAATACTTTGGAATGAAAAATTAAATAATTTCTCAAACATAGTATAATCATAGTCATCAGCCTTTTTTTTTTAAACGTTTCCTAAATACAGACTGATTTGTTTAAACGACGAATTATATACATATAAATTTCAGGTTCCAAGGATTATACCACATGGTATTTAAAAGTTTTAAATTGATTAGTAGTTTAAATTGTTCAATCGACATGTAAATGTTGGTATATAAAAAATGTGCTTGAATACTAAAGTATTATTTTAAGTAGCAATATCTTGTCCATAATTTTAGAGTTAATTGTTTTGTTTATTACGATAATAGCAATACTTTGACCGGAAATTTCAATTTTCCAACCACTACTAATTCTTAATGTCCGAGAAAATAATAATATCAAACATTTGCTCTGTTAGAATATATTTCCAGCTGGAATTTTTCATTCTGACCAACAATTCCCGTTTACGGTAAAAGTATCTTTACTTACATAAAATCCCACGGAATGATTGTAAATGGTTAGGTTTTCAGTTTTAGTATACTTACCACGTTCACAAATAGTAATCTAATTTTATTATTGAAGTATAAAATAAAATTAATAATTTTCGTTATATTTTCCAAGTATATTAACTATTTTTATATTTTACAGTCATATCTCAGTTTGTTGCACCTACACTTCAACAATATTTGAATTTATAATTGTATAACTTTTTGTATTATAAAATTTAGTTTTTTAAAATTCATTTTTCATATTTTACATAGGTTTTTTATAACACTTGTACAAAACGTGCGTTATACCTAACTTTGTCATTTTTCTGATCGTAGTATATCTAATAGATAAGTTGTCTAACATGTGAAATCCGAGCTTTGCTAAATAATATCTACGGTGTAAATTTTGCACGAGGACCAATGAAAGTATTTCCACTGACAGACGTTAAATTTCGACTGAAAGCTTGACTTGCGCTTCAAAATGTTTTCGAGCACCCTGTGGATTTTCACGTGGTCACCATTTGGCCTGTAAATAGGAGTTACCACGAGAGTTGGCAGAGTAAGAAGCAGATAGGAAAATATATTATTCATGAACCAGAGGTCTTATTACACATGTCACGGAATTCGCGTGTCACGTGAAATACGTGTTTATCCGAATTAAAAATTACCTTATCATAACTAATATTAAATTACCTTATCTTAACTCTGTAAAAATAATGATTTATTAAAACTTTAAGTACTGCAAGATTACTAATTTCGTCATTATAAAAACGGATATATATATTTTGGACAAACACGTATTTCGCATGACAAGTGTAATAAGAGCTATAGTAGGTACACTGCACTCGGAAAGAATAAAAGTCTTCTATAATATAAACATTAAATGTACACGTATAATATGTATAAATATACATAAACGCATCAAGGTAATCAGTGGAAAGTACAGATTTCCGCTGACGTTCAGTTTTTTTATTTATTTATTTTTTTTTTTTTTTACACATAATACAACCGCATCGTAGGTGTTATTATGATGTCCGTTCTCTAGCCTCATTCCGTCGATTCGGTTTTTTCGGGGTCTCTCTATACATATCATACGGTTACGCAACGGAACAGCATTACGGCCGCGCGCGTCTTTCACGTCGAAAAATTTATACGTTCCCATCGTCGGCCCCTGCACGCGCGCGGACGCAGAGATATTCCTGCGAACTCACGACCGGCGTGATGGTGATGGTGGTGGAAGAGAGAGAGAGAAAGAGAGAGAGAGGATAAGAAAATAAAAATACCCGAACGACGGACGCGCGTACCGGCCGTCCGTCCGAAGCCGTCGCGTACAATATCATACGTAACGCGTTTAACGTATGATTATAACGTGTACGGTAACAACGCACCGATGGCCGACGGGCCTTCCGAGAGCGCGTACGGGGTCAAAGGTCGCGCATCAAACACCCCCCCCCCCCCCCCCCCCGAGAACGGACGCCGGTCACGCGAGGTTCACGTAAAACGCGCGCGCGTT
The DNA here is from genome assembly GCA_034509805.1 of Sipha maydis. Taxonomy (NCBI): domain Eukaryota; kingdom Metazoa; phylum Arthropoda; class Insecta; order Hemiptera; family Aphididae; genus Sipha; species Sipha maydis. Next base: position 332,030 of record JASXSY010000029.1, on the reverse strand, counting down.
GTTGTTGTTGTGCGCTGTTACGCTTGCGTGTGTCCGCAAACATAACATGCATTACGCGCGTGTACACGATACGGTTGCGATTCGCGCGCGGGGTCATCGCGGTGCACGGGCGCAACTCGATTGCGCTGGGGGCCGTCCGTGTGCTGCGTTACGTGGTCCGTCCGTCCGTCCGTCCGTGTATCGTCGCCGCCGCCGCGCGTGTGGCAGAGAAAGTAGTCGCCGCGTCGTGACCGTACCCCCCCGGTGTCTCCCTTCGCCGTCCGCCGCGGCACCGGCTCCGGCAGAAGCGGCGGTCGTCAAAGCTGCCGGAGGCGCACAAGCGCGACGACGTCCTCCTGAACGCGCGCCGATCCACCGCGCGTACGACGCAACGGGGGCGGCGGCGGCGGCGGCGGCGGCCTCGGGACGGGACGGGACGCGCGCGCAGCCACCCGTGTACGATGCGCAGGCATTACGTTATTATTATTCGTGCGCCGAGAAGGATTACGATGTTTTCACGAGCGTCGGGTACCGCTGGAAAACGTTCCTACTCGTCGTGTTGTCGGCACACGTGCGCGTAACGTAACGTAATGTTGTGCAGCGCAAGTTCTGTACGTGTAAAACACATCATGTCCGTAGTTATTCGATACGCATAAACGGGAACGATCGTTACTATTATTATTATTACTACGAGTATAATTGTTATTTTTAAACGTGAACCGACACGTAACATCGCGGAAAACATCCGTGTAGTTAAGGTTTCGGTTGTGAACTTTTGACCGCATGTTCTGTACCTCATGCATCTTGGTCGTAATTAAGTAATTATGCTCTCGTGTTGTTTCAACTTATCACGGAGCCGAGTACTTGAAAACAGTTAAGTAAATACTTTCGAATGTATTTCAGTGTTTGCAACAGATACATTATCGTTTTGAAACAATCGTCTTACTTTGATGTGAAACGATATTATCGATAGTATTGAATAAATAACAATTATTGTTATGTACTTATTTACTCGAAAGTCGATCATGTTTTGCTGCTCGGGATAGTGATGATAAAAATATTTTACAGTTATAAACTCGATGTTTTTAATTCGATGTTTTTCTATGTTGGCCAAATTACAAAGTAACAAATTAATTCTAAAATATAGTAGGTAAACTAAAATCACTTTGTAGACTATAGAATTTTGATTTTAGACTCTTTCAAAATCAACGAGTATACGAAACAAATTCCAGTTCGTCTCGTACATAATAATATGTCACAATCGTTTCAAACCGCCTACAGCTATTATAGTAATATCTTGATTATAAATCATACTGGACATACATTTCACGTTATAAAATATAAAAACCTCTTCCCTCGAGACATAGTTTTTGATACCAGTTTTCATATTATAAATATGCGCATATGAAAAAGTTATGTTATTTTTCATTTTTATTCTGGCCTATTTCATATTTTAACCTAACGGACAGATGGAGACATTAAAGCAAAATTAAATCATAAATGATAACGGTTAGTGGCATTGGGGGACTGCCGCGATAAAGCTATTGCATATTAAATAAATAAGAAGTTGATATAATTTTAAATTTTTTTATTATTCTAGTTATTCAGAAATTTGTATCATAGCAACTACGATATTCCATTAATTACGGGATTCCACAGGTAGTGGTCACGCTTTTTCATTACGAAAATTTTTTTTTCAGTCACTACACCAGGCCTGCGATAAAAGCAATGCAATAGCTTAAAAAAATTACGATATTGGTAACAAATATTTTTGTTACCACTGTAAAATTTATTAGCGTATTATTTATATGTATCCTTCGCAAAAATAAATACAACAAAACCATAAGTTAGTCTACCTATAATTCCTATAAATCCTATAAACCTATGTTTATAAATATAATAATTTACTGTTCAAATATTCATCGATAGAAACCAAATAATATAATAATATATTACAAATACGATATTCATTTATATTGTATTACTAAATTATTCATAATATAAATATTACAAGCGGTTACCTTTTATATTTTCTAACATAAAGTGCACAGACTACTCAATTTATATAGAATGGTGATTAGGTAATATTATTTTCTAGGTATATTCGAATACCTAATAATATAAACTACCTCGGAGGTTTGAAACGGAGGAAATATAATTTCGATACTAATCATTTTCGGAATCGTGCGTTTTGATCGTGTTCAATTTAAATCGAATAAAAGTATATTATTTATGATTATTGATTGCGATCAGTTAATCGTATTTTACATGACCAGTAGGATGAATTACAGTCACACATGGGTTGATTTTAATGTATGTATTGCACCATAGTCGGGAAAAAAACTATAGTAACATATACGTATTATTTTTTGTGAATATAACATATACATGTACCTGAGTATAATTTAGTATCAAAGTATTAACTATCAATATTTTAAAAATTTTATAATATCACAAAATGTTAGTGTTTATATATGTTATTTAATTATATTAATACAACGAATAAATTCACATCGAATTGGTACCATCATAATATAACCTAAGAAATATTATCATAATGAAAGATTACAATAAGAAAATCGGAAATAGGAAGGTATTACAATAAAGATCACGATTTCTAGTCGTGACAGTAAATTATTACAGAAGCACCCACCAACACTATTACACTCGCAGGATAATACATTTTATTAGTAAAATAAATTATTAATCTTATTATTAATCATATTCTAATAAATAAAGAACATTTAAAGATAAATGCACAAACGTTAAATATACAGAAGAAAGTAATTTTAAGAAATCATGTAAGACAGAGAGAGTTAAATGCAAAATAAAAATTGCAAAGAAAATTAAAATTGATATTACAAAACTTTAATAGTAGTTACATTACATCTATTACAGAATTACTTTATGTGCGTACGTAATTTGAAACAATAGAAACTTTTACACTTGTAATTTATAATTCCCGCGGAAACCGGCTTGGGGTTTGCCATTAGCAAATGCAGCAACAATTACTGGCTGTTGAAATACAACAAACTAATTTTAAATTGGTTTATTTAATAAAAATCTCTTTCATTTAAATGTCCTTTTTTATTCCAGTAATGTATGTGTGAAGTACACAAATTATTCGAATACTAATAATACATTGAAAGTATAATGATTGTTTATTTTAATAGAAGAAATAAAATAATATATTTTTGTATAATAGCTTTAATATTTCTTATTATTATTTTTGAAAACATTCGAGTCCAGCAGAGTAATTTGAATTGATAACTAATATTAAGATCGATGAATAAACTAATTTAGAGTTATTGTTTTATTACAATAAAATTGAAAAAAGTGACCTAAAGTGTTACTCAAGTTATGTGGGTACGTGATAATTAACGACTCGATTGTATAAATCAAGATAATGAATATTTGTTTAGGAATTAAAAATGCAATGTACAAACTAAAAATATATGATATTTTAGTACATTGAAGGGCGTACTGCACTAACTAATATGGCTTATAACCTTTAAGTTAGTCAGTAGCCCCTATTGATATATATACTAAAATGTATTGCACAACTAAAATTCAATGCATCCATCTACTATATATGTATATATACTGCAGTGTACTGCAGTTAAGTGTAATATTGATGTAAAATTTTAAAAATGGAGTCCAATTTACAAATATTTTAGCATTGTAATATAAGTACCTACACAAATATTTAAACTCCAATTTTTTTTTTTTTTTTTTTTAAACGAGTTTAAAAATATATACATATTTATTTATAAAACTAATTTATTAGAGCCAACTATGATTATTATTAAAATTTAAGTATAAAGTTTAATGTCATAAACGATTAATATTTTATAATACCTACATAATGTAGGTTTCGCTGATTACAGTAACAAGCAAAAAGTAAATCTGAAATATTATAAAGGCTTTTAAATTATTCATCATTCTATATGTACCACGGCTGGCTTACTTCACTTTAATTAAGGTATCTACCTATTTACTATCTTATATTGTTTTAAAAAATATTATTATTCATTTTTAATAAATAAACTATAAATTCTTACTTTTATTGTTTCTTTCTTCTATTCTTTCTTTCGTTATATTGATGTGCTGAATGGGAGAAATCGAATGGGTGTTAAATATACAACCAAAGTATAAATCCCTAACATATGGCTATAACTATATTTTTTTATTTTATCATAATTGATTGATGGTATAAGAAAAACGCTTTGATTCATGTTTTATGTTTATTTATAAACAAAGCCGCATATTAATTGATGTGTCAGTAAAAAAAAAAAAAAGTAAAAAATACACCATAAAACTTAATATTATGTTTTGAATTTATATAATATTAAGTAGGTACACAATAATATTTTTATTATAATTGGTTTCAAATTATTTATTTGTAGTGAACAAGGCCTTAAAAAAATCCTCTGTTTTTTGAATAATTATGCACATAATAAATAATAATATTAAATACAATTTTAATTGATATTTATAAAGTAAATGTTATCAAACCTATTACTAAATAATAAGCAAGTCAAAATAAATCTTTAAAAATGCATTTTTAATAAAATGTAGAAAATCAAATTAAAGTTCAAAAGATTTAAAAAGCTCAAAAAGCTGTGATAAGTTAAGAAATTCATAAACTCCAACAAGGTTAAATATTGTTATGATTATTTTTCCATTGCAATTATATTTTCTTGAATTAAACTGACATTGGCAAGAATTATAGACAAGCTTGATGCACGAAATTGTATAAGATTTACAGGTTTTGAATTGTTTTCTTACACTCATTTATTTTTTCATTGTATTTCTTTAAAAACAAAATCATTTACATTTTATTTTAAGTTTTATAAATTTGTAAAGTTATCATGAAAGTGATATATTTTGGTATTAATTAAGGATACTGATGGAACTGATCCATTTAAACTGCGGTAGAATTAATCAGTGAACAAAAATCGTTGTATAATAAATATCTATAAGTTTTTTTTATTTGTTATTAATTATATAAACTGAAAGTACTTCCCGTCTATTATTGTACTACTATTATTTTCAGATTTGCTTATTTTATGAAAAATAAAATCATACCTAATTATTTTATGAATAATAAAATCATACCTAATTCCGAAATGTCGAATGTCGGAGAACCACTGACATGAAATTCGGAAACACGTTATCACGATAAACGTTATCATCCACGATACAGTGATAATTTTATAGCTTCATTTCGTCTTTTAACACTTTATAAAAACCGTTTTTCTTCAATATAGATCTGTTTCAAATTTTACCGTTCATGAAATATTTTCATAACCTACCGGGTTTTATCTAATCCATTACTGCATTACTCAGCAATCTGCTCTTATACATGTTTAATGTGATTGTTTTGCACGTGACGTTAATTCGTTTGTTTAAATAGATTACCCACTGACAACGAAATACGAAATGCCGACATCCGAGTATTCCAAAGATACCGAACGGACTACAGATGTACAGACCCACGATCGGACACCTTTTAGCTCGGTCATAACTAACTGTCCAAGAATACTGGAAGGTCTTACTGCTTGTGGTTACATTCACGCTTCTCCGATACAAGTTGCTGCAATACCTACAGTTATTGCTGGAAATGGTATTATTTATACAATTTTCACCTGAAAATGTTCATTCAATACTGATATTGTTTTACTTTTGTAGATACCATAGTCGAAGCAAAAAATGGAACAGGAAAGACATTATCATTTGTTATTCCTACATTAGTAAGATTGAAAGTAGATCAAAGTAATTTACAGACTATTGTTTTGGCACCTACTCGAGAAATCGCCGTTCAAATACAACAGTGTTTTAAAAAAGTTGGGCAATACCTACCAGGTAAAAATTAAATTGTTTCTTTTCGTATAAAATAAATAATTTTGCGAGTATCTAAATAACTATGCATTTATTATTGTTTTACTCTTTTGATTTAAAATATACTGGTTTTCAAATTTTTTCTTATACCTAACTGTATACAATCGTATCAAATACTTATTAAAAATGTTTATTAATTTAATTTATTTTGTTTTAATTATGTTATTTATTAGTCAAATTAATATTTTTTATTTTAAATTGTTACCTATGTTGCATATTACACCATCTTATATCAATATTACCCTTAATTATGGTGTAAGTAATCAGAATGTGAATTGGAATTTCATAAAATATTATAGATCTGAAAAAGAATGTTTTATATTTGATTAATGTTATACTAATTATTATTTGATTGTGCTATTTAAGTCACTTATTTTAATTTTTATAAAAAAAATTAACTATTTATTTAACTGTTTCTTATGAAATTGTTTTTTAGATCTAAAATGTGAATATTTTATTGGTGGAACCTCAGTTGAAATTGATAAAGAAAAGGCGAATGGCTGTCAAATAGCTGTCGGTTCTCCAGGACGTATCAAACATTTACTTAATGAGCATGTACTAAAAGGTTCTGAAGTAAAGAGCTTTATTCTTGATGAAGTTGATAGATTATTTACAGACAAAAATTTTACAAAAGATGTTCGGTAATATTAATTTAGAATTTTACAGAATTTCAAATTTTGTAAATGTAATACTTTTATTATAACTTAAAAAAAATCTAAATCTTACATTCTACAATTCCAGTTAAGAATCTTAATAAAATTGTATTATTTTTATTATTAGTCTATAGTGTAGTATTACATCACTAAATTTTTTTTCATTATATTGTTTTATATCATTAATTTAGGTTATAAAATTAATACAATTTAATAGAATAAATGTAATGACAAATTAAAAATATTTTTTTCTTCCAGAGTAATTGACTCAAAACTTCCAAAACTGAAGCAAATGATTGTTGTAAGTGCATCAATTGATAAAAAGGATATGTCTATCTTCGATGAGTTTATGAAAGAGTATGTAGTTGTCAAAGGAGCAGAAGAAGACATGAATGCATCACAAGACCCATCTAAGTTCCTATTAGGTATTAAGCAATATGTAGCATGCGTCAAAGCTGTCAGTACTAATATAATATTACTACCTGCAAAAAATGTACGACTTCTAAACATCTTGCAGAATTTACCATACACACAATGTATTATATTTACTAATTATATGACAAGGTACAAGTTTTGAAAAAAATATTATATGTAAATTGTCTCTGTTTATCACTCACAAAAAAAAATGATTTCACTGTATTTTTTATCCAATTTAATAATCAGCTGAGAATTTTTAAAATAATGTAAAAGTGTATTTGAAATCAAACTTCTTATATTTTTGTTGTATAATATTCATAATGTTTAATAGCGTTATGGTTTTAATTGATTTTTGATGAAATGTAATTGATTACAATTTAAAATTGTTCTTGAGTAGACTGGAGTCATTTTAAATTTATTTTAAAATTATTTTTTCATAATTTGAAAGAACTATTATTTTAAACAAAGAATATGTCTAAATTACTATATTGTGTTTATGATAAACAGTAACAAGTATATTTAGATAAATTTATATCTCTCAAAATAAAATAATTATGTTAAGTAATTATTGTATTAATTGTCGTAGAGTGGAAGCTGTTTGTAATATGTTGCGTGATCATAACTATAAGGCTGATTATATAAGAGGTGATCAAGATCAAAACATTCGATTAAAATTGGTAGATAGATTAACTTCTTTTAAATCAAGAATACTTGTTGCTACGGATTTGATAGCCAGAGGAATAGATTCGTCAAATGTGGATTTAGTGATTAATATGGATTGCCCAAACGACTGGGCAACATATCTACATAGAATTGGTCGAGCTGGAAGATTTGGAAACAAAGGTTAATATTTATTTTAATTAATTATTTATGCTAACTAAAAAAAATAATAATAATATTTTAGGTAATGCTTTTACTATATTGGATGATGATAAAGAATTAAAATTGTTTAAACAAATTATTAATAGTATTGAAAGTGTAAAGATAAAAATGTTACCAATTACAATTGAAAAACCAATATTAGAGTATACAGATAATGAGCTTCAAGATCTGGATTTGACTGTTGAATCGGATCTTGTAGAAGAACATAAAAATGAAAATAATGTATTAGAAGGAAATGGAAATAAAATAATGGAAGATAATCAACAAAGTAAAGTAACCTTTTTAAAATTACAATAATTATTTTAATTATTTGATTATTTTTATTTTTGTAGGTGATAATGAATTAAAGAATATTGATAATAAATTAATTGCCAACAGTGTGTCAGAAGAAAGTAAACAAGTAAAAGAAATAAAATCTGTTTTTGGACCGGGTATATCTGAAGAAGAATCTCTTAAAAAACTTTGTAAAGTGGTTGAAGAAACAGAAAAAAATCTAATTGAAAATAATTTAGTGAACAAAAAACATTTATCTGATAGATCATTTATTTTATTTGATCCAGCACCATTTCTTGATGATTCTGATCAGCATACTAAATTAAGTCCTGAAGAGCTTAAAGACATTTTAAAAAAAATCAAACTAGATTTAGAAAAGAATGGAGTTGATGAAAAATCAGTGTCTGAAAAATGTGTTGAAAAAATTGAAAAAGATAGTAAGAAAGAATCTTCAAATGATAGTCATGTATGCTTAGATAATGATTTATGTTATCAGTCTAACAATACGAATGAAAAAACATGTGACACAGTTATTGATCAACAATCACAGTGTCAAAATGTGCCTCTAAACAATAGTGAAAAACAATTTTTGACCGATGATATTAAGTCAGAAAGTAACTTTTCAAATAAATCATGCAATGCTAATGATACTAAAACCCATACAAATCCTAGACAACAACCACGGTTCACTAATATATTCGATTTATTCCAAGTACCTGATTTTAGTGATTTAAAGCCTGCAAAATGTGAAAATTTAGATAATTGTTCAACAAATGAGCAATGTTCAAATAAAGAAGAAAGTGATAAGTCACACGTGATCTCTGAAAAATGTATAAAACAAGAACAATGTGATGATGAAGAAGAAGAAGAAGAAGAAGTAGAAGAAGTAGAAGATGTAGAAGATATAGAAGAAAATGAAGTATGGTTTACTGATGAAGAAGAATTAGAGTCTGAAGAAAATGAAAGTTTTGTTGAATTAGAAAATAGCTCTTTTGATGAAGCTATTGAAGTTGGAAGTAGTTTCTCTGAGGAAAATACTAATGATGAAAGTGGTAATCATAGTGAAATTGATGAAAACAGTACAAAATTAAGTATAGACTGTTGTTATAAATCGATACAGCATAACTCTATTTGTAACAATATTCAAAAAAATGATAAAGCATCCCAAAGAGTCGTTAATGAAACTAATGATGAAAAACAACTAATGGATTATGATATTCTAAATGACTGGTACCATCAATGGAGACGGCAAATGAATTGCATTCAAACGTTAGTCAGGATGAGTAAGTGACTGTAAAGTGGTGCTTGAACTCAAAAGAACTGAAAACAATATTTTCCTGTACTATAGGGAATTTTAAACTTTGTGTATTGTAACTTAAGTTATAGTTTTTTTAAAATATCATTTGGTAATTTTCAATGAATTTTTCGCGTATTTTACATGAACATTTTTTATAATTCTTCATCAAACAATAAAACGCATGTATTTTATTTTCATTATAAGTTTTAATTATTATGATAAACATTTGTGGAGACGGCAAATGAATTGCATTCAAACGTTAGTCAGGATGAGTAAGTGACTGTAAAGTGGTGCTTGAACTCAAAAGAACTGAAAACAATATTTTTCTGTACTGTATGGAATTTTAAACTTTGTGTATTGTAACTTAAGTTATAGTTTTTTTTAAATATCATTTGGTAATTTTCAATGAATTTTTCGCGTATTGAAATTTTTTATACATGAACATTTTTTATAATTTTTCATCAAACAATAAAACGCATGTATTTTATTTTCATTTTAAGTTTTAATCATTATGATAAACATTTATCAGTCGTAATAATAGCGTAATTAAAAAATACAAACATTTATTATATTATAATATTATATGTATGTATACCTATATATATGTATATATCAGAGATTTATATAACTATCACATCACGATATAAATTGTATACAAAAAGAAGAAGAAAAAAAACCTAATTATCTTGATCGAGTTGAGATCACGAATCGCCGTTTTCGGTTGAGTTACATGCAGCGATAGAAATCGGGGGACGGTGACGGGCGTACGGCGCAATGACGTCACAACCGTCATCTGACGGGCAGCGCCGGGACCGCGGCCACAGCCCTGTTCGAGCTGTTCGCGCGTCTCGCCACGAACTCGTACAGCCGTTCCCGGTTCCGGTAGATGATGTTGGCGAACTGGTCCACGTTGCCGTACGTCTCGAAGCGCGTGTTGTCGCACATGCGCGCCTTGGGCTCGGGCAGCCCGGGGTCGCACTCGACCGCGTGGTATACGTGCACCAGGTCCGGGTCGGCGGCGCGGAACACGTCCGCGGGCCGGGCGCGCACGAACTTCTCAAACAGGTCCACGTCCTCGTTGCCCCAGCCTCGGATGGACGTGTTGAAGCCGCCCGCGGCCGTCAGGTCCGTCTTGTACACGCTGACCACGCCGAACCCGTACTGCCGCCAGTAGCCGGTGTCCTGGTTCACCAGGAAGTGGTTGGGCGACTCGTTCCGCCCGTACACCACCACCGGGTCGTACTCGCTGTACACGATCGGGAAGTACGCGGACCGGCCGCGCACCGTGTTCAGCCGCACCCGGTCCACCAGCGCCGCGGTCCACAGCATGTCCACGTCCACGAAGAACAGCAGGTCGTCCGGCGGCGGTCCCGGCGCGCTGTCCGCGCCCGCGTGCAGCGCCTGCGCCCGCGCGAACGGCTCGCCCCGGTCCGGTAGCACCGTGACGCGCGCAACCCCCGGGTACCGGGCCGCGAGATCGGCCGCCACGGCCGTGGCCCGTTCCCACGTTTCTCGGCCGAACGGCACCACCGTCAGCGTAACGCGATCGTCGCCGTTGGCCAGGCACACCGACTCGTAGTTCTCGACGAACCGGTCGAACGTGGACAGCCGGTTGAACAGCGGCAGCACCATGTGCACCATCTTCGACCGCGCCGCCTCGTCGCCGCGTTTAGCCGGTCGTCCGTCCACACCTAGCATCCCGTTGTCCGCCATGTCCTGGAACGGTCCCGCCGCCGCGTCGTCACCCGCTATCGTCTCGTACGCCTCGTCTGCCGGCTGTTTCCATTTCACTTCGGATCCGTCTGACACTTCGCGCACTTCGAAACCTGGAACAATCAATAAAATCCTTTTTAACCGTCGTTCAGTATCATCATACGCCAATGTCATGTTATCCCGATGTACAATAGTAATAGATTAGTTTTGAATTTCATTTAGGTTTTGTCGTGTTAAAATGTCCTCATAAAACTTCAACGATATAGATTGACAATGTCTCTTAAATATCGTTTTTAAATAAAATACAACTTATTAATTATACGTACCGTTTAACATTAATAGATTAATTGTATTGTATGTAAACAGAAAAAAGGAGAAAAAGATATATAGAAATATTACTGAACAGTTATCAACAATAGAACAACAAAAAAAATTAAAATTAAAAATTATTAAATGGTCAACATTCGTTAACTAATATATAAATAAATAAATAGTTTAAAAATAAAAATTAATTACTAGATAAATAAATAAATAAAAGCTAAACCTAGAATATATTTGTGAAGTACGATGGGTTTAAAATCAAAAATTCATCGTCAGGTGTATACAAGTACAGAGTATGAAAATATAGAATAGAAGTTGTGATTTAATTTTTTAATATTCAGTCGCAATTTTATTGACTGTATATACTTGACGTCGAAGTTTTTATTTGAAACCGGTCGTACTTTACAAATATAATAATATTTCTAACAAATCTTTTATTTATTTATTTATTTATATATATATGAACTATTTGTTTATTTATTTATATTTAAGTTATTAACATTTTTTTTAAATATACTAAAAAAAATTAATAATTTAAATAATACCAAAAATAATTAATGTGAATATGAATAAATCGTATTTGAAAAATAAAATTTGTAACTTAAGGCGAAAACAAAATTAAACATTTTAAGTACAGGTCGCTAGTATCAAAATTTAGTTATAATTTGTCATACAACAATAATAAAAAAAAATTTTTTATCTATTGGTAGCCCTTCTTGTAAAGTTTCGTTATTTTCTTTTACATTATACATATTTACTTATTGTGTTAAACACAAATTGTTAGTATTATAAAAATAAAAATAACTTCTTTATTCTTTATTTTAAAGAATTTTAATTTAGAATAAGTTAATTCAAAGCTTAACAAAGTACCGACTCAAAATCAAAAATGTGTATTTTAATTTTAAAGTGAGAATTTAGATTTTTTAAATATTATTTATAATTTAAAACCCTACTAGAAATATTTATGATAAGTTTAAAATACTGTATTGCCTCATACACCACATTTTAATTAATCAGGATTATCTCTATTCCGTTCGTTAACGTCAAAAAAAGAACTAGGATTTAAAATAATGAAAAATAACATTAAATTAAAACTTAGCAGTTGGAAATCACAACCGCATCTCGTCTTTATTGTCACAAATAAGCTTCGCCCTCACCGGTAAACTGTTGTTGGAGGTATGCGTGTCGCCGCACAGGAACAGTCATCTTCTTGCCCCTGTACTTTTTATACATAAGCAACATGTCTAGCATGTAGTCGACGCCGAACAATGGATTCACTCTGTGATAACCGTAGAATATTTCCTTGAAGTCGATCACTCTACCGCGTTGCTTAGAGAATTTGTTAATCAGATCCATCACCTGAAAACGACCAAGACTCATATTAGTATCACGTATTTAAGATTTTATTGAACCGGAAGTTCATGGATGTTGGACCTTAAGATTATTGTAATAATTTATACGCTAAATATTTTCAGAGCAATACATTTCCAATTTTAATAATGTTACTTCAAACTGACATGGTTAGTTTTGTGTTATTTATACATTTTTGGTTAACAAAATTAGAAAATAACCAATTTCAATATTTTTAAAATAAACAACTTTTTAATAAATTATTTTGTTTTCAAACGTTCAGAATTAAAACATTTAATGATAAAAATAACATTATTTATATTATATGATTATATTATAATAAGAATAGAAAATAAATAAGCATTATTTTAAACTTATGTTGACTTTTTTGAGGGTTTTGATCTAAATACGTCTGCGATTAAGGTACAAAATAGTACGTAAAATTGTATCGAGGTACGTGTATAGCATACAGTATAGTGACGTATACGCGGAAATAGGACTCACGGCTCTTTCAAACCTGGGCCAAGTTTCTACATTTATATTTATCATATTTTAAGTATGTGTTACGGTGCCAATCTAAAAGTGCAGTCGATTTAAAAGAACAAGTTAAAAAAAAATTATGAAAACGTCGAGTGTACACGAATGCGTAACATTTTCAAGTACGTATCAGTTAAAATTCCTACTATACAGTCCGTTGTCAGAGAAAAGAGTCATAGGCGTTGTGATAATTTCAACTACCTAGTAACTTTGGCTTACATGTCTCTTTCCATCATATGAGAAACATGCTATCTAGTTCCAAATACTGTCATTGAGATGCTTAAAGTTTAGAATAATATAAGTAAGAATAATTTATTCTTTATCTTAATAATTTATAATAATTTTTAAATACCGACAAATACTAATTATTGGCTCTTACAATTATTTTTACACTTCAAACCATCTACTTACTTATTCGCCATAATATGTACTCATAATTTATTTATTTGATTTAAAAAAGTAAATATTATTTCTAAACATTATTCTCATATTTATTTAATAATCATGAGCACGAAACACCAACAAAATTTGACCAAATTGTACATGTATAAATGTTTGATTATACCATCATTTTTCAACCTCTTAACAATTGAGGCACCAAAAATAAAATCTGTTACTTCACGACCCCCTTGTTATGATTACTAATTTGAGGCGGATTATTGGGTTTATCAGCTACAAATAGTTTGACACTTATGAGACTAATAACTAGTGACGGAAAGAAAACATTTCTAAGTTTGTAAAAATGTTCGTTTATTAAAAAATATGAATAACATTTTTTTTTATTCGTACAAATACGACAAATTATTTCTGACCAACGTGACCTCTTGTTTATTGGATTGAGACCCTCAATAGATGTTTTTTATATATATTTATATTATTTGTACGGTATACAAGTCTATTAATAACTGTACAATAATAACACCTACATAATTTTGTTACAATAACAACAAACAAGCCCTCATCCCCCTTTGGAAATTTCGTGATTACGTTGCTGTAAATTTAGATATATACTCGGGGATCTGAGTATTAGCACTCGGCGTTCTATCTATATATTACCTCTCGCACGACGTCGTCAAGTCCTTCTTTCGTGTAAGAATCGATTCGTCGCCTGGGATTCGTGTCTGTGTCCGAGAACCAGGCTTTCGATATGAAATCCCATTTGATGACGTCCGCCACTTTACGCGGCCTGTATTTGTTTAGGCCGGGTGGTAATCCTGCGTTTAGTAACAAAACAACAAGTCAATACATGTGTATAAAAATAAATCTATAGGAACTGAAGGCGTATGTATATATGTAGGTACTACGTGGGCATGTCCGGAAATAATGTCACTTTTAAAAATATATTATGTACTTAGCTCGGTAAAACGTCACGGATAAAATATAGTGATGATAGTGAGTGCATATAATCGGCACTTCAGCTGAACAGTGATAGTTAAAAAATATATATTTATTCAACAATAATAATGTTTATAGTTTATTAAATAATAATATTGAAGGTTCGGATTTACTGGGAGCCATATTAAGGCTTAAACGCTTTAATGATTCAATATTTAATTCTAGAAATTATGTTCCTTATTTTATTGATCACCACACTCAAAATTATAGTTATTACTTTAGTTATAAATTGTAATGTTTCCTTTGTAAGTAAACAAAGAATTCAATAAAAAGTGATAGTTAAAAAATATGAATTTATTTAGTAATAATGATTTTAAAATTTAAAAATGTTATATTTGTATAAATATTCTGAGTTCTGTATATTTTTAATACAGGAATACATTAGGTGTAGTGCTTTTGAATAAATATCTATCACTTATGAACTTATATTTTATTAAGGTATTGTGATTTTGAATTGTGTTGCCGTTATATAGAATTGCTTTAATTAGACAAAGAAAAGTAAAAGACCAATACCTAAAACAAAAAATCTTTGCCTACATTATTCGTTTTTCAGCTATGTATGTAAATAAATACCTATAGTGACTTACATTGTCCGTGACCCATAATAACACGTATTATAGACATACTAGCTAAAATCTAGAAACAGTTGTATTATTATGACATCGTGGGAAATGTTCTCTAATTTTAAGATTATTAAAGTTTTTGCACGCGGAACTGGAATATAGACATTAATAATAGATTAAAACTGACACACTACCTCCATGAGGGATTTAACAATAGGTTTGGATTTTTTTATGCAAAAGGTATCTTTTTTTAACTGAAAAATTTATAAAAATTAGTTTAAAACTTACAAATTTCACTGAATTTGAAATATTCGAATCAGTGTTTATTTTATATCTCCTATCACGAGAAGTATCGTAAATTTTTTGGGAACCGTGTATTATGCGATAAGCCATAGGAGTAAATAATTAATAAATAAATACATTTTTTCAGAAGGGGTAACTCCTCTCCGGTCATCCTCTTGAAATAAACATGGGTTTGAATACTTAAGGGAAATAATATGAAAATCATAATGAAAAAAATTAAGAAAATAATTTTCGTTATAACACATTACAATTATTTATTTATACATTAATTATTCTCGTTTGGTGTACAGTTTTACTTACTGTTACAGTTCAATGCTATCATAATATATCCAGCCATAAGCTTTTAATCTTCATCATTATTTTATCAACTTTATAATGAAATCTATACTATTTAGTACGCTGATAGGTAAAATCATTGAATATAGTAATATTGTGCAATAAGTGGTAAACGTACACGATATAGTTTGTAAGACTATGATAGTGTGTCATATTGATACCAAACGATTAAAACCTATAAATTTTTCCGTTCTATTTTGCTGGCCAAATATTTCTAGGCCATAATTTACGCAGGACACATAATATTTTTAATCACATTTCATCAATAATAATAATTAATTTCAAACCCTATATTGTTATTGTTTTACCAATCAGATCTGGATCGCCCAGGTAATTCGGACTGCCCGGTTTAGCCTTGAAGAGTTTTGATTTTTCGGTCAGTTCAAATTCTATGGCCGGTCGCGGGTGAACACGGTGTTCGATGGTATTCAGCTGATCGATCATAGATCGTACGTCTCGGTGTAGCAATATTTTCTTCTGCTGTATGTCCTGCAGCTCGAGACTCTGTAGCACGAAAAAAAAATGAAAATCGACATTTAATCGAATATCCACATCCGTAATAACAATTTTGGTATTAAAATAAATTATAGTATACGTATGTAAAGGATGTCTATACCTTCATATAGTTGTGTATCCTATACATGTGACTGTGCTGTTTAACAGGATGAAGAGTTATAGCTCGATGGACTTCCTTCTGCTTCAAGTTACCAGTGTATGATTCGTGGTGGCTAGAATTGTGATAAAAAATTGTTTGCATCTGAAAATTAAACGGTAATCAATAAATAAATAATATAATTATACACGTTATAGGTTACAAGTATCGGATGTATCATAATATTTATAATTGTATTACATTTATCGTCGTGTTGTAATCTATTGAGTCCTAGGGTATTCCGTGTAAGTATACAAGAGAACTTTTGTTTTCTTGGGAGGCAAAGAGAACAATAGAATATAAAAATAAAATAAAAAAACCAAACGGTTACAACATATGAAAATAATTCTTGAATTATAACTATTTATCACTGTTACCGAGCCATCTATTAAATTCTCTCTTAACCGCAATAACGTTTATTAGATTCTAGAATAAAAATTTAACACGCAATCGTTTTATGAATATAAATTACATTCTATGTAAATACATTTTTGATTTTTATTATACTTAAATTTAATTTTCCATTTCTAATCGTATTTATTCGGACAATGATATATATATATATTAATATATATTAATTCAAGTGTATTTACACATTATGTACGGTTGATAAAGTATACAGTGCTATTACTTATTTATTAGCATTAGGCCGACCTTTCATCTAGATACGTATATATTTGGTGGTATACAGTATGTTCCATCCATAAATCAAATTTATACACATTTTTTTAAAAACTATTTGACAGCGTTAAAGACGATATTATTCTTCAAACATTTAGTCTTAGTACTTTACCACATATATAAAATATAATAAACCCGGTAAGGGGATGTTCAAAATTTGATTAATGATTTCAGGTGATTTCAGCATTTATTTGATCGACCAGTTGCAGTAGCGCGTTTCGGTAAAGTTAATAGCTGTAACAGTATAATCAGTTTCAATTATCATAACAAATCCACCTCAATATATTATACGAATATAATACGTAAAACACAAGGTCATGTCCGATACTAATAATATAAATTATCAAACCGTACGTTTACAATATTCATAATACACATATTTACTGCTATAACTAAAGTGTGAAATCATACGACTCTAGTTATCATATATAATGGATACATACATTTAAAAATCTACGGTGAAACAACAACAAAAACATGTGGATCTCGATGATAGCAGATTACCATTAAAATAACGTTGAGAAGAAACGTATTATTTATTTTTATTTCCCTGATTACTTCAAGTACACGTTTAAGTGCTACAGAGAATATGGATAGTCATTATATATGCACGCATGTGATGATCGAAGATGAAAAAAAAATATATTACCTCGATGAAAATCAAAGATCGTGTAATAAACATGAGTCACAAAATAAAAATTCAACTCCAATATGTGGTTGATAGCGGTTGACATATCTTTGTAGTCAATGGTCATATTTTATTCACGGCACTTCAAACAAATATAATAGTGCACTGATACGTAGTCTACGATTTTCACACTTGTATCACAGTCAGGTTAAGAAATTAAGTTAAGTTATTTTATCTTAAATACTGATTACAAAAATAATAACGGTACATATATTATAAATCTTAACTAAACTAAATTTTTATACATATGTAAATAACTTAAATGTTTAAACATAAAAGTTGTTTTTCAAACATAATACAGTGAAACCTCTATATAGTGGACAGCCACGGGGAATTAAAAATTGTCCACTATAGAGAGTTGTCCACTATTGAGAAAACCTATTACGCATACATTTATATGCGTATACATTTTTGCCGGGGAATTTAGAAGTGTCCACTATTGGGAAGGGTCCACTATTGAGAGGTGTCCATTAATAGAGGTTTCACTGTATATTGATAAAATATTATGATTTGCAGTATTCTATTTATAGTGTGTTCTTTAAGGATAAATGTAATGGTACTTTTAATAAACATCGTTTTTAACAGAACTTCTTTTCTTTGACGTCATGTACCCAGAAGTTAAAATGGAACAATATTGTTTGATTAAAACGAAAACAAATTTTTACAACCAATAGCTAATTACACGAAAAATAAGTATTTAAAAACACAATATTTATAATGTACCTATATATATTTATATATATATGTATGGTATATATCTTTTTCATGAAGGTATTCGTTTACTCTTACGACGACACTATTCGGCAGCTGATTTTATTGTTGAAATAATACGTTACAGTAGGATAATGTTGTTATAGATTTATTATTGAGAACGTTAATACCTGCAGGGGTTGAAAGGGTCGAATTCCTGCAGCGAAAGTAATATTGTGTATCTCGCACTGCTTCGATACTATTTTCAATATTGTTTGGTATGACTTTAGACAGAATTCTACATAGATATTTTGTGGTATATAATGTAATACACAAAATTGAGTACACACGAAAGAATTTTTAATACATAATTTAAGTAATCCCCCCCCCCACCGTTTGAACCGACGACGCCGTAGGAACTGCTTTCGCATTACGTCCGCTAATTTAAGTACTTATACTTTTGGGTTCTATCGAAGCGAGATTATCTTATACTTATAAATGTTTTAAGTTTGTTTAAACATGGCCAAATAGCCCATTAACCATTTTTTTTAAATATACTACATCAACATACACTCAAAATTATTTTTAAATGCAAATTTTCACTATTACTCTATTATTTAAACAAATTATGCGGTTTAACACTCTCGGGACCAGTGATTCGAACTTAGTAAATTCGACAGTAATTTCCAAAGCTGGGCATTATTGAATTAAAAAGTTTAAGTTAAATTAATTTTATTTTAACTTTTTAACTTAATTAGATACTTTTGGATTTTTATCAACTTATTTTTATTACTTTCATTTTTTTTTATTAATTGTTAACTTACTAATTTGATTTTTTAATTATTGTTAAATTAATTTTTCATTTTAAGAAATAAACTAAGTTGATTTATTTTTTTTCATTTGATTATGCTAGTCTATTTTGTTTTTATGTCAAAAATTATTTATCGTCATTTGATTAAAGTTAAAAATGTTAAATTTTCCAATCACTCTGTAATCTAAAGAAACTCTCTATCTATCAGAATATATTTTGTAATAAATACATTTTGTTTATTTAACTATAATAACTATCAAGTAACAATAATAATAAAGACATAAATTAGTAGTTATATGTATATTAACGAAATACGACGTCGTCATTTCAAGAAAAAATGTATACTAACATTAAAATATAAAAATAAAAACCAATTAATGATTTTACGATTTTGTGGGATGATATGGGCCAGGAATTTTATCAGTATTCAGTTTCAGTTATGAATTCTTGGTTATACACTTATACAGTAATAGCACGGACTATTTATTATCTAGATCAGGGGTGGCTAACTTTTAAAGGTTTGTGATCGACTTCTTAGTTTTTCTAGGTTGTCATGATCGATCAGAAAAAAAAGTGGTTTTAACTGAGCAAAAATATATTTTACATACATGCATAACTTCCTTTATTCATTATATTTAAAATATCAATAAATCATAATAACTTTAATTTTATACTTTTACATAACACGTATTTTAATATGTATTTTATTAATTTATTAATATACCGTTATTTAATACGGTATATACATCAGAATATGTACCACATGCCTACATAACTATTCGATCTCATTGTATAATTTCGTTTTTTATAGTTATTTGTAATTATATATTATTACAAAATATATTCTTTGTTAATCGTTTTAATTTTAATTTTTATATTTGTGGGTTGAACAAAGGTATACAAATTTACAGAAAATAAATAAATAATTTAACTGTTTTCTGCAAGAATTCAAAAAAAATTGAAAGGGAGTCTCGAACTCATGTCACGATCAACTAGTCGATCGCGATCAACCTGTTGGCCATCCATAATCTAGATTGTTCTGTGGTATGCACATTAATAATTAAAATATTTAAGTTAAAAATACTCATCATGTTATTCCACATTTTTTATCAATAAGGGTAAATAACAACTAATATTAAATTTGAAGGAGATGTTTATTTTTAATAAAGGTGGCTATTTTTTTTTTTTTTTTTTTTTAGAAATGAACAATTTAAATGAAATACATACTAAATATAAACACTATAGTAAATAATTTAGCTTACCTAGTTAAGAAATAAAGTACGGTAACATTGTAAAAATAAAAAAATTAACTTTTTTTAAATTGACAAAAAGTTTCAAAAAAAATACGTATTAACTTTCAACTTAACCGAGTTAACCAAAAATTAAATGAACTTCTAACTTTATCTTATTCATACATATCAACTTGACTAAGTTTAAAAAAACCATTAACTTGTCCAGCTTTGGTAATTTTCATCTTGTATATTCTGTATCATACCGAATATATACTTAATACATTATTGTGTAGTATTACCATTGATTATAAATACTAGTATTTATAATCAATAGTATTACGAATTCGTATACCAGCCATATATTATACGTAAGTCCACTTCCACAGCTAACCTCAACTCGTGATAGTACAATGTGATTTGCGAATTTACGGTAACTTCGCCGGTATAGACAGAGCGGGACGCAGTTCAAGATGATCAGAAATTGATTTTTAGTACTCGTTCAGATTCTCGAACTTATTATTTTGCGGAAGTTTTTTTTTTTTTTACACTATAGGACGCGCGACGACACGTGATTATTTGTACGCACGTGGAATATACAATCCAAAAACGGCATTCCTTGACAATTACATGTACTTATTATTATTGTTATTATATATACTGTAAATTCGACTCTGTCGCTTCAGGGGACGATAAAAAAAGATATACTCAAGTGTGTACTCGGTACATCGATGATGATAATAATAATAATAACAGTAATATAATGGCGACGTACACCAGACGTGAATTCTGCACTCGATTTTCGGACGGCTACATTCATTGCTGCAGTATACACGTATTATTACTCTACACGTGTAGAGAACGTGAAAAAAAATTCGCAAAGAAATAAATCAATTACGAGTGACCATAATAGGACACTTGGAGTCCATTCTTGTCTGCGGCAAATATGTAAAAATCTTACGTGATGACAGTAACAGTACATAAGTATGTGTGTGTGTGTGTGTGTGTGTGTTGGTACATTTTGTTCTTCGCTTGTCTCGTCCGCGCACACATTTAAACATAATTCATAAATGTTATTGTATTGTATACTGTACACGGATACCCATATAATATATAAATAAAATATATATATTTATACATTAACTCTTTTTTTTCTTACTATGGTTTTTTTTCTGTTCATTAGAATGTATGGATCAGATATCAAATGTGGTCTATTGTCGAAACCGACAAATTTTCGTTATAGAAAAACAATTTTTGTCTTTTTTTCATCATGCACGCTCGTAAAAAATCCATTAATTATATCCACGAACGAATTCGTGTACTACATATTTCTTTTTTTGTCTCTTTTTCTCTCTTCCTCTTTGTCCCCCTCTCTCGTTTGTGGCGCGGTGAGTTCACCCTCTGTGTACCGAAAAAAAAACATTATACATAATACATTATTTGGTTAGAAAAATGGAAGCATAAAGTAAAAACCGGTCCTCCCAACCTGCAACGGTACAGTCGCATCAGGTTCGACCTTGGCAGTCATTGGCCGCGTCACACATATACGTTTATTATTCTATACGACTTACCTACGTGATCGCAGTCGACGTTGAGCCATATAGGTTAGCGACTTCCTTAACGCGCGTGTTCGCATATGTATTTAATATGTATATTTATACGCTATTATAGAGCAAGAGCACGCGTTCGGATTAGTTGGCACAACGGTATATTATAAAAAGGGTTCTTAATTTCGTAATTGGTCTATAAATCTAACCTTAAAAACGTACGTATGTATAAAAATATATTATGCTATAATATAAATAAATGTGTCACAGCAATTCGTTGTCTGTCAATAATAATTCTCGTAGTACAAGTCAAATGACCATTTCCTGTTTGCTCTTTTTCTTATTAGTTTTCGTTTTTTGTATTCAGCAAATGCGCAGATTCCCAGGTACCTACTCTCCATATATATGCATACGATTTGTATATAGCTAGCTGATAATTCTGGAAATATTTATTCTTCTTCCGAATACCATTTTATTAATTAATTATATTGTTAGCTACTAGGATCGAAAAACAAGCGTTAATCGATAATATACAAATAATCAAAGCCTTCGACACTATACGTATACACATATACATGAACGCATAATTGATTCGTCAAACCCTTCCGAGGAAACGATAGTTTATTGTTACTCAATATAATGTCTAATTTATAAACACAAATTGTCAATTGTTATATTGACAAATAACACGAAAAGAAAAAATATCCAAACGGTGCAAGAAAATCTTTCAACGATAAATACATAATACAATATAATATTGCGAATGGAATAACGTGCCAGTTTTCCCTTTTTGTTGGTTTTCGTACTGTGTGTAGTACAACGACACCAATTTTTAACAGCATTCGTAATAACCATAACAATATTAATATTTTGTCGCAAAAACTGGCTATTATTACTTGCATGTGACTCGTTCAGTAATATATTAAAATTATAATTAGATCATATAAATATTTATAATCAATATTTTGCTTATCGATCTATTTTTGTTGAGTTTTATATACATATTATATATGGCGTCATTAATATTTTATTTTTCACATACATTTTCTCTTAATAAAACAAAAATTACTAAAAATAATATATTATTATAAGGCAATGATTCTATAATTTATTGATTACGCACATTATATTACGCAATACATCACTTTGTTATTCAATAATGCAAAACGTGTCCATATAATCTAAGTTTTAATTTTCCAAATATTTAACACAAACGAGTTGGTATTATATGATTGATAACGTTGACGTTATTGAGAATATATAAACAAAAACAATTACAACATGAATGCATAAGGTACAAATATGAAATACTATAAACTTGAAATAACATAAAACAAATCCTCAAATATAATACATTAAACACATTTTTATAGTATAAAGCGACCGACATAAAAATCTGTGTAGAAGAAGATGTAATCAACGGAAACTTATAACCTGTATCCTATTAATTTGACTTATTTAAAAAAACTAATCAATAAAAAATATTATTATAGTGTATCTTTATTTGTGAATTAGTTTTTAGAGGTTAGTTGAAACATTTTTCTTAACGAGGAAAAAAATAGCAAGTTCTTACTGTAAGTATACGCAATTGTCCAATGCAAATCGTTTAACAGCCACTTTGTCGAGACTTAATCAGTCACATACTGATACATGACCACAAATATAACAACCTAGAGTGATGTCACTCTTAAAGACAAATTGACAATTTCATTTAGAAAATTAAATTATTGTTTCTTCCAGTTAAAAGTCAATTTTCTCTCGTCCAAATATTTTTTATTTAATTCGTATGTTACAAATTATTTCCAAGAAGGAGAGTTGCATATCATAGTATTTTATTATTATAATTCGTTATATTTGTGTCGGTAATACCTACAAAAAACGCTATTATTTAACTAATTTAAAATATTTAATTTCCTAAGCTGTAATATAATTTAATAATTATTACATATCGAGTGCATACATAGAACAATACTAGTCAATTATAAATAAGTGTAGGTGCTTATACCTATGTGAAATTATTTAAATTTTTGTGACAAAAATTATCTTCATCAAATATATACCTAACAAACATTTGTTAGGTACGCACATATAATCATATACAAGTATATAGATATTATAAATTAATACATTAGTTGGCATAATATAAATATTTCACCATTGGTTGTGAATAGTTTATAATATATGTATATTGTGTAATGAATATAACTTTAAATATAGTAACACGTCTCATATTTGTACATAAATACTTCACGTTGCGTCTGATTCACTTCCTCGATTTGAGTTTAAATGTTGTTGTAATACGTGCCTTTGAGCGCTTAGTATAATTTTAAGTTTCTTGGTACAAAAATATCGTTTGTTCATGATTTTAATGAGATTAAATTATATACAAGTCATAATTAATTTTATTTTTTGTAAACGAATTATTTGATTCCTGGGTCGATAGAAAATTCTCGTAATTAATTCGTAAACTTTTGTTTTCATTATTATGATTTTTTGTTAATCGATCAATCATATATTAAAATGTATAGCAGTACGTGTTATACGATAAGTGAAGTATTGGCATCCGGAACACTTAAATGGATTTATATCTTCTCTACACGACTCCCCATAATCGTTGTTATATATATGTATAAATAGTAGTTAAGTCAATCAACACTAATGCATTTTCTAAATGTTAAAATCAATATTTATGTATGTACGTATGATATAGCTTAACCTGTCTGTCGGAGGACGCCAATTAATGTTTCAATGTTGCACACTTCAGATCAATACACGCGTACGTGACACTTCAACGGAATACAGAACAGGATAATACAATAAAAGGAAGACATGGTAAGTTGAACTAATTATACAAGTGTCGTATAACATAATAATCTGTAGCCATTATACCATAATTCCTACTCGGTACGCTACAGAGACCCATTTGAACTGTTAATAGAGGGTGAGGGAGAAACATTCAAGTCTCGTCTCACGATATTATCGTCACAAGAAAACTGTATTTATATATAAATTATACATTATATATAAATATAAGCTCCGGTGATTGTTTTTAAAGCCATGTGCGAAACATGTGCGTGCCACACGCGAGAAAACCCATGTCAATGAATCTGACTGACGGATCGGTTTTTCAAAACGCTATTTTTCACATCGTTGGGTTCTGCTTCAGTTTAAGTTAGAAAAATACGTACTACACGCATACGGTATGCACGTGTTTGTTTTTAACGATTCAACACGCCGCAAAGAGATTGGCTTCTAAAGGTAATATGATACCTGTACTTATATAGGTGTATACATTGGACAAGTTAATTATGCGTATAGTTTATACTTATGCTCTTGACTATTTGTATATTATTAATATAGATACACAATTTTAAAATCATGGCGAATTTTCATAATACACGTGCATGTACGTAACCTGCAGTGTTTAATAACATTATGATAATACTCAAATACAGCAAACAAACCATACTGGAATTATACATGGTAATGTTAAATGTTATTACTATAATAGTATTTCTATCCGATTCTCTATTAAAAAAATCTATCGCAATCGCACTATGAATTTACTATAAAATCCAATTATAAAAGAATAATTCTGGTAATTTCCCAAAGTCTGCATAAAATATTTGTTCTGGTTTATTTACCACTATACGCATGTACGTGTCTATTAGACGTATATTAATGAATTTTTTTGTTATACAATTTAGTCGAAAGTGACCTAATATTTATTATTATTTGGAAAAATAGTGCTTGAGAAGTAGTATTCGAAGTACCATCATTTTTCGCAGACATAAAAATGTGGTATATATTATCGATGTTTGCAAAAAAGACATCACAAAAACGTATTTTTACATTGTAATTCCGTCAAAACTATTATGTAATTTAATTAAAAGGTCATACGAGATTTTTTTAAAGATTTATTTATGCGTTGTTTTTGTATTGACAAATTAAAAAACATATAAAAAAAAACTGTTTGGATTTTTCTTCCGAAAATTGTGAAAGTGTGTGGTCATACCATAAATTTAGCAAGTAATATGTTTAAGTTTTAATTTTTAATTTTTATCATAATTGTCGACTAAAAATATTTTCACGTATAAAAATAATAAATATTATAACTAATGTGAACATATGCTGAATTCAACCACCATCAGAGGAAGTTGTTCTAACTAAAGTTAATTTAAATATTTTCCAACACATGTTTTCATTTAAGATTTAACACATACACATAATATTACAGATATTCATTATTATTATCAGTATATTCCGAGTAAACTATACTATATAAGTACCTATATAATTTTTTACATTTTATAAACATTTTTTTATTTACTTATTATTTCTAATAATTTAAACTGTTTGTTTTTTTTTTTTTTTGTTCTAACCTAACCAAACATTTCATATATGTAATATATGTAGCTATGTATTTACTAATCTTTAAAATATATAAAAAAAAAAAAAATTAATTTATAAAACATAAGCTGTTCAGGAAATGTCAATATAATTCAACCGTTTGAATCGATAAATATTATTTTGTAGAGATAATCAACATATAATGTGCCTAGTGTGAAATGGACAACATTTGAAATTAATGAAAGTGAAATTCAAAACTATTACTGATACCATAATTATGATACGTGATTATTTTTATAATTTTATGTAAAGTGTTTATACTATACGAATATTTTAATTTATCTAATGAAAGAAATATTAATAATAATAAAACAGATGAGTAAAATACAAAAAAATTTTTTTGATTTAATACTATTTGATTTTATTTTGAATAAATATATAGATATCTTATCCATTTTAATGTTGTACATAGTCTAATGATGTACATTATAAATGACAACGTTTTAGGCAGATTTCGATCAAAATAACATATTTAGGTGTAATTATAAATCGGATTCATTAAAAATGATAATTTTAGCGATTATTCGGATGTTTTAGAAATACAATTTCTCTGTGATGTTTAGAATAGCACAATAAGATTTTCAACAATCACTAAAACTTACACTAAACATACTAGGGACATTAGATAGATATAAATATCATACTAATTATTTTTAGAAAAAACATTTGGTCGGACATTCGGTTTATATACCGTCCCTCCCTATTCTTATGCAAGACCCCTGCCTCATTGACATAGAATGGAGATTATCACTTTTTTTAATCTCCGTCCATTTCCATAAAGGATAAACATTTTACAGCATACAAATTAATTATGTAATTAAAAATTTCATAAATTAAAAAAAATGACTAAAATAAATGCATAATATTATTATTAATAAATTTTCGGAAACTTCACGAGCAACAAATCATAAAATTTCATAAATAAGCAAATAAGCTGTTTTCCTTTGTTAAGACGACCCATTATCTCACAGTATTATTTAAAAAAATTTTAAATGTTCACTGAAAATATCAAATTGTACTAAAATTTTGTCATCTAGACGTATATTTCATACATACTATTTTATGCACAAATTCGATATTAAGTTTAATACATAATAATAATTGTTGAGCAAAGTAATATACTAATACAAATTAATGTATATTATAATAAATGGTCATACAAATTACATAAGAATAAAAATTTTGATGAATATAAAATTTTGATTATCATTTTTTTAACACATTGGCCCTAGATTATCAAGCGTAACACATAAAACTTTTTAAAGCAGAAACATAAATACTAAGTATATTATATAATTATTGTAATATCAATAACCACATTATGATATTATGTCTAAATTAAGTGTTGGTGGTTAATCAAATAAAAACTATGACCCTTGAAACGTTATTAATTTATATTTTTCAGATAAAATCAAAACTTATTAATTTTTAATATAAAGAATTGTATTTTATGTTTAAATATTTTAACAGTTTTTTTTAAAGGTTATTCGTTGATAATTGAAATAAACATTTGAATAATGACTACTACGAAAATTCTTAATAATCAAATTAGAAGATAATAATTACACCTAAGAAGGTAATACCTAACTAGATTATAATATGGACTATTTTCTACAAATATTTAGTTTTTATACTCCCATTTGTACGTCATAGTATATGTTTACTGCGTTGATTAATTTCTTTATATCTCGTGACATGACTACTATATTTTTGCAACTTAGTTTTGAATTATTAATTTGAATTTATTTATTTCCAAAAATTGTCTGTTTAAACGTTTCTTTAAATGTATACTTCATATTTATAAAAATTAAATCACTGGGGTGATCTACGAAAAACATTAGAGTGGTTTACTAAAAAAGATACAATTTCCAATCAAAATGATTCGATATAATATCAGTTAAACTTTAAAAAGGTTAAGATTATACTCTTTTGTTTTATCAAAAAAATTAGGTGAAAAAATATGTAACCAAAAAATAATAAAACATATGAGTGCATTTTTAAAATGTAGGTATATTTATTATTGGAAATATTCAAAGAAATAGTTCAAAATACTTTCAAGCTAGTTCCTTGAAGTCTTCAGAAATATTTGTTAAGAAAACCAAATGTCATGAGCAAAATAAAATCAATTTTTTCTCTATCATGTTCATAAATACTATTAGTATTTAGTATACCATCATTGACGTTTTATTATTGTACTTGTATATGAGTTAAACACTTAGTACATTGTTTATTAAACTTTTTTTTCAAATATCAATTACCAATCACTAAAAACTAATTGTAATTATTTAGTGAGTATAACAACAGAAAATATTTAAATATATTATTTCAACCGTTATCAGCGAACAGGTAGATTTAATTAAGTCCACAAAAATCAATAAAATTATGATTATCAGGCATTTTATCAATTATTCTGGATCTATAAAAAAAATTAAATGAGAATTCTCTACTATCAACATGTATGAAAACCGCATTTATGACGAATCAGTTTTGCTAATAATAATTTTAATTTATTATCATCGTTAAACATTGAATAGCCTACAAAAAATAATTGACAAATTACATCACACGCGTATGAAATTTAGATTTTGGTTCAAATCATTATATATAGATACTCATCGATTATGACTTTCAGCTTGCGGCTAGCGTGATCAAAACTAATCATCACATTTCGATAAAAATATTCGTTCAGGTCCATGGGATTTATTTGAAATTAAGGTTATTCAGAAATGCACACTTCAAATTGATGCGTAAACACACATAAATATACAGTTCTTAACTTCATATACAGACGTCGTATACAGACGTAAATCAAGGTGAATACTGGTATTAAATTTAAAATTAAAAAGAAAAAGATTACATGCCTATAGGAAAGCGGACATAAGTACAGCGACAGAGCTCGCGGGAGACGTTCTAAGTGGATATAATACCCCGTTGTACTGTCTATATCATATTATTATCGTTACCAATTAATGAAAAAGTTAGAGATCGTGTTTTCTCGACACAAAACGTATCCCCCTCACAAAAATCCTAACAGCGCGCAACGTACCTGTGTAACATTATCATATCAAATACGCACGCAACTAACATTCGTAAGGCGAAATGTTCAAAACGGTGGGAAAAGTATCCTTTTTATGTAATATGTATACATAGCTGCAGGTTCGCAGATAATTCAAATTATTGACTCTTATCCTTGTATTACTAATATTGATGACAAGAGATAAGGTAGCGGAGCAGAGGGGCAGTGTTATTGGCGTTGTTATTACCTCGTAAGACCACGTGCACGACACGCCCGCGTACTTCTGCACGCACCTGCCCAGTTCGACGTCCTCGTGCGTGGTGAACAGGTTCTTCAGACAGTGCTTGATGTGCGGCACCACGCGGGACAGCGTCTCGCGACTCATGATCACTCCCGGTCCGCCCATGCAGAAGTTCTCGTCGTACTCGAGGCTGAGCAGCCCGAACTCCTCCTGATTGCCGCGGCCGGCCTGTCCAATAAACACCGGCTTGCGGCTGTCGACGGATCGGAGCAGCGCGGCCAGCCGATCCGTGCGTACGTACACGTCGTCGTCCGCCCTCATGAACCACTCGTACGTGCCGCCGTAGTTGTCCCACATGTGCTGCAGCATCAGGAACGACTTCTTCTGCGGCGGGTACGAGTCGTCCACCGTCGGCAACCGGACCAGCGGCAGGTCGGCCGCGCCGGGCGGCCGCACTGACGTCTCCGAGCTGTAGAACACGACGCGGCCGGGCACGCGACGCGCCCATGTGCTGTGCACCGCGGCCGCTCTGGTGCCCAGGTACCGGTTGGCTGTCATCACGCCTACGAACAGCAGCGACTCGGCCGGGCCCCCGGTCGCCGGCTTCGTTCCGCCGTTGTCGGTGATGACGTCCTCCGCAGTCTCGGCCGGCGCGGGCGGGCGCAACGGTCGCAGAGCCGACCGGCCGAGGACGCCGCCGCCACCGCCGCCGCCACCGCAGCCGGCGTACAAGCGGAGCCGGTCATAGGATCCGCCGCCGAACGCGTAGCCGACGAACAGTCCCAAGACGATGCCGGCTAACACGTGCGTCACGCGCCGTCTCCGGTTGCCCGGCGACTTCTTCTTGGTACCACCGGACGCGCCGCGGAGTTTCTTGTAGGCGACCGGCTTGTACGGGTGCTGCTGCTGTTGTTGTTGCAAGCGAGTGACCGTCGGTGTTGCCGGTGGACCGTAATAGCGACCGTGGCGGTCGGCGATGATGGTGGTCGAGGCGGCCATCGGCGTTTCATCGTCCGCGTACGCACTGCGGTGATGCACGGCTACAACGAGGACGGATTTCACATGACGACGCGTAAGGAGCACACGATGGCGATATTCGTTCGGGCGAGAAGGAAAAAGCAATCCCAATTATATGTATACTTTCGTGTGCGAACCGGATACGAACGTTCGGTCGACGACGACGGGGTGCCAGCTCTCGGAAAACGCTAAATAACCGGGAGGAATGGAAATTTATCGAGTTATGAAAACCGCACGTCGGATTGGCGAGACCGCGACACGGACGACAAGAACGACGATACTGCACGTCCGAACGGCCCGAACGCACTAACGTCTGACACTGTCGACCGGCCACACGGTGCACTCCGCATCGGGGGGCGGCGGCGGCGGCGGCAGCGATGACGCGTCGACCACTATATAGCGGCGGCGGCGACTGGTTCTCCGATCTTTCCACCTCTTCATCCCGTCACCGTTTCGCGCTATAATAATAATATAAAAATGTTCAGCCTCACCGGCCATTGTTGCGCAAGTGTGCATATGCATGAATGTATCGATGTGTGTGTGTGTGTGTGTGTCAAGATTTTTATTCTTTAGAGCCAGACGCGCATTGAATCCGACTCGTATTCACCTACTTATGTGTGACCAAGTAATTATCGTCACCTTTTATTATTTATAGACGTGCGCGTACCCAACATCAAAAATTCGATTACCACAAACGCCGTGGTGTAAAGGCGCGTACACACGAGAGCAAATTTGTGCGAGCATGTGAAAACATGGGCAAGCGCTGGGATGAATTTTGTGGTGTACGAATCGATTAGAAATGAAACATATAATAGACGTTGGCAGATATCAAAACTGTAAATGAACAATACGGAAGAGGATTACATTTGCTAAATGAACTACAGTTTGCTGAAAATATTTTGCACTTTCGAAATTGTATTCGAGTGTGTTCGGGAGATATTTATGTTTTCATTGGTCCAAAAGTAGTGAAGCAAGACACGAACATAGTATCCGATAAAATAGACTGACTGCATTTGTCATTGGCGTTAAACGTACAAAATAACCGTTCACACTAACTCGAATGCCCGCGGCTTTCCTCTGAGCACTGACTCCAAGTGTTGACAGCGAGTGGTTCGCCGCACGACCTATTCGTGGAACGTCGACGAATAGATTTGAATACTCGCGAACACGTCTATCTGATCGCACAATAGATTGCACGCAGTGCTTGATTTAAGTCTTAGTAGGCTGGTGTGCAAAAACCTAATCGGAGGCCCCTTATAAAATGTATATATATATTTATACATTTATGTCTATAATTAATTTAATTTAAAATCAACAACATTAAATCAAAAAATATTCGGAGCACGAAAAAAAAAAAACAATGAAAGACAATTTTCAATTTTATTTTTTGGTTTTAGAGGACCTTTAAAGTTTGAAGCTCCGATGCATTGCATCGGCTGTACTCCCGGTAAATCCGATACTATGTCGTATGCGAACATGCACGAGTATTTGTTAATTTTGTTCGCTCGTGTATATGTGTCTTTACATTGAACAACCGCGAGCAACCATGACTATAATAATGTATGCAATGGCAACCTGGACACAAATTACTTGGTCGACTAAATAAAAAAGGGCTTCTCTATTTAGGTTCATTAATAAATGAAGCATTGAATATATTTGTCCAATGCATTTATTATCAGGATTGTCTACTTGGTTAGTAACAAGATATAAAATTAAAATATACTTTTAAACACACAATTTAAATTTACTTAATTAAATACACAAATTATAAATATTGATGATTAATATAAAAACAGTTGTTTTAAGTCTGATGATCATTATGCATTAGGAAAGTTATATTTGTATAATAATTTCATGACATATGGTATAGGTACATATACAATACATTGAATTTATATATTTATTTGATTTCGTTACTTACCGTATCCCCATAATATAATACTTTATTTTGTATTTACGTATTATTTTACAAAATTTGTTATGGGTATACAGCATATACACTCGTATACCCTTTAATGAATCTCTGCCTGTAATTGACAATTACATAAACAAGAACCGTTTATTATTTTATGGCATAATCTGCCCCCCCCCCATGTATTTTCCAATAACGGTACTGTAAATAAATCTTGGCCCTCATTGTATATTATTATTATTATTATTATTTGTATATTATATATATAATTGTAATACAAATTATAATATTTAATTTTAATTTTTTACCAAAGATACCTACAATATTAGTTATGCTGATTCTTCTGATATTATACACTTTAATAAAATATGAGTTATTTTAGTTACCATAAAATTAGTTTAAAATATTAGTTAAGTTTTTGAGGCCAGAGATAATCAGAGTTAGTAAAATCATTA
Organism: Sipha maydis; assembly: GCA_034509805.1. Taxonomy (NCBI): domain Eukaryota; kingdom Metazoa; phylum Arthropoda; class Insecta; order Hemiptera; family Aphididae; genus Sipha; species Sipha maydis. The sequence continues at coordinate 298,761 of JASXSY010000029.1, read as the reverse complement.
CATTCGATTTCATACGAAGAACAGACATTGGCTTTTTCATAATCGTGTATTTCTATCTTATATGTATTACAAGATTTTTCAGGAATGTAAATTTATAATATATTGTTACCGTATAGGATAATTATTATAAAATATATATTTCTTTAAATTGGTTTAAAAAATTCAGATAGAAAATAACAATCTACTAGTACAACTCGGAGAGTGGAAAACAGAGCTTGAAGCCGAAATGATAAATTTTATTTACGGGTTTGATTTTGATTTCCGGTTTTTGATTTTATCGGCTTCTATTTCAGTTTTAAATACCAGTTTACAGATTTTCCGTTTTAAATTTTGATTACGAATAACGGTATACACCGGTATATCCGGGGTATAGTGGTTTTTACCCAAAAAATATTGATATTAGTTTTTAATTTTGTAATGTAGCTTTCATACAGTTTGGCAGCCAAACTTCGGCCCAATATGAAACGATACCATCCTAAACTTTCAAAAGTGCTCAATATAGAATTCGTTGGCTCTGGATACGTATGTTATATTAAGTATGCGATGACATTTGATTTATTTAGAATTTCTAGTAAAAATCGACTTCAATATGCATTACCTTCAAAATATCTAAACACTTTAAATTGCAATTAATAAACATAAAAATAACATAAATATAACCATTGGTTTTAATATATATATATATATATATATATAGTAACAGAAGCGTATATATATATATTAAAACCAATGGTTATATTTATGTTATTTTTATGTTTATTAATTGTTTAATTATTGTTTAATTTAACAAATACTAATGTATAATTATGAATTTTTGGTGAGTGGGTGGGTACCCATAAGTAGGGTTTATCCAGTGATGTAAAAAATATTCAGCGCTATATAAGTAACAGAAGCGCTGAATATTTTTTACATCACTGGATAAACCCTACTTATGGGTACCCACCCACTCACCAAAAATTCATAATTAAACAGCATGTATTGTATACCTGTGGATTATGAGTATTTATTATCTAGTAAATACATAATATTATAAGATAATTTATCATACAATAATAACAATAATATATCTAACACTCATTAAGTCAACCAACGCCCACCATCTAAAAAATATATGCGGTATTTACTCCATTTACCACACGTGTTCGGCGACACTGTTCGTAATCATTTTAATCAATAAACAAGCATACATAGTGATGACACTGGACAAAAATGTAATATAATTATTGTTTATATTCCACAGTAAATGGAATATTCAGTGTATATGATCTAAGACTAAAATATGTAAATGTATATTTGCAATAAGAATTACGATGAAAAAAACATTAACAGTTTACGTTGCGACTGTGAGTGTACCATTTGTATACAATAAATTTAAGGAAAACAACTAAAATTTGACTAAATTATGTTTTATTTTTATAACAATCTAGATTTAAATAAAAGTGTATTAAGTCACAAGTACCTATAAGTACCCAGTATTTTGTCACCCCCAAAAATGTATATCTTTCGCTCCCCTTTCATGCTCATGTGCCAATGATAACGAATATAATTATACTTCGAAAATAATATACCACTATAGATAACAGATACTTAACAAGTAACAATAAAGATCACGTGGGTTGTGGGTAGATGACAGATACGAAAATAGTTCTTTACATCAAATCGTTATGCTCCAACTTCCCACACTGTTTACTGGGGGTTCAACAAGTTTTTAATTGCGAAATACCGAATAAATTAAAAAGACATAATTACTAGGTTTCAATTTATACATTGGATAAAGTTGAAAAAATTGGATTTTAAGTTTTTTGCTCGTGCGTTAAATTCAGTGCTAAACAATTGAAAAGTAAACAATTCATATAAGAATCGAGCGGATCCCGTTTCACCCAAAAATGAAACTTTCCGTTTCGTTCAGGTACCCGTTTCGCCCAAATTTTGTGATTATAAAATTCCCATTTCGCCAAGACTAACTTAGATAAATTCATAATTAAGTTGGTAATGGTTCAGTCAAATATTATATTTTAACGAATGGCAAAAATAAATGGTGTTTAATTGGTAGGTATGTGCTCTAGCAAACAACTAAACAAGTTTCTGATCCCGATAAGATGACTGTTATAAAACTTATAGTAATTTTAGTCAAAATAAATATAATTTATACATAATAATATATAAAATCGATAGCAGATAAGTGATAACGCTTAAGAAATTCAGTCGTTATGGAATCTAGATCGAGCAAAACTTGTAAAGCGCATACCGAAAGCGCATGGAAAAAATGATGACTAGGCATTTGTACACAACCAGAAACAAATAACGCGGTACCGATCAAATTTAATTCTCGCTATGAGTTTATAATGTGTAATAATTTTAAAAATTAATGTGTAGTAACAAATATTTTTTTGAACTAAATTAAAACATTAAATAATTTTATTGTATATATAGATATTTTATAAATATTGTAGATTAAATTTTAAATTTTTTAAATGTACCATTTTTGTAAACTGAAAAACTATTTTTTTTAGAACAAAGAATATCACCTCCTCGTAGTATTCTCTGGATAACGCTAGTTGATACTCAAATATTAAAATATTATATAATTTAAAATAAAAGTATAGTACAATATTATATAATTTAAAATAATCATTGCCAACTAATTTTAAATTTATCTAAACTAGTTTGAGCGAAACGGGATTCTTCTAAAAACAAAATTTGGACGAAACGAGTTACGCCCTGAGTACCAAGTTTTTCTCAGTCATTGTTCTTACAAACAAAATAAAAAAATACTTACGTATTTTAGTTGTAACATTTACAACAAACATAAAACGTCCTCAGTCCAAGTAATTTGTTCGATTCGTCATTTTTATTTTTATTATGCACAATAATCTATTAGATTATGTACTGCTCAAATTGATATTTTTAAATGCATTACCAGTGTTACATAAATTACTTTAGGCTATAAAGGAATCGGAATCTGCTCTGCATTTAATAATTACAAAATATTATAGAGCACTTTGCAGAAGTGGGACTAGGAACTTTTACGCCCGGGGAAAAAAATTAAAAATTGTACCCTATAAAGTGTCATAAACTACTCTTTGTGTAGCCAACATTTTATTTTTTATATTTTTTAAAATAATAACTTATCACCATAGTAATTAAAAAATGTAAATTGTTTATGACAATATTATGTAAACTATTATTATTATATATATGTTTTATATTTATTTACGGATAAAAACCCAATTACATAAGATTAATAATTTAACACATAAAATATATATATGTACATGTTCCAAAAAACATTTAGTAAAAATATTATATACATAAATTAGGATAAACAAATTAAAGTCTAAAACAAAAATTACAAAAATATTGAAAGAATGTTAGTATTAACTTGGAAAGTAATATAATATTTATATTAATTTCAGTGATAATTTCGACTTAATCATGTCGAGGTACAATAATTATCAAAATTGGCCTCTAGAATCAACATCAAATACAAACAAAGAAAAATTGTCATCTCCTGAAGTTGAACAAGATGATAGTAATGACGGTTCTGAAACTATAACATCCAGTGCTAGTACATCTACTTCAAGTAATAGTAGTAGGAGTCAGTCAGGTTCTGATTTTAAAAGTACCAGTACTGTTGATGAAGATGAAACTATATCGTTTAGAACTGTTTGAAGACGAAGAAGTTTTCAAGCAACTGTTTTCCGTCAACTCTTTGATGTGCCTAAATAACCAACAATAGCAACGTTTAAAAGTAAATTATATATATTCATAATGATGCACTGCCATAGACGTATATAATATGCATTAAGACTAAACAATTTAATTTTTTTAGTATCTGCTAATTGTGTAACAGAAATTTACTTTTATACAAATTAAACTTGTAATAATTTAAATTAAGTGTAAAATATACTTTTACTTTATAAAAAATTTAACAATTATACTATTTTTAAAACAATTTAATATTTATGACATCGGTATAATAGTTACCTTTTTTTTTTTTTTTTTTAGGAAAAAGAATAAAAATTGAAAATTTGAGAATTTCTTCAGAGTTCACAGATTTTACAATTCTGACTTAACTAAGATATTTTTGTTAGTGTTAAAAGATACATAGGGCATTATAAATTTTCATTTTTATTTTTAAAAAATCAACTCACTCAGTGGCGCCAAAGTTTGAAAAATGTGGTCGGGCAATTTCAAAACTTTTCGGCCTCAATACCTTAAATATTTTCATAACGCTACACATTTACTTATAACACAATTATGGTGTGAGTATAATGTGGCCACATTTTGGCGTACCAGCCACATTTTGAACTACCAGCCATATTTTTCAAAAAAGAGATCGGGCCACGGCCCGACCTCAACATGGACTTCGGCGCCACTGAACTCACTGATGTTCATATTTTATCGCTCAATATTATTACATTGGTCTTCCTGAATCCTATAACTTAATAACCAAACATATTTTTATTGATATTGTATACTGTGTCTCCAAGCAACACATAGGATGGGCAGATCGTTTAATAAAGTTGTGATATGTATAAAAGTAAAATACTAAAGTCTTGGATTATACTTACACTGGATATAGTTACAGTATTTATCTCGCGTAGTCGGCACGTGAAGCTTAACAATTGGTCTTTATGAATAATGCATTATAGTTAGTGTGGTACGGGGGGAAACTTTCATAACCAATGTCACCGAACCTTTTTTATAAATGTGATATATCACTAAGGTTAACCTTACTTATGGGTACCTACACACTCATCAAAAATCATAATTAATCAGCAAGTATTGTATACCTATGAACTATGGGTATTTACTATTTGGTAATTACAGAATATTTGATCATACAATAATAAAAATAATATATATAACACTCAAATAATCATCCACCCATCCAGGCCCGCCCTTAAGGAGTGGCAAACGAAGCCTATGCTCCAGGTTTCGCACTTTGTAGGACCTACATTACATTACAAAGGAATTTATTTAAAAAAGAAATTTATGATTATTTAGAACACCCCGATGGACTCAACGAATACTACATATACAGCAATTATTGCGTTGTGATGATAAGTAATAATTTGCAGTCTACGACTACTTTCGTTATTATAAAACTTGTAAAATATAATAAATAACATAATATAATAGTTATTCGAAAAATAAGTATTTATTTTAATTTTTTTTTATTAAAGCCACTAGTATAAAACTATGATAGCTTAACAGTTACATAATAAAGAAAGGGAAACAATAAAAAAATAAAGATTAACAACAGATTAATTCTTATATACTATACTATCTATATTATGAAACCAGCCTCCAATATACAGGTGATTATAATTTTAATAGCTGTTTCAGATTTGGTGTTTAAAATGGAGTATAGATTAGGAGGAATATTAAGAGATTTAAGAGTGTTAAACAGAATTTCTTGTTTAAGTCGGAGAACAGGACAGTTAAATAAAATATGAGGGAGGTCACAGATACACTCATTTGAATGAAGTGTACAAAAAGGCGAATCGTTTAGTCCAAGTTTAAAAGAGTGACTATGTAATAGGGAATGTCCAATACGTATACGATTAAATTGGACTATATGTGATCTTTGTAACTTGAGGTTGTTAAACCAAGTTTTATTAATGATGTCAGGTGTTGTATGCCTATATCTCGAAGTAAACTCAGCTGGTAGATTACGCCAATAAGAAGACCATAAACTAGATAGGTAGCGTTTAAGAAAAGGGATAAAGTCAGATTGTGGTAGATGTGTAAGAGAGGGACAATTTAGATGGAAGGTGGATTTAGCCAAATTGAAATAAGTATTATATTATGACAATTTTTTTTAAAAATGTATAACATTATTTTACAAGTTATTTGCAAATCTATTTTTAGAATTCACAAGTGAACCGGGTGGTTACTATCAGCTTTCAAAGTTACGAATTTAGCCCACCTAAGTTGTCTTTAAACTTTGAAAATGGTTACAAACAATAGTTTTTAATTAACAAGTATTCACAAGTTCCTTCTTAAAATTTGTAAGGATTCAGATGGCCGCTAACTTTTGTAATTGTGTAAATGATACAATTTCTTGACCGAAGACTTCAAAATGAGTATCAAATGAAAGATAATATTTATAGTAAATATTTGGAAGTCACTAAGTGACATCATAAATTACATTACACATATATTAATGTATACTTTAGAATAACAATTAATAATAATAATAATAATATTATTTATGTACTTGATGTCAACTTTACAAGTTCAAAAACTTATAGCAGCCACCTGAATGACTTGCGAATTCTAAAAACAAATTTGCTAATTCTTGTTAGTCATTAGCTTTCATTTGGTGGTGATTTCAAAGTTCTAGGTCAAAATGAGTAAGCTACAAGAAGTAGGCCCCACTTACAAATTTTTGGTTTCACAGTTAAAGTTTTGACTTAAAAACTCTTAAATTGACTTGCAAATACTTACAAATAATTTGAAAAAAATGGCATGGATTTTAAAAATTGCACAATTAATTTTAAAAAAAATTACAGTACTTAAGTGAGCCAACTTCACAAACGCAATAGATAGAATAAATATTTTTATTTATAATCTAATTTGCATTAAATAACATAGATAATATTTAAATTATAGGGTCTTGGCAAGATTTCTACGCTATTTCCTTTAATTTTGAAGGCCAGCTCTGCACCCTAAATCAACCACCAAAAAAGTTCTGGGGAATTTAGCCCACTTGCCATTCGTATTCAGCGCTACTGAACGAGCATAGCTAAATGTGTCACGATGGATTCAATAGTGGCGGCTCGTACTTTGGTGCTTAGAAGCACGTGAACCATAAAATATTACACAAAAATTGATTTAATTCCAATAATAAATTATAGTTATTTATTTTGCACATATTCTGTAATTATCAGAAATATTCATAAAAAAAAAAGTTTTTGCAGATTTTCATGTTAAGAAATGTGTCTATTAAGTAGTTTAATAAATTACAGAGTACACGTTCGTTATACTCAACAATTTAATACAAATACAAAATAAAATATTATTATATTAGATAATTATTTATAACAAATTCATAATAAATTTTGTGTTCCTCAAATTACGTGCGATTCTCTGCGTATATTAGTTTCTTCTTAAAACAAATATCGGAATATTATTATTATTTGTTATCATATCATTAATTTTACTTAATATCGAGTTAAAAATTATATTTTATGTTTGTTACTTTCCATCAGACATTATGGTAGTTAATGAATATCTATGAAATATCAAATTTACAAACTTATCTCTGGAAAAAATTTGAAATAAAAAATAAAAGTAAGCCAACACCAAATTTAAGTATTTCTCAATCTATAAAGTCAAATTCTAAAGAATTTTGCCAACATTTATATAAAGCGTGATTGGTTATGGGAATGTCCTAAAGTAAATCGCTTTTTTTGTTTCTCTTGTATATTATTTTCTCGAAAATTTAGTATCAACAATTACGAGGTAAAAAATTATGTAAACAATTTGGCTTACTTTAATTTGAAAATCAAAATGGATGAAAAATCATACTCTTACATTAATTCAAATTTAAGTTTAAATATTTTAACTAAAAACTAGATAAGCGATAACAACTTTCAAGTGCATACAGATTATCTATAGAAAAATATAATGAAACCGTAGATCATAATCAGATAAAAGGTTTTTTTTAAGTTATTCAAATTGATATGTTAGATTGCATGTTATTTGTCATATGTCAGAATATAAAAAATGTATACAATAATATAATAGTTGATTTATACTAGATGTATCCATAGGCGCAAATAGGGAGTTACATTGGCGGGGGCTCAAGCCCTTTAGTATATTCAACAAAAATCCCCCCTCCCTCAATCACATTAAATAAAATATTTTTTATTATTAGCTACTAGTATAAAATTATTACTTATTAATGCACATATATTTATTAACTAGATAATTGGTTACAATATTAAATTTATTCTTCTATTAGATTTCGCAAAGTCGTTTAAAACTGAGACCCTGTCAATATTGATATCTCTTTCAATATTAACTATCCCTAAACTGCTAAATCTTTCTTGGAGCATCGTTGTTCGCATCCATGTTTTCAACCTCCTCATTGCGGAAAATGACCTTTCACAAGTAGCGGAATTGATTGGCAAAGTTATTGCTTCATTAAATAATTTATAATAATTTGGAAAGATTTGTTTGCTATTCAATGAGTTTAAGTGATTTTGCAGAACTTCTAAATCAACATTAACTTTCAAGACATTTTTGATAACCATCATTTTTGATCTTAAAGAATCTTTGTAAACACCAAATAAATCCTAAGTTATTATTTACAAATTAATTATCAAAAGTATACGGTAAATAAAAAGTAGATTCGAACATTCAATGACATTGTTTAGCACAATTTATTAATATAAATACATCATAAATTAATATTAGATTTAGTGTTTATAAAAATAAATATTTTTAATAATTCTCATATTACCTTATAATTGTAAACTTTCATTAAAATTTAATTTTAAAAAGTTGTCTACAGTTTAGGCTATTTCCATACTTTCTGGTGAAAACCGTTTTTCCATATTGACAATAATAGTATCAAGTATAGGATGAAAACAATGCATTTTCCAATAATTTTTATTTATTGAAGTACCTTTAGTAAATCATTAACACGGTCTTCTTCTGCCGAAGTAGTAAATATTACAGCATACTGTAAATATGTAGGTTCCCTTCTAAGACGAAAACAACATTTTGATTAATAATAGGTACATTACATTTTAATATAAGAGTATATATTGGGGGGGGCTAAGATGAAATCAGGAGGGACTTAGCCCCCCTAAGCCCCACCCTATTGCGCCTATGCATGTATCTCAATTACAAATGTCTACAGTGTATTTGATAATAATTATATTATATTGGATAGTTTACCGGTTGAAAAATGTTGGGGATTTTTTATTTCTTCAGGAAATGCTACCAAGTCACTATCTGATTATATAAAAATTAATTTAAAAAAATTATCAGAAAATGCTAAAAAGTTGGTTTAAAAAATTACAATATAGCCACCGTTTTAAGTGGCCGATTCTCCGGCGTGCATAAACTTATTAAAAATTATTATAAATATGCTAATTTTGTACATTGTTATACACATCAATAATTTGATTTTAAGCAAAGCCACTTCACAAAACCATGGTGTTTGAATTTGTTTTTAATTTGATAGATATAATTAACTTTTTTTAAGTGTTCCACTATATATGGTTATTACGTATAAAGTCGTTAACCACAAAATTCCGCACTCTTCAAATACTAGGTAGAATTTTAAAAGTAATTTGATAATCACAGTTTATGGAAATCGTGAATCAATTATAGATTCTTTTGAAGAAATTGAATACTTTCAAACAAAACAATGCAACTAATAAAATAGGAACATTACGAAAATTTTTAAATGATAATATATTGGTTAAATGTATTTCATTGTTTAATGCCATACGTTTACATTTTACACAACCAATTTAAAAAACGAAACGTTAACCCGATTTAAGTTAATAACGCAATAAATTAATTTAAAAAAAATATTCGAAATGTAAAAAATTATTTTTCAAATAAAATGTCCGATGGCGTTTATACATCCAAAAGAAGAAAACCTAACGACACAAATGTTTCAAGGAATGCAGCCTCAAATCAAGTATATGATATCCTTGTATGTAACATTCAAAACCGGTTTGAGCACAAAGATCATTAATTTGCTTCTCGTTTATTTAATCTTCAAATTTTCCATCGTATGAAAAATATTTCCCACAAAAATATTTCAACAAAACAATTGTATCTTACATAACAACACTAAGCTTCAAACTGAATTAAAATAAGCAAACCTATTTTCGTTACGAGTCAGGGGCAGTACATTAATTAAAGTTTATTATTATCAACAATTTACAGTCAGTGTTTTCAGAACCGTAAAAACTTATAATAATAATTGCAACAATGCTAATGACATCGACAGAAGCAGAAAGGTTTTCTTCCTTAAAAGAATCAAAACATTTCTTCAAAAAAATACATTACCTAGTAGAAAAAATATAAAATTCATTAGCTATATTGTCCATTGAAAAAATCATTGTAAATAAAATTTCTAATTTTAACGAAAAAGTCATAAATATGTTTATTCAAAAAATAGACAGATGTGTAGAGTTAGTGTTTAAAAATGTAATCGATTAAATATATTTGTGTAATAATTGTATTGCTCAATTAATACATTTATTTCCTAAGATTTTTTGCTTATGTTTCATACATAATAAGTAATTTTTTTTTCTAATTTATTTTTTTTTACTGTAACGAAGAACTCAGATAGCTTAAAAAAATTAAATAATGATACGTACATTATATGTACCTGTGCCTAAGAAAATTAATATTTTTTTATCCGCCTCCGTAGGTACCTATCTAACAAATTATTTGCACGCCACCTTATGTGAACCTCACGAACCGCCACTGGAAAGCAATATTATATTTTAAATATTCCAACTTTGGTAATTATATTATTATCTTTATAATACAAGTATTAATTACATGTCTTTCATAAAACAGTTTTTGAAAATGATTAATCAACAAACAATATAGTGTTATTCACGCGTAGAACTACTATGTATTGTAATTGTAAATATAATCTCTCCCTGATGTTTTATAAATATTTTTTCTTGAATATAAACTTTTAAAACTAAACTAAACATGAAATATTCTCTTAGTAAAATAGCAAACGAATACGTTATTCTTATTACTTAATATGATAAGACGATTGAAATTCAAAAAAATTATAGAACTATAATATAGAACATTTTTTCGTGTGTACGTATTATAATATAAAGTGTCCGTCTGTAAAGATAAACAATACGACCGGGTGAAATGTATTACCTACATGTCTTTTTTAAATGTTTACCATACCGGATAGAATAAAAATCCAATATATAACACTGCAAACGTCATCAATCATCATAACTTACGAAATAACGTAAAAAAATTGTTACTATTAGTCAATAATATAATTTTTTTTTTTATGATCGCCGTCGTCAGTCGTGTAATATAACACCACCATTCGATAGGTATATTGTTTTTTTCTTGCCTCCTACTATTTGAGTATTTACCACGAACATATAGAAAATCCCCGATACACGCGAATCAACGATCGGATAAAATTACCATATAATAGTATAATAATATTACGTACGCATAATTTTCACATACAGGCGACCACGAGTGTAAAAGTTCATCCCAATGGGAAACGCGAACGAAATAATATATATATATATATTACCTATATATTATATAGGTATCACATTTGTGGATAAGAACAGTAAAAATAAACCGGCAGTAACCGAATACCTATCATGCGTCATAAACTGTGTCAGCTTGCAAGCGAACACGTCAGGGACCACCGGCCGAATTTGTGTCGAGAAGCCCTAATTTCTAAAGATACATAAATTATCTTAATAATCACTGTAATTAACATTTTCTATGATCAATTGTTTTTATAGTTATAATTACTGACGGCCTCTTGTAAACTAAAAAAATTACTGTTATAAAAAAAAATTAACTGTACAATTTGTTTATCAAAAAAAAAAAAAATTAAATTGTACCTATATTATAAGTTATTATTTATTATTTGCTAATTTTATCGACTCCGTAACAGTACTAGAAAGTAATAGGTATGCAGTGCCATTACAATATACAATAAACATAGGTACCGACTCGTGACTGTTGTCTATAATTATGGCGAACGGTTTGTAATGTCATATACCTGAAAATCGATATTTCGACCAGGAGGATCGTAGGGTTGAAAAACGAACTCTAAATGAGTTAATGTGCTAACGATTACTGTTTTAGTAATACGTTCTACAACGACTTTTTAAGCGTACCGCAACAATGCTGTATACTTTCATCGGGTTTTCAACACGGAATAAACCTCAAACCAGTCGATACACGTTCCGAATATTTGTCAACGTCAATACCTTAAAAAGAAAAATCAACTAAAAAAATCCTACTGAGACATTCGATGTTTCGTGGTACCAGCTAACCAGCTTCGAAATAATATTTTTATTATTGATTTTATTTATTTATTTATTTTAATTTAATTTTTTTTTTTTTTGATTGCCACCCGCACTCATGATATTTATCTATAATATATAAACAACTACTCATTGAAACCGCTCGGCTTTAAAAAGCGTTCAAGACTATGGTTGACACTAATCATTGATATTGTTTTGTTTTCTAATCTAGAAAAATTTCTGTTTTGCAAGATTTAAATCCTCATTCCAGTATATCCTAATACTATTATTTCTATGCCCTGGAATGCAACAAGCTATTTTCCTACGTGGTCGAGGTTAGTAAAATTGACAACGGTTTAAGTAATTACAATTCTAGAAATAATTTATCATTCAACAAATATGTTAGTATTATTATTTCTGTACCATGTTATTTCATATGACGTTCAATATTTGAAATTACCAGTCAACAATTTCGAAGAAGGAGCAACTTCTTTATTGTTTTCGATATTGTTAATTATTATTATCCAAATAAAAATAATATATTGATTATTTAGTACTGTTTGTACACTATCAGTTCAAATATTTGATGCTATAATACATGTTTCTAATCACCTTAAATCTCAAAAAATAAAATTTTTTAATTGAATATTTATTCTATAAGCTTGAACGAAATTAAATGAACATAATTATCAATGCGATCTCAATTTAATCTATAATATAGCCCATAAAAATAATTTAAATTTTAAACTATTAAAAAGTCCATAAACATATTAAAAGAAAAATGAAACATCAATAAGTTTTGAATGAATTTTAGTATACCCATGATATTATTTAAAAAAAAAAATTTGAATAAATGTAACAGATTCAAAATCTCATAAATAGTTTAATTAGGTACATAAGTAAATAGTTAGTACATTTAGTAAATTGGTTTACAAATAAATGTACACAACTAGTATAAAACATAATATATTAATTCATTAAATTACAGGAACTTTATTAATTATACAAAAATATTAAAACTTAAATATAATTGTAAGCAAATAATTATTGTATTATTAATTTATGCACATATTCACAGAATATGTTCAATCTATATCCAAGTATGACAGATCACCTTCATCTCCGGTAGAGAATATATTTGATAAATTTAATTTATCTTGGGGAGTTAATGATGCTGAACTATTTGATTCAATTTTATCACTGTTTGAACTTGAATCATTTTTATTGCACTTAAAAGCACTCAACTTCATTCTAGCCAATTTTCTTGTATCTGATGGTGTAAGTGACGGTGAGTGTAAAATATTATTTTTCTGATTGTAACATAAACTATTAGAGTTGTTTAATGATAGAATTGGTGACGTCAAAGATATTGATGATGAAGTAGATAAAGATACAGAAATATTACTTTTTTCTCTAGATTTATTGACAAAAATATCTTCTTCTTTAGAATCTTCATCAAGTATGACTTTGATACCATCTTGTTGAAACAATTCAGGAAAATCTTTCTCATTTTTAGATGAATCTGTCTTAGGTTTTTTAATTTCTCTCTTATGAATTTGAGATGTATAAAAATTTTTCTGTTTTTTAATTCTAATGTTTTGAATAGTTTCAGATATTTTGCTAGTTAAAATATTGTTTGAATTTGTGGGTAGCACATTTGACGTCTTCAATTCATCTACATTACTGTTGAATGAATTTAATTTAGATTTCTGGTTCCACAAATCCATTTCTTTCTCTATAATATCTTCTAAATCTAACTTTTTTAAAATTGTTTTCACTACATAAAAAGACACACAATTAAATACATTTATTTATAAAACTAACAAGGTTTTTTTTTACTTTCTAGAATATATGTTTCTTTAGGACATAATGGAAATTTAGTATATAAGGTGTTAATACTATCAGGAGATCCATCATCATTTGAACATTCCATTAATGATATAGCAACAATGGCATCTTGAACAAGAACATGATTACGAAACATAAGCTTTGCGTGTGCTTGAGATAGTCTGATAAACAAAATAAGTAAACAATTAAAACATAGGACATAATAATTTAATGTAATATTATTATAAATGTAATGATTATTATGTATGTAAAACAATTATAAACTTTAAATTAGTTTTATAATAGGTACCTCAAAAGACTCTCCAAAAACCGCACAGTAGTTCTAGCAGCATTTCTGTAAGTACTTTGCCTTTGCATCCAATAATATTTACTTAGTATTGTGTTTGCATCTTCTGTAGTCTCAGGAGTCATATTTCTTATAGTACAAAAATAGTGCTGAAGTTTTTCTAAATTCCATAAAGTTGAACTGCTTTTATTAGTTCCAGGCTTTTTTCCTTGGAGCACATATGAAGATACAACCCTAAAAACGAATTAATAAATTTAGTAGCATTATGTAAAATGTAATTTCAGGAGCATGATATTACTTTTCCCATTCTTCATTTTTTGTGTCAATAAGAATTAAAATCAAATCAAACCGACTTAATAATGGACTGGCAACTTTTATATTATCTGTGATTGATAAATTCAAATTATATTTACTTTTTGGATTCATAGCTGCCATAACAGTACAACGAGTGTCTAGCTTACATACTAATCCAGCCTAAAATAGTAATAAAGTAAAAAATATTTGAAAACATTAACAAAAAGTATGCAAATCATATAAGTACTTTAGCAACACTTATAGATTGTTGCTCCATAGCTTCATGAATAGCTGTACGATCATCTTCCTTCAATGAACCAAATTCATCAACACAACAAATTCCACCATCAGCCAACACTAAAGCACCAGCTTCTAAATGCCATTCAGATCCTTCCTAATAATAATAACAGTAAAAATTAAACATTAAAAATAATGTGGTTTTTATTTGAATTAAAAATTTTACCCTGAATGCAGCAACAGTAAGTCCTGCTCTAGATGATCCAACTCCAGTGGTAAATATTGATCTAGGGCATATTTTCCAAGCAAATTTCAGTAGCTGTGACTTTCCAGTACCCGGATCACCAATTAATAATAAATGTGTTTCACCTCGAACTTTTATTCCTCCACTATCTGATGCTGGTCTTTGTACACCACCAGCTAAACCTAAAGCCACGGCTAATTTAGCTGTATACAATCCATAAGTCTAAAATTATGCAAGCATAAAATAAAATACATACAACATAGATTATTATTTATAAATTTTTCTGTAAAGTGCGCTTTATCATGATGCTAGTAAATCTAATAATTTTAAAAGTTCATAAATATTCTTTTATGTACTGGAAAAATTATAATTCATATAATGTATATATATACATATATATTATAAAATGATTAATTAAGATAAAAAATTATAATTAGCATTTTCAGCACACATAGTTTGTTATCATTTGTAATAAGTTATATACAATGTACATTATTCAAAAATATAAATTAATATACAAATATGTTGACTGACCTGAGGACTAATTGATGCAATAATTTGATTTCTGGCTGCAAATGGATCATTTTCATTATCTTCCCAATATTTTTCAAATTCTTGAATCCATTCTTTAGTAATCATAATTGCAGACTGTTGATCATTGCATACAATCAAGTGGTTAGCTCTTAAGCATAATTCAATATCAATATAGGCATTTTCAACGAGTGGACTCCATCTTCGAATGACTGTCCCACTGTACACAAAAATGTAAACAAATATAATTTATTTAGTCATAACATGTATATTTCGTTAAGTGAATAATCTAAAATTAAAGATTTATTTTAGAATTTTACTATCAATTTGTGAAAATATTTAAGAAAGTATTTGAAATTAGATTGTGAATACATTTCAGAAAATTAAATTAATCAATGGCATAGTCAGAACTTTTAAAACATAAATAATATTTATATAAAATATATATATATATATATAAAAATATAAGGAATACAATTGATTCTTACCAAATTATAACATCATCACCAGGTTTACAAGTATCAACCAAGTCATCTTCTAAAGACACCCACATTGAACGAGGCATTGCTCCTAAGCCTACTTTACCAATCTGTTCCTAGAAAAAAATTTAATTAAAATACTTAAATCATACTTTCAAGTATTAAAATATAGTAATTGTAAGTAGGTACTTGAATTTTGATTTCTTGATAATCCTTTATGTATTGTTTTTCTTCTTTTAAAGGTTTTAAATTAGAACCTGAACAACCGTCTGGATTAGGGCACCGTAAAGGAATTACTAGTTTGTTAAATTGTTCATAATCAATCTTAAAAACAAAATAATTATAATAAATTCTACCAAAAAAGCAATAATTAAAAAACTAATACTATTTATTAACCTGTGAATGTTATGTTCAAAAGTAGAAAACTTTAAATTATATATTTTTAAATAAGTACTATAAAATATTAAAGTTGGCTACACATAGAAAATTTGTCATAAAGTAATTTTCGGTAGACACCTTTAATGTTCTTCCCAACGAAAATCATCAGTAAAAGGTGAAAGAATTTTTCAATTTGAAAGGGAACCGGACACAATTGTAAACAATACAAAAAATTATAATCTTTTTGAGCATATACAATTCAAAATTTTAACATCTTAAATATTTTATCCCAATCATATTAATAATAATAATTAAATTATACACAAAGAATATAATTTAAGCTCAGAAAAACTTCTGACATAACATGAATTTGTGATTTATAAATTATATTTAAATGAATTAAACTATTTTAAAGAACTAATAATCTAAAATATAGCCATTTAAATTTATCTTGATTAAATTTATGGTTCAATATTTATAAATAGTTAATTCTTAAAATATGGATTTAATAATAAAAACAAAATTTTATAAGAAACATATTTCTTCAATTATATATATATAGATTATTGATTTTTTTAAAACAGTTATTTGAAAGCAAGATATAAATAGTTAGGATTTAAAAAATAATATATATATAAATATATATATTTTGTTTTTCAATTGAAAGATAAGGCAATTTTATTATTAAATCCAGATTAAATTATTTATATTTTACCATTTTAGTTAACTTTAAACTTTTAAATTGTAAATTTTACCCCAGTATACCATGAATTATAACTAATTAATAAATATTTAAACATTTAAAATAAAATAAGATTTTATAAACTATTAAAACTACCTTTACATCAAATTGTTCTTTACATTTAGTACAATAATAAATTCTTTTGTATTCTAATAATTTTGGTAAAACTGTTCTTACAACAGTGCCATTGACACGTAAAAAAGAACCAATATCTTCATTGCGAGGAAATATAGTTCGATGAAGTTCTGGACATAATGGCAATGCTACAAAGTCAAAATGAATTTAATTTAACAATTACATTTTTATCATAAAAAAAATATAAATAAATAATTGAACAATTATAATATTTTAAAACATACTAATTCATTAAATATATATATATATATATATATATATATATATATATATATATATATATCAAAATGAATAAATTAATAAACTATAATGCAATTAAATTATAAATTTAAAATTTAAATGTTAAATCATAATAAAAAAACGAACCAGTAATTCTTGTATGAACTTTTTTTTTTATACGGAGTTTAATTGTTTTATTATTATGATTTTTTTTTAATATTCTTTGAGTAGCAATCAAATCTTTATCACACTGTTCCAGCACGTTAATGGAATCTTCAAGTATTTCTTCACCTAGTTTAGGATTTTTCTCAAAAAGTGTCAAAAAACTAAAAATATATACCTCAATTATTAAAGTTCAGGTATTAATCATCATACTTTAGATGTCTTACTTTATTGTTACTGAATAGTGTTGGCTTTTGTCTATACATTTCAATATATCAAATAATTCATCTGTATGATAGGTACATAGATATTCTTGAAACATTTTATGTTAAGTAATTAAGAAATAAATAAATAATTTCTATCTATAAAATTCAAGTTATGTAACTATAAATAAAATTTTCTTATTTTTCTAATCCTATTGTATAGGAAAATGTAAATACCAAACATTAGATTCAAACTCAAAACTTAAAACACATAATAATATATAATAAATATGAAAACGTAGTAATAAAATTTAGTTACTGGATAAAATTATCATAAAAATATTAACAGAACAAAAACCCGCCAAAAGGCAACTATCATGGTCACCAAAGATTATGGAAAAGATTTATCTATTCTGTGATTTTACAATCTGTGTTATCACGTATAATGTGAAAGATAATAAGAAATGGTAGATTATCAGTGACATACTTACAAAGTTTTTTGTGAAAAGGCTTTAAAATTGTCTAAAACATAAGTGATAATCTTATATTATTATAAAAATAACATATAAGGTATACATTAATAATTATTGTAAATACAAATTAAAAGTTATTTACAATCACATTATATAAATTAATTAAATTTTCTCTTTCTCTGTACCTTCATAGCAAGTAATTTATGAATTTTGAACATTTTTTTTTCTAGAGGAGTCGAGACCCAAGACTCCAAGACTCCCCCCCTCACGAAAATACGACATTGTAGATAATTATTCTATTGTATATACAAATAAATTTATAAATAAATTCCGAGGAAATTTATTATAAAATAGGTAGTTTTTTTTAAAAAATTCGATAGTGTTTTCGAATAAAATAATAAAAAAATTAAATTAAAATTAAAACTTATTAAATGGTTAATGCTCGTAAATTAATATATATATATATAGAAATAAATTAATACTAAACCTGAAGTATTTTTATATAAGTAAAGTAGGTCAAGTAAATTCAAATTAAAAATTCATCATCAGGTACATACAAAGTCATTAAAAATACGACCGAGTAAGAAAAAATACATTGAAAAAAATTGATCATACAACATTAAGATAATTTATTTTAATAGAAAAGATTATTTAAAATCATAGACAAATAAACAAATAAAGTTTTATATGTCTATGTTTAAAATGAGTTCTTATTAGACATAGATATGTTAAGAAATATAAATTATTTGGTCATTATTATTTATTATTATTAAAATTATTTTTATTTATTTCATAGTATTTGTGTAACTCTTCCTAAACTGAATCAATGTAAATAAATTGATAATTGTAGAAACGTCATGAATCACATATTTGTATTAATGTATGCTATATAGTCATGTGTTAGGTTAGGTTAGGTTAGGTTAGGTTAGTCACAATTTATTTTTATAAGTGCTCAAAGTTCCAATTTATACGAAATATGAAAAAATTGCGAAAATTTGCAAGTTATTTTGTAGATAAAAATTTATAAAATTTTTTCTGTTCATACTTAAGGTTCAAAATTTTAACACTAGGTTATCTATAAGCTACTCTTCGAAAATCTTTAAAAAAATGTCTTCCGGACTTAGAGGAAAAAATTTTATGACTGTTTGAAATTAAATATTTACGAAATTGCATAAAATAGCCATTTATTCTCAAACGATTTTAAATATTTGTTATAATTCAAAAAGTATAAGTCGCAGATTTTTGAAATTTCTTCCAGCTGTTAAGATTGGTATTTCCTTTATGTCATATTTTTTTCAAAATATTATATTGATTTTTAAGCCACTTATAGGCATTTAAAATATTTGATTTTTTTACATTTTATTTTTATAATCGGTGATAAAACAAATTTGGCTCGTACAATACTTGAAAATTTAATAGAAGATTCCACAGAAGTAGTTCTTATTGTAATTCAAAAATTATTAAAATCCATAGGCACAATTTTTTTTTATAAGCGTTTGAACAGCGAATATTGACATAAAATTACATGGAAAATATAATATAATGTATAATATTCTAGACCAGGCGTGCCCAACCTTTTTCAACTCGCGGGCCACATTAAAAATGTATATTTATATGCTTTACAGGTTTTTTTTTTGTTCATTTCGATAAAATATAGACTAGTCATATTTTATCGGATATAATATTATCTTCGTTTACCTATACTTAAATGTATTTAATTATTTATTTGTAGTCTATTACACTAATTTATTTCTATTAATATTCTAAAATCCCATGCATTTTTTATTTTATATATAAAAAATTAAAATTGTAATATATTTTATATTCTTAAAAACTTTATAAAATACATATTTTATACGTAATAATTTTTTTTTACACCTATATAAATTTCTAATTTTTATAAAATGGTCACGGGCCGGTTGGAACACCTTCGCGGGCCGGATCCGGCCCGCGGGCCGCGGGTTGGGCACGCCTGTTCTAGACTGACAAAGATATCGGTTTTTTTTTAAAATGCTCTAACTCAAAAACGAAAAACCGCAACAACTTGAAATTTTCACCAAATCTTTATATTGACGTTTTCTATACATAGTTAAGTTTTCAAAGTATTTATAGACAATTTAAATTTTCGATTTTTCTAAATTTTTCGTTTCAAAATAAAATATACTTATTACAATATTTATAAATAACATTGTATTATATTCTAGACAAACATATCATCTCCGTTCAGAATCGTTTTTCGTATACAATGATACCTATCATTGAATTCAAATTTAACAAATCCATTATAATGACCTATCCTATGAAGAGTCGCACTTCACCCCAAGTGTACAGCAGAACGAGGCCCATCCGGTTCTTTTTATTATTGTTGTTTAGAATTTTAGCAAATTTGTTAGATATTAATTTATTAATAAATTATTTTAGAACATCGTACTACAGTGGTTAAAAAATTAAAAAATATTGATTTTAAATTTATTATTAAAATTATTCCAACAATAATAATTATTTTTTTTTTTTTAAAAAAAATGATATTTACATTTAATGTAAATTTAATGTAAATGTAACTATTTAAAAATTATAAAAAAATTCAAGAATAATTGAATTTAAATAATTGATTTTAAATTTATAATTTAAATCGTTCAATTCATTGAAAAAAAAAATTGTAGTAAAATTATTTAAAAATACAAAAAAAAAATAAATGTTTTGAATTTAAATTAATAATTAACACAATAAGATTTTAAATAAGGATACCTAAAAAATTTTAAAATTGAACCGGGTGCCGGATGGAAAAATACATAAACCAGGCCTGACAGGAATTACTTAAAGCTTGTATGTTTGTTATTATAATACAGAAATATTCTTTTTGAAATGATAAATATTGTGGTAGTTAAAATACTTGATTCTGCCAAGGTTGCGCGACAGAGTTAATGGATGTTTTGAATTCTTTCATCATTGTACATTCAATACTTATATATTATAGAACACAGGTAATACATGTATTTTGTTCTTCAGTTCAAAACAACAGAGTATTTTTTTAATCACTTTAATTTTCATAAAAAGTTCTTATTTCGTGTTCAATGGTCACAATTAACCATTTTAAATCGTACAGTTTAATTTTCCAAATCATATTATACTGGTTTTTTTATTTTTTCGTGTAACAATCGATGAATATATATGATAATCGATAGTTGAACTCTGCACTATAATAACGAAGAAAAAAGCGATGCAACTATCGCTAACAAACTCAATTATAGTGACTATATATCGTTAAATTCCCACCTCTACGGCAGCCCCGCTGCTGTTGCTGCTTCCGCTTCCGACACCTTCGGAATGCCGTGATAACATCCGCTGATAACAACGCGTCAGTAACTTGTGCGCGCGAGTGCGTGAGTGTGTGTATATTAAACGCGAGAAAACCTGCTACTATCTACGATCTGCGTTCACATTACTGTAATAGTAATAATCGTTTGTTTGCGCGCGCCGAGGACGGGTGACGACTTCGAAGACGACGACGACACGATGATTACGGTGTCGTAACACATGCGTCGTCGTAGCACGTACGTCACGTTCTTATTAATGGCGTGAACCGCGGTGTCTTTGCTCGCGCGCGTCTCCCTTACCCGCCCCCTCCGATCCCGCGCGGCTGTTGCGAGGAAGTTCGCGATCCCGGTAGAACCCGACCACTTCCGGTGCTTTTGAAATAATTCCGCGAGACGTAAGATGTTCGCCGCCCGTCCGTCAATATCAACAGCTACTACGGTCTCGTTGTTACCGCCGTGTCCGTCCGCGATTTGCTGCTGTCACGTTACCGACGCCTCTAGAACGAACGCGAAGCGCTTTGAATGATAATCGCTCGCCGAGTACCAAATAATCGCAAGCCATCCAGTTCCTCAACGACGTTCTCGCACTGACAGCCTGCACTGACCGTCGCCTTCACGTCGAACTCAAACACCTTTGATTTTCTTCTAGCCTGCACTGCACCTCGATTGCGGAGTAATGCCACTAGCTGGTCTCGGTGATTCAGTCGACCCTTGGAAACGAGTGTCGCTACAAACGGAGTCTGATGTAAGTTACATACGATGCGGTGCAATGAGAACACATTTGACATACGTCCAAGTGAAGGATGTATCCAAAGCCAATACTCATTTATCTGTGGGGAATCTTTGAATACTTGCACCCACATATTTTAGTGTGCTCGATTTTGTAGATTATATAGTAATAAGGTAGAACAGTTTTTAAGTACATATACAACGAAAAATAATTTTTGACATTTTTGGTAGTGAAATTTGGTGAATTAAAAATATATTATTTTTAAAACATGTGAAATTGATATTTGTCAATATACAAATGAACGTTTGATATTTTTAAAAATTATTATGTAATATATATCAAATTATGAAATCAACAAAAATAATGTAATGTTTGTATAATTTATCATCTTGATGAGTTTTTTTCATAGTTATGAAGTGACTTTGTTACAAGTTTGAATTGCATTTTACTTTCTTGAAAAATAATATACATTGTTCATTCAAAATCCAACTAAAGTGGATACTCCAAAATTAACTAATTAAATTATTAATTTTCAATTATATATTTTATTTTATTACATTTTATTAATGCAAACTGCATTTTAGTATTTTTGTTTTTTAATGTTTTCAATTTGTAAATATTACTCATAAATTTCTTTTATTAAGGTTTCATAAAGATTTTAAACCCATTTTATTTATTCAAAACCTTATTTTAGAAAAATAAATAACAATTTAAAACATTTCTAAACTTTTATACCCCTAATACAACACAAATATTATAAATCTTAATTCTATTGTTATTTACATTTATATGTTATAAACATTAATTTATGTTTTAAACTTTTATCTAAGTAGTGCCTATTTTAAAAAATCTTGATTTATTTACTATATTCATTAATCGTATGTATAGTTCTATTTTATTTTCAATATCTTTAAGCTCATAAAAAAATTTTGTAATTCTTGGTTTTTCAAATTCTATTTATTGCTTTAAAAATTAGTGAACATTAATATTATTATATTAAATTACAAATAGGTACATACCTACTATTGTGTACATGTACCATTGTTTAAATTTTGAATTATTGTGATCAATTTTATTAAGTTTTGACTGGTTTATAATTACTTAAACATCAATAGTGTTCAAATTAATTTTATTTTATATCAGACAAGTGTAATTATAACCATAAGTGTATTTAACGACATGTTTTATAAAATGGCTTCTACAGTAATGTCATTAGTAAGTTTCTTAATCTTAATAGGCTACTAAGTGTACAAATGAAACATTTTTAAAAAATATTTGACTTAAATAGTTATACTTTTTTAAAGTATTATTCTAAATACTTGAGTGCAAAATTATTCTTTTTCTTATTTTTAAAGTCCATGTTTTTAGCTTAAGAGTCTTCTTCTTCTTCTTCTTCTACTTCGCCTTTCTCCCAACTATATGGGGTCGGCCACCCTTGTTCTACACCTCCACTTTACTCGGTCAATCACATCTCCTATGCACACACCGACAGCCCTCATGTCATTCTCCAAAGTCTCCAACCATCTCTTTTTTGGTCTTCCTCTTCCTCTTTTCCCTTCAACGTCCATCTTCATAACCACTCTTACTGCATTCGTTTCCTCTCGCCTCATCACATGCCCAAACCATTTCAGCCTATTTTCTCTCATCTTGTCCACAATTGGCGCTACACCAACACTACCTCTCACGTATTCATTCCTTATTCTATCTTCTCTTGTCACTCCACTCAACCATCTAAGCATTCTCATTTCCGCGACACTCATACTTTGTTCTATTCTCCTGTTAACCGCCCAACACTCTGAACCATACAGCATAGTTGGTCTCACTACACTTTTATAAAATTTACCTTTCAGCCTAATTAGAATTCTCTTATCGCATAACACGCCCGATGCTTCTCTCCATTTCATCCACCCGCACTTAATCCTATGTTTTACATCAATGTCAAAGCCCCCGTCCTTTTGAACAAAAGATCCTAAATATTTAAAGCTCTCAACTTCACCTATCACATCACCATCTATTGTCAGTTGTCTCCTCATTCCTTCAACTTCTTGGTCTCTTTGTCCAAAATCATACTCAATATACTCAGTTTTATTTCTACTAATTCTCAATCCCTTTTCTTTGAGGGCTAACCTCCACTCATTTACCCTATTATTGACAACTTCTAGGTTTTCTCCTATCAGAACTATATCATCCGCAAACATCATACACCATGGTATTTCACCCTGTATCTCTTTTGAAACCTCATCCATTACCACTGAAAACAGGTAGGGGCTTAGAGCTGACCCCTGGTGCACACCTACTCCTATACTGAAACCTTCTGATACTCTACACCAACTCTTGACACTAGTACTCGACCCTTCATACATATCCTGGATCAAATCAACATACATTTTTGGGACATTTTTTCTCATTAATGCCCACCTTAAAACTTCCCTTGGCACCCTGTCATACGCCTTTTCTAAATCTATTAACACCATGCATAATTTTTTATTCTTTTCTCTGTACTTCTCTACTAATTGCCTAACACAAAATAATGGCTCCATTGTCGATTTTCCTGGCATAAAACCAAACTGGTTTCCTGATATCGAGGTCTCACTTCTTATCCTCTTCTCTATAATCTTTTCCCAGATCTTCATACTATGACTCATGAGCTTTATTCCTCTATAGTTCCCACATTCTTGTATGTCTCCTTTTCCTTCAAATATTGGTACAATAAAACTCTTTCTCCAATCTTCTGGCATTTTTCCCTCTATCAGTACCTTATTAAAAAGATTTTTCAACCACCAGCTTAAGAGTATTTAATTATTTGTATTAATAAATATTCTTGTTTATTATTTTAGAATCAGGTGGATACAAACACCATGGTTGTTGGTACATCGAAATCAAAGCCAATACCATTCAATCAAACCAAATCTTCAAGTTTACATAATAATATTAATATTAGACCAGATAAAGAAGATGAAATTGTGGAAGAATTAGACGATGATCAGGATGAAAATCAAAACGATTCAGATGAAAATAGTGGTCATGAAATTGAACTCAAAGAACATATTAAAGAGGGTCATGAGAGAGCTGATCGATCACAATTTGAATTGTTAAAAGTTCTTGGACAAGGATCATTTGGAAAAGTCAGTTTCTAAATATTATTCTAAAAGATGTATTTTAAATTTTAAATTTATTATAGGTTTTTTTGGTTCGGAAAATTATTGGCCCAGATAATGGAACACTATATGCTATGAAAGTATTAAAAAAAGCAACTCTTAAAGGTATATTATTTGTTTGAATTTACTAAAAGAATATAGTTTCAACATTATTTACATTACTTTAGTGAGAGATAGAATTAGAACAAAAATGGAACGTAATATATTAGTTGATGTTCGCCATCCATTCATTGTGCGATTACACTATGCATTTCAGACTGAAGGCAAATTATATCTTATTCTGGATTTTTTACGGGGTGGAGATCTATTTACAAGGCTTTCAAAAGAGGTATTTTATATAGCTTTTAGATATTTATAAATTAATTATTATTTACTTATTATAATAAAATCTCAGCTAAAGCTTTATTATTTTAATTTTAATTAATAATAATTATGTTAAAGGTTATGTTTACTGAAGAAGATGTTAAGTTTTATTTGGCAGAATTAGCATTAGCTCTTGATCATATACATAGCCTAGGCATCATTTACAGGGATCTAAAACCTGAAAAGTAAATACAAATTTAGAATTTCTTAGTATTTATTTTTCAAAAAAACTTACATATATAACTGTATTTTGCACTAGTATATTATTAGATGCTGATGGTCATATATCTTTAACTGATTTTGGTTTGAGTAAATTACCATTAGATGATCAAAAAGCATATTCATTTTGTGGAACTGTTGAATACATGGCTCCTGAAGTAGTAAATCGTAAAGGTCATTCATTTGTAGCAGACTGGTGGTCATTTGGAGTTTTGATGGTAAATCTTAATAATATTATCATAAATTTAATAATAATTTTTTATTTCTTATTTTATTAGTATGAAATGCTTACTGGATCATTACCCTTCCAAGGAGCTAATCGTAAAGAAACTATGTCTCAGATATTGCGTGCAAAACTTGGTATGCCACAGTTTTTGTCTCATGAAGCGCAAGCTTTGTTGCGTGTACTTTTCAAAAGGAATCCTAGTAATCGCTTAGGAGCGTGTAAGTAAAAAAAAAGATAATCTTCATTTGATAAATATTCATGAATATATGAAGTATAATAAATATTATTATATTTTTTATAAATTATTAGCTGGTATTCAAGAATTAAAAGATCATGCATTTTTTGCTTCAATCAATTGGGATAAATTATACCATAAAGAAATTCATCCACCATTTAAACCAGCTGTCAGCAGGGCTGATGATGCATTTTATTTTGATAGTGAATTCACTTCTAAAACACCAAAAGGTTTAAATTTAAGTTATTTTTTTAAATTACACCTGTCAATACAACTATATTGTTTTTAGATTCTCCATGTGTTCCACCTAGTGCTAATGCGCATGAGCTATTTCGAGGATTTAGCTTTGTTGCTCCTTGTTTAATGGGAGAGGAGGACATTGTGAATCTTCAACAAACGTCATATATTCCGGCTAAAGTTACTGAACCATATTCAAAGGTATTTAATAAATGTATTCCTTGTATTCTCAAACCAAAAACCTAAGCAAATAGAAAATGTATATAATCATACTATAAATTATTAATTTTTTATGAATATTGTTATTTAGTTGCCTTATGCTAAAAGAAATGCTGCTGATGAATATGAATTAAAACAAGAAATTGGCCGTGGTAGTTATTCTTCTTGTAGATTATGTATTCATAAAACAACTCGTATTGAATATGCAGTTAAGGTGATAATATTTGTCCCTCAAACAATTTTTGGTTTGATTATAAAATTGTTATTTAAATTTTAATAGATAATTGATAAATCGAAAAAAGACTGCCAAGAAGAAGTTGAAATTCTTCTAAGATATGGACATCACAATAATATAGTGACATTAAGAGATGTTAGTATTAAAAAAATTTATATATATTTTTCTTGAATATATTTAAAATATGTTTAAGTATTTAGTATTTTTTGATTTAAAACTTAACTTTTAATAGGTTTATGAAGATGATAAGTCTATTTATTTAGTAATGGAGTACATGAGAGGTGGAGAATTGCTTGACCGACTTCATAAGCTAAAATACTTCTCAGAAAGAGAGGCTAGTGCCATAATGCAAGTTGTTACCTCAACTATATGTTACTTACATAAAAACGGAGTAAGTCATTATATGTTAATTTGTTGATGTGGAAAAAAAAATTTAAATAAAATGTTTAATAGATATTCTAAGAATTATTTAATTTTAATCCCAGGTTGTGCATAGAGATCTAAAACCATCAAACATTCTTTATGCTACTGATAGCGCATCACCTGAGGCTTTAAGAATATGTGATTTTGGTTTTGCTAAACAGTTACGTGCAGAGAATGGGCTTTTAATGACACCATGTTACACTGCTAACTTTGTTGCACCTGAAGTACTAAAAAGACAAGGTTATGATGCAGCTTGTGATATCTGGTCGTTAGGTGTACTATTATTTACACTATTAGCTGGGTAAGTTTTATCAAATCCGTATTTCTAAAAGTAATAAATTCAATTAATAATTGATGTTCTGTTTAGTCATACACCATTTGCTAGTGGCCCCGATGATACACCAACTGAAATATTAAATCGCATTGGCAACAGTAGTTTAGATTTGAAGTCAGGAAACTGGATGGTAGTTTCAACTGAAGCTAAAGTACAATTATGGCACTGCTTAACAATTTTATGTCTGTATACCTTAAATATAATATATTTCCCAGGATTTGGTGAAAAAGTTGTTGCACATTGATCCTCATCAAAGACCAACAGCTAGTCAAATTCTGTTAAGTCCGTGGATTTTGAATAGAGATAAATTGCCAACACATCAGATACAGTTGCAAGAATCATATAAAATAAATGTCAGTAAATTAATTTGACACAGTTTCATGTATTTTAATCTTTCTATTTTGATTTCAGGGAGCAATGGAGGCTACTTATCGAGCCGTCAGTCAGTCTCCCCCAACTCCTAACCTTGGACCAGTTGTGTTAAGTCAGCTGGCTCAAAGACGGCATAAATCACGTACTAAATGATACTTGATACCTACTTATATATAACTTAATATTCCTTTCTATTCTATTTCTATTATTATATTTATCTTATTATGTATGATTAAATTCATACTTCTTTATATAAAATGTAGCATCTTTTATTGTATTTAAATATCTTTTTGACTTTATATCTAAATTATTTTATCTATTATTTAAGTTAAGATAAAACTTGTTTGTTTACCACAGCACAAAATGTGTGTAAACAACATTTTAACATTGACAATATAAATGTAATGGACTTCAATTATTATATTATTAAGTGTACATAATACTGTTGGTGACTTAAAAACTAGATGAACATCATAACATCAATCTAATTATGATTGTAATTATGGTAATCATATAGATTTTAACACAAGTTTATACTCAAGTGCTTATAATAAACAGTATTAAACATTCCCAGTAATATTGTTATGTTTATTAATTACAATTACAAAGTATAAAAAAATGTAATTATATTTTTATGTTTAAAATATACAAATTTGTTGAGAGTATTAAAATGTATTGTTAACATATATCTTTTTTAGTCACAGTTGAAAATGTATTACAACAACATTTGATAGGTTTTCAATAATTTACAAGTGTAAAAATTGTGAGATAAAATTATATTTTTTTGGAAAACATATGGTTAACCTACTGGCACAACTATTTTTCAGTGGGGTAAAAATCATCTTGTAATATATTATTATGTAGTTTCAACTTTCCAGTAATTAAAAAATTATTTTTATTCATGTTATGTTGAAAGGTAAAGTTAATGGATGTAAGGATTAATAAGCTTTTATTTTTTTTAAAATATTTAAAATGTTTTTGTTCATTAAAATATTCAAAGTAAATTATTTTGGAAAAATGGTAACTTAGGTTATAATTGGTCTATCTATGGAATAAAGCGGTAAATACAGGATCAGATTAGCGTTTTTCGGCAACCAATTTAACGTAACCGATTGGCAATCAAAACGAAACGTATAAAATTATATAAAAATATCTAACGCGTTATCACGACCAGACTAGATCGATTAACAGAACAATCCGAACTCGGTTGAAACAAAACGCATCGTGTTGCGCTTTGGAGGCGTCGTTAAATATGTTAACGACTTCACTCTAAGTTACATTCGTTTATACAGAGCCAACTAAACTGTGCGATTTTTCGTCACCGATTCGCCACTGTATGGTTTTTTTTTTTAAAAAATTTAAAAATATATTCCATCGAAAAACTTATAGCAGAAGCCCAGGATTATCTATGTATATGGTATGTAGGTTCAATTTAATACATGAATAGGGATTTGAAATATTCTTGGTGGTTGTAAGTAGCCAAAGCTGTAAAGCGTCCAGCAAGGGATAATATTTCAGCTGCTGAAAAAAAAGTAAAAGCAGTGGCGTCATTTGGGATTAGCAAGGAGGGAATTTCCCCCTCTCTGATTATAAAAGCTAGTGCCGGGTTGTTGCCGTTTAATCGTTATTATATTTTATTAGAGCAAAAACATGATATTTTTATATTTTCAGAAAATATATTGTGTACCTACTAAAAAAATAATTGTCACAATGGTACCTAAATTTTTAATTTATTTTAATTTAAAAAGTCCCCATTTAGTTACCATTATAGACACTTTAAAATTAATTAATTATGAAAATCATCAAATTGAATTTCCAACTGCAAAAAATTTAATAAGTTATGCAAACAAAGACCGAGATGATGTTATTTATAACCTTTGTTCTATTTTCAAAATTTTAAATCATCTTTTAAATGTTTTTCAAGAAACTCTTAAAATTATAAATATTCTTATGACTTTGTTTGTTATTACTACTTTCAATTAATGATTTTTTTCTTCTCTAAAATTAATTAAAACCCATTTAGAAATGAATTATCCATTAGAGAAATGAACGCCTGAGTGATTTACTGATCATTGCAGTGGAAAGTGTTATACCAGGTAAAATTAATTTAAATGATGTAATTATTATATTTAAAAAATGAAAAAAGGATGATATCCTTTAATAAACTAATAATATTTATGTTATTCAATAAAAATTGTCATAATAGTTAACAATGTTTTAATTAATATAAGTGTATTACCAGACCCGGCTTAAGGGGTAGGCAACGTAGACTCACGCCTAGGGCGGCATTTTTCCGGGTCAATTTTTATGTATAAAAAAAATATTATATGTAATATTTACTTGTAAGGGGTGGCAAAACTAAATGTTGCTTATGTTTGTTTAAACACTTGAGCCGGGTCTGTGT
Organism: Sipha maydis; assembly: GCA_034509805.1. NCBI lineage: Eukaryota > Metazoa > Arthropoda > Insecta > Hemiptera > Aphididae > Sipha > Sipha maydis. The sequence goes on along the minus strand of JASXSY010000029.1, from coordinate 268,041 downwards.
ACAACTGTTTATTAAAATATTTGCTACCTTATATTTGCAAATTATGTTATTACTTAGTAAAAAGGGTTGTAACAATAAGAGAAAAAAAAATTTAAATCACGAAATAAGTGAAGTGGTAATAATAATTTAATATACAATGTAATTAGATAGATTGTTGCGAGCGGTATTTTTTTTTTTATTTGAGCCGGTCAAAATCTTAGCCCCCCCTCTATTCTAAACTGAAATGACACCACTGAGTAGAACTAATCTAGAATCTAATAATTATTAATAGTAATAGTTGATTTGATTTTTATGATCAGATTAGAAAATGTTTCGTTGAAATCAACAAACATTTTACAATAAATATAATTTATTTAAAATTAAAAATAATTCAGGCGCCTTTTTAATCAAATTTATATGGATGCTCAGATCTCGGGGACCCATGAAACCAAAGATTTAAAAATAATTTAATACTTTGAAGAAATAAAATCATTTTTTTCGATGTATAAAATAATATATACACTAGCACTCCTGGTAGTGATAACATATCAAAACTTATCAATACATCGTATAATAATCTTGGAACTATTATGTGATATCTACCACTTTTGTTTGGTTTTTAAATATTTAAATATTTTAATTAGTTATTAATTTAACTTCGATTGACTAATCAATCCATCAAAATTAAATTTACTAATATTTTACTTTATTTAACGCCTACAAAAATATTTGATTGAAAAAAAAATCGTCTGAAATCTTGTTATTTGGGTCTGATTTGTGTAACCCATGTAGACTATACAGTATTAGCATATCTGATGCAGTAAATGTAATTTCGTCGTTTTTTTCGTTCAAAGTAAGTTATTAAAGAAAGTATATTTAATTGTGATATTTATTTATTTTTTTTGTATTGTAATTTTAAATATATTATAATTTTGACATTTAGTAATAACAAAAATGTTCAAATGCCCACAATTTTTATAAAAAAAAAAAAAAACCTTACAATTAACACATACTATATAAATGATATGCTTTGTAAATAAAAATAAAACTATTTCTATATATTTTTATAGTTTAAATACGGAATTATGGCCCATAATTTTTTCATAAATTAAACATTTATTACTTTTTGTTTTTTAAAAATATTATTTCACTCTAATTTTATTGTATTTTGTATTATATCATCATACCAATCAAATGCATTTTATCATCTTTGAAAAATATAAATATAATAAAGGAAACCTATTATTTAATACATTTATTCATTAAATTATTTTGATTTATTATATATATTTTTAGTTTTAGTTTATGATCTCATTAGAGTATTGGATAATCAAATGTGATATCATTTAAAGTAAATCTAGTTTTATTTATATTTACATTTAGTTTTAATGTTGATGTACATAATCAACATTTTAATATTTTATTACTTTATAGAATATGAATTATTTGGATTCTCATACTAGTAGAATTTGTAAGTTTGAAATACTTGCTGAGATATCATTTCATAATAAATATCAAACCATCAAATTGTTATGTAGTCGTCTTTTGGCCCGACATCGTCATAGGTGAATATTAACAATTTGTTTTAATTAGTCCTATTCATACTGTTATTTGCAAATCAAAGTATGATCAATGAAGAACATATTTTGAAAGTAATTTACCTAGAAACTTTATATTAATGCTTTTAGATAACATAAATAATTAATTATTTTTCAATTATACAAATTTCATTCATAATTTCACATTTTAAATTTAATTTTGATGTTATAGTAAACAGGACATAAATGTCTCAGATACAATATCATCTTGTGAGGGAAATGATTCTCCAGATATCCAAGAAAAATTTTCAAATTTAAGTACCAGTGATGAATCTCAACAGAATGCCAAATGGTATGCATATTGGGAAAAATATGGAGAAGACTTTGTTAATGAAACATGGATAAAAAAATATGAAAACTGTGTACTGGATGATTTTCCTACTAATCTTGAAAATGCTTACAAAGAACACTGTGAACAACAATATAATGTATTGTATTGGAAATTTATATATGAAATGAGTATTGCTGATGTAAAAACTGAAGATCCTAATGGTGAGGAACTGTAAGTTAATATTTAGTAGATATATATTTTATCTTGTATCTATCTAAAATTTTAGAAATATGTATGTATATATCAAATTATATAATAAAATCATTGAACATTTTGTTAAATTAGTGAAAACAACCAATGTGGTTCAGATTATAGTAAAGAACTTGATCATGTCTCAAACTTTGATTTTCTCTATAAGTATAAGTAAGTAAATTAATTAAATAGTATTTTGATATCTTATTTTTATTTAATATTTGTAAATGATTTTATTTTTAAACAAATTTACTTAATATTGCTTACAAATGTACTTTCATTTTCAGACATTTTAAAAATGTACGTGGCAAACTTATCAAAGCCTATCAAGCAATAAGTATAATGGGATATACTTATAGCGATCAAAATACTTATGAATCTGCTTTTGTTGAATATCTCAAAACAAATCTTGTAAAATCTACACGCCATCTAAATATGTACAGATTCCCAAAAACAGTATGTGTATTTTATATTACAGATAACAATTTATTTTTTTATTCTCCGGATGAAATTAATAATATAAATTATTGTTAAATCACTAAATATTCATTTTCTACATAATCTAAAATGTAGTAGTTATACTGACTACATTTATTAACACATTGACTGTCATATGAACACTGACATTTGCATAATATCAGAGTTAAATTGTGTTTTTACAAATGCTAGTAGATTTATTATAACATTTACTTTTAAATGTGAATATTTTATGGGTGCTTAACTAATAATAATTGTTTTGATGATAATGTAGAGCAGCAGTTCCCAATTTTTTAGGATCACGAAAACCCTTAGGAAATAGTTTGTGTTTTGAGAAACCTTAATGTCTTTAATTCTAACTCAACCCCATTTTTTCTAAAAAATAAAATAAAAAAAACAATACTACAAAAAAATGTTTTAATGATATTGTTAATAATTATTATTTATGACAATTAGTTTAATCCTTTTATATACCCCACTTGCATGGGAACTCCCTGATATATTTTTTCTCATTACTGTTAAACATAGTATTTGGCTAACGACATGCAATTCCATGTATGGAGTTTGTTTTATGACAATCTAAGACATGATTTATCTTCTTGTTACTGTGCGTCTAATTCTGAATTATTTATGTCCTAGTTATTTTATAACAAAAGTACTTACATATATTTAGTATAGTACTTTCTTACATGCTTATATGATCCCCGTGTAATTGTAATAGTAAGTGTCTACATTATGTAAGTCCGTAACAGTTCTATAAATATGTCTTTGTACTTACATTTATGGAATAACATCAAAAATATAGCGTGGCTTAGTCGGAAAAACAATATTATGGCCGTCGGTGGTTGTATGGCAGCCAATGTATTAATAAATGATTCTGAAGACCAATTTTGTACCTTATGATTATTTGTTAATATTAGAACTTGTTAGTCAAAGAAGAAATTTATATTTAGTAATGGTCATTTTAAAATACTTACGGATTTTTAGAGCTAAATATTTTTAAGATATATAATTTTTACTACAAATTTTTTTTTGTTTAATTTTTCAAAAATGTGTAACAGTATATCAATTTTAAAATCAATTATTATATTTTGTATAATAATATAAATTTAATTTTTATTACTTTTTTTATATTTAGAATGAATTACCAAATGCTGATGATTCATTATGTGATTCTGATTGCTTAATAAAAAATAAAGAGAAAAAAAGTAAAAAAACAATTAAAAAAGAAGTATGGAAACAAAATAAAAACAATTATGATTTAGAAAATTTTGAGAAACTTGGATTTTCATATTTAAAAAATAATCCCAAACTAATGAAATATTGGAAAAAAAGACATTTGTTATTTTCTAAATTTGAAAAAGGAATACAATTAGATGAAGGTATTTTAATATAGACTGCGATGTATTAATGAAAAATAATGTTAATTTTATATTATTTTTGTAATTCAAAATGATTCATTTATTGTATACACTTACAAAATACGAAAAATTACATAATGTTTGTTTTCAGAAAGTTGGTATTCTGTTACTCCTGAAATAATTAGCCATCAGATAGCTGAACGCTGCAGTTGTTTTTTAATTGTTGATCCATTTTGTGGTGCTGGAGGTAATATAATTCAATTTGCTAAGACTTGTGAACTTGGTAAGTTTAATAATTTCAGATATTATAAGCCAATTAAATTTTTATATTCATTAAGCTTAATAAAGTTATGTATTAGTTATAGCTATTGATAATGATCCCAAAAAGATTGAACTAGCACGACACAATGCAGAATTGTATGGTGTTTCTGATCGCATTCAGTTTATTATTGGCGATTATTTTGCTTTAGCACCAACTCTTAAAGCTGATGTTGTTTTCTTATCTCCACCTTGGGGTGGACCTGAACTTATGAATCTTGAAGAATACAAACTGTCTAATGTAATGCCAGAAAAAGGCGGTATACAGAATATACTATCCTTAGCTCGAAAAATTACATCAAATATCGCCTTACATTTACCAAAGAATACAAACATTTTTGATGTAAAAAAAAAAATTATATTATCATAATAATTATGAGGGCTTGGATTATATTGCTTTAAATATTAATAATGAGTTATAATCTATTATCTGAAAAATATGATTACTTGTATGATTTTTTTTGATTTTATCATTAAAACTTAATCCAATTTTTTCAAGAATGCATAATAGGTAATAATGGACTGTCAAATTATTAACCACTTTTCAATCTTGTAATATTTAAGATTAAAGTATTTCCTTTCTTGTCCTATAGCAAAACCAATTTGATGATTAAAAATATTGTGATGTAAAAGTACAACAATTTTTTTATTTAAAACAAGTAAATATCCTTAATTACTTAATGTTTTAAAAATAAAAATAAATAAATCTAAAATGATTCAATGTATATCTTTTTGAATCATATTTTTAAATGAGAAGGAATTGTGTCATAAATTGAAAACAATTTTTAAAAGCATTGAACTCAAAGCTCTTGTAACCGCTACAGTTATAATTTTCTGAACTATTTTTTTATTTTATTTTATTTTTTTTTTAGTGTATTAATTCAACTGAAGATGATTTTGTCGAGGTACAACAGAATGTACTTAACTCAAGATACAATTCTCTAACAGTTTATTTTAGTGAACTGTATGGACTTTGTGATGAAAATATTGATAATTATGATGAACATTTTGAGAAAATTGACTAAATATAATGATAATATATATAATGATATAAATTATATATAAATAAAAATTAAATTATATATATTATACTTATATAAGATTATAGGATAAACATTTTATCTAAGAAATATTATTTAACTTAGTAATATAATTATTAAGTAATACTTTGGTAGTGGTGTTGTAAGCCATTTACTTTTATTTTTATGATCTGTGAATCTCTTGTTTTGTAATGATTTATTAAAAATTGTACAAAATAGTATATGCATATTAAAAATCCTATTCTTTTATAATCTATTCTACTTTTATCAAATTTTTAAATTTTTCTCCCTAATATATCTATGTTTAACAAATATTAATGGTTGTATAACTAGTGTTGCTATAATCACAGAATATATGAAATAATAATAATTATAATTAATAGAATACCCAATGAAAACAAATAAGTATTCATTTATGAAAAAGTATGTTCCATAAAATATAATTGAAAAACTATTTAAACAAAAAAAATGAATTGATTATTTATAAAAATGTTTTTACTTATAAGTTTTATTATCATATAAATCTAAATATCATTATAAATATGATAACATATTTTCGTAATTAATGTGAACATTATTATTATTATGTGGGGCCCTTATGGTTAGTTAAAAAAAAAAAAAAATATAAGAAATATAGGAAATATAGTCTAATAGATCATTTATAATAATGTTTTTCTTTTACTTTTATACTTTAGTTTTTATAGTAATAATCTTATTGTAAGAAAAAAATATATATTAATGATGAATACATCAAGGTAGTTGATAAATCCTACTGATTCTATCTTTATGGAATATATAGTTAAATGTCATTCTTATCATTATCAGCAACAAGTTATGCCAATGAGAATGTAAAAGTATTACAATATTTTATTAAAAAGCAATAAGAAATAATCAGTAATATACCTCAATACACATTTATACAAGCTAACCCTGTGTACTCGTCAGTGATCAATCTCAATTCAACTTAAGATTAAAGCCTATAGCTGTTATATATTTTATATTATTTACAAACAATTGAAAATAAGTCATGCGACAGATATATAAAAAAATTTGTATGTTAACATGAGATAAGGAATTTAATATTAATTGTCTTGAAATTATATTCATGAACCTATTTCAGATATATAAATGTGGGTCTTAAATTACTAAATGACTAATTTATTCTTAATGATGTATCTTAATTGGATAGTAATAAGTATATATTTTATTTGCTATGATAATGATAAATAATTTGGTTGAAACTTTGTGGACTTAATATTTTACTTATAACTATATTAAATTATTGAAAAGTAAATAATATTATAAAATATGAAACTACTTTTCGTCAATTGTTATATTATTGATCTAAAATATAGATCTTGAATAGTATTTTTAAAATTATGTTTATTTTAATTCTGGACGAACCATGGAATAGGTATATTTAATCTTACAACAACATTATTTTATTTCTTTCCAGTATTCCTATGAGTTTTTTAACCATAAAAAACTGAAAAATTACATTTGATGTTGCAATCATTTTTATTTCTTTTGATAAATTAGTAGCTTTAAAGGTTTGATGGTTATATCTTGAAGAGCAAAGCCCAACGCAAAAACGTCATACGATGACATACGATGCATTTACGAGTGCATCAAAGATTTCGTATGACGGCGAAAGGGTATGCAAATTAATAGCACACACGCACTGTTATGTGCTTTGTAGGTACTGTACAAATCACAGATATTAATTTTAAACGTAATTAATTAAATCAACGAGTTCTAGGACAAACATTTCAACAGTTAAAAATGTAAAACGTACAACTAAAACAAAAAACAAAAAAATGTACACGTAGTTGCAATTTAACGCATTTAACCGTTCGATCGGTGTTCGTTTCCGCCATATTTTTTTTTTTTTTTCGGAAACAATTTAATAACTTAATATTTATAAATATATATATGTACATGTATAAGAATAATATATTCGGTTTGATAAAACGCAGTTCTCGCACCCGCACGCGTTTCGCTACAGCATGTCGTTTAGCTGTTTCGTCGTCTTGTTCTTCACGTCCCGGGCGGTGCCGCGCGCCACTTTACGCTCCAGCGTGTCTTGGATCTCCAAGAACGTTTTGCCGGTGGTCTCGATCGCGTACAGGTACGCGAAGCCCGCGCAGATGAAGTTGACGGCGGCGAAGCCCCAGAACATGATGTGGTACCCGTACGCGTTGGACACCAACAGGAACATCTTGTTGGAGACGAACGACGAGGTGGCGAGCGTGACGGACGCGATGGCGGAGCAGTGCGAGCGAATGTTGACGGGGAACATCTCGCCGAGGTACACGACCGGTATGAAGCCGATGCCGATGCCGAACATGACGGAGAACATCTGGTGGCACGCGTACGGCCAGAACGTGTACGCGGACACGTCGACGTTGCGCGCGGCCAGGTAGTAGTAGAGCCCGAACACCGCGATGATCACGCCAAGGCTGAGCTCGGAGACCAGCAGCAGCGGCTTGCGGCCCACCCGGTCCACCAGCGCCATGCCGACGAAGTTGACCACCACCAGCACGATGCAGAACACCATGATGTAGTCGAACTTGCCGATGATGGGCGCGGGCTCGGGCAGTATGAGCGCCGAGTACGCGGTCAGGCTGCTGATGCCGCCCGCGCGCTGCGCCACGCACGCCGTCACCACCACCATGAGCGCGCTGAAGTTCTTCCGGTTGGTGAACAGCTCGCGGAACGTCGACTGGTTCTCCATGTCCTTGCGCACGTTCGTCTCCATCATGCACAGCTCCGCGTCCACGCCGCCCTCGCGGTGCCCGCGGTACCACCGCAGCGCCGTGCCCGCGTCCTCGCGCCGGCCCTTCTTCAGCAGGTAGTACGGCGACTCGGGCACGCACGCGAACATGATCGCGAACAGCACCGGCACCACGGCCGACACGGCGTTCAGCGTGTGGTACGACACGTGCGGCCCGATGATCACCTCGAACAGCACGCCGCTGCTCAGCTGCACCGTGAACACGGTGCCCAGCGCGCCGCGGATGTTCACGTCCGCGATCTCGCCCAGGAACACCGGCACCACCGTGTACGACATGCCTTTGCCCATGCCGCCCAACAGCCGGGCCAGGTACAGCGCCCACGATGTGGACACGAACAGCGGCAGCGACCACGACACGATGAACAGCGGCCCCAGCACGGCGATGGTATTCCTCCGGCCGATCTTGTCCATCAGGTACCCGGCGAACAGCGGGCTGATGCTGTTGCCCAGGTCCATCATGCACACCACCCACGACAGTTCCGAGTAGCTGATGTCGATGTCCGTCTCGTGCTTTATGAACTTGTCCGACGCCGAGCTGGGCCACCCGAGCCACATGCCGCTGATAAATATCGACATCGAGGCTGCAGAACAAAACAATCGTGTCAACGCGTCAACGCACAACGAACCGATAAAACCACACGTAGCCCGTGCACCAAACGTAGGTAACGCGACCAAGTGTTTTGTGGGGGCCCTAGTGCAAGCGATAATTTGGTGCGCCTTAAAAATGTTTCCGCCGTAATTTCATTTGGTGAACATAATCGTTAGAACGGGTGTATACTATACTGTAGTTTTTAAATCAAACAAACTAAAATGGTATATCAATACAAAGTTATAAATTATCTAAATTATAAATCATATAATCATAATAAAAACGTAATATAATAATAATAGTAAAATCATTAGTATGTGATAATATATATGAATATTTTATTTAATACATAATTATCTCGTGTTAGGGGATAAGAGGTTAAATATCTTACGAATGTCCCTCTTGCATTAATATTAATTATGTAAAAAATCATAATGGTATTTAATTTAATTATTTTTCGAAATAATTATATTATTTTGCATAAGTTATGCATATATATGAATAATAAAATTTTCGAATTCCTCAACATATTATATTTTCATGAATACTATGTAAATTAGTCTTACATCGATTTGGTATTTGTATTCACGTAGTCGATGTTAATTATTGAAGAATTGAGGACAGATGTCAAATAATCATTATAATTATGGTCATCAGTTTTAATTTTTGATGATAAGTATAAATGATTTGTCTGTTAATTGTATTGTATTGTTTATGTGCCATGAACGTGTCGTAAAATAATTTTGTGTTGTTGCAAAATAAGAATATACTTTTAGGTACATACTTTTGTTTTGTCCTCTTTCGTTACCACATAACCGATATCAATCTCCTTAATTTTCAATCTCTTCCTATTATACATTCAGCTATTATTTTCTTCATATCTAATGAATATTCTTAATCTAGACTTTTAAAAAAATGTGTACCTCATTAAAATTCTGTATTAGATCAGGTTTAATTGTCGTACTGTAATGTTTAAAATTAATAAAGACTTTTGTTTAAAAAATACAATTACAAATAACAAAAATAATACAGTTTTGAGTTTTACTGTATTATGATACGAGTATGCTCTTCTAAACGCACCGTCTATTAATGTTATAAATATTTCAAATATTTAACTAGGCAGTAGTTACAAAAATATTAATATTGGATTTTATATTACATATTATATATTTAATATGTAATCGATCTTTATTATATTAACTTGGTTATCAATAAAATTAATTTAAATTTAAATTTTCGATAAAGCCTTTACGAAAAAAATTACCAATAATTTATGGATGAAAAAATTGATTATTGTTATATAATGGTATTTTTAATGTTTTCTATAATTTTTTATTATGATATTGTTATTAAAAAATTGTTGGCGTTAATTAATCAGTATTAATTTTTTTTTCATCCTGAGGTAATGATTGCGTTTTTGGTCATTTTCATATGTCTTGGATTTAACAGATTTCAGTTAATCATTTAACCTTAAAGTATCTGATTTAACCTAGCAGTATTATGTTTGTATTACAATTAATTGTAATTATACTATTATTATCATATTAAATATAAACAGAATCAATCGGTCTTCAATGTGGTCTATGATTTTAAAATTTTAAGTAGCGGTACGTATATTAATCGATGTTTTAGATTCTAGACTACTTTTTTATTTTATTTTATAATTATTAAAATAAATTAATTTACATTAAATATTTAAAATTATATTTAATACAATAAGCATATTGTCAAATTTAAAAGAAGGAACTTTGATAACATTATGATTTATAAAATATTAATTTATAAAAATTAATTTTTTTGTATGAAAAAATTACTTGTTTTAAACAATTCTTCCTAAAAGCTTACCTATATGAATGTTGTATTGCTTTTTCGGCGATAATTAAATTTGTGGAAAACGAAATCATTTTACTAACCGGCTATTGTGGCGTAGAACTGTCTACATACGCCTGAGCAACTTTCAAGTAACTTCATATTTTCTTAATCTTATGCTCCTAGTTAAATCATCAATAGTATGTAACTCTGAAAACAAAAATATAAACACATATAAAATATACAGTAAAGCCGAAGAAAAAACTATTTGAAGTTTGCTACTTGATTCATTATGCTAATACAAAAAACCATTATAATTATTATGAATATGGAAATTGAAATAATATCATTTGAAATATAGGAAGTTTAGTAAGTATAGTAAATATTTAACAAATCGAAATGCAGTAGTCTCCTGAATGATAACTAGTTTTCCTTCTGTATGTAGTACTTATCACTTAAATTACATTTTTCTACGAGAATATTGTAAACAGTCAAATTTTTTGTATGAAAAGTTAATTTCGCGTAAATTCAATATGTTCGGTTTTTTGTGTTCATACTTTTTAAAAAATCTTATAAGCCAAAAAAGTAATGAACATTATAAATAAATAATGAATGCTTATATGCGTAGTCTATAGGTAGTATATTATAACTTTTTGAATTTTGACATACATATAAACTTATCGAAGAATAATAATTGATTTATTGTAGAAATTTCATTTGGAATATTTTTAATTAAATTTCTCATTAATTTAATTGATCAAAAATTATGAGTTCGGCTATTTTTTACGTTGTGTAATTGTTTCATTTAATAATTTACAAAAAATATTGTAACATAAATATTAAAATATTATATTAGAATATTACGTTACATTTTTATACTAAATTATTATAAATTCAGTGGCTGTTCATAAAGACATTAAACGTCCCACTCTATTACAATTTATTTGTTAAAACGGGATATTATACACCGTTTCAATATAAAATATTAAAAATAACAAAATTATTAGGTTAAGAAAATAAATTTGATACTAACCAATTCGTTATTGAAACACAAACGGAACTTTTTTCTCCGAAGAATAAAGTCATTTTCAATGATAAGTAACACCTTATGTTGTTGCGTAAGTTAAAATATAAAAATATTTCTATAATAATGATTCGTAAACTATTATGATCGGCAATGCCAACAGCATGCTAACTGAATAGCAGATGTACTACTAATTTATGAAACATACATGTAATACATAAAATTACATAAGTGTATAAATATGGTGTATTTATTTCATTTATTGATAGAATAATGCGATGAATAATCGCGGATTATTGTTCGTAATAATTATAGATTATTACATTATAATAAACTACGCAATTAAATTTAATACTATGCAAGTAAATAAAACGACCAAGAATTATCATGCTTTTATAGTCTACAATGTCTTGTCAAGTTTTCGACTATATTTTGAAATCCATTTTGATTTAGGCACCACGTACGTTTTCTACAACTATGCACTTTTAAGCTATTGCATAGCTTTTATCGCAGGCCTGGTGTAGTGACTGAAAAAAAAAATTTCGTAACGAAAAAGCGTGACCACTACCTGTGGAATCCCGTAATTAATGGAATATCGTAGTTGCTAAGATACAAATTCCTGAATAACTAGAATAATAAAAAAAATTATCAACTTCTTATTTATTTAATATGCAATAGCTTTATCGCGGCAGTCCCCGAATGCCACTAACCATTTTTTATTTTATGCATGAAACTTCTTTAGAATCTAATTTTTAGAAAACATTTTAAAAACTTGATCGAGTATGATAATTATATTTGTGTTAGTACAGTTGTTAGTGTATAAGTATTATATATTATCAGTTATCTGGAATATTTAAATACGTTATTTTACGGGGTTTCAATAGTTATTTTTTTAATGAAATATTAAAAAAAAAATAATAAATAAATAATAAATAAATAATAAATAAATAATAAATGGATTCAAATAAATTCTTAATTTTTTAATAATTTTTTCTAGACAAACCTCTTAATACGTGAATAATCATTTTTCAAGCATGATGATATATATTTATTTGTACTTGGTATTTATCAATAAGGCTATTGTCTAGAACCGAAATTATAAAATATCTGGAATTTTTTATTATCTTCTATCAAATATATTCGTAGTGACTCTTATATTTTTCCGCTTTGAGCATTGTATCTAGATACACAATATAATGAGCCATACATTTTTATATCCAGATATGCAAAAAAGAATTTATAGTATTCAGTGTTATAATAAATTCATTATATTATTTTAGATAAAGTATTGTATCGTTTAAATTTAACGATTTCGTAATTCTTCAACACATTTATAATCATAAATAATAAGACTTAAGAAAGTTTAAATGCATTTCAAAGTGTACCTTATAAATAATCAATTGCGCCCAGTTTGTTTATAAACAGCGTATTAACTAGTATTAATTAAAAAATTTAGATTATTATATTTAAAACCATTTATAAATATAATTTAAATTATCTAGATAATATATAAATATAGATGTCATTCATTTTTTCGTCGTAGTAAACAAATTCATATGATCAATTATTTTGTTCCATAATATTTATAATCAGCTATATGCACATAATAATTCACCTAATTGAAATAAACTAGGTATGTTAAAACAATTATGATAATAATAAAAAAGGTGAAATTCTTAGATGAGATTCAACAGTTGAGAAAAACAAAAATATGGGTTTATAGGTGTTTCTTTTATGATATTTCAAATTTAAAACCAATGTACCATTGCTCTCGAAAATACGATTCCGAGTAAAAAAGAAATCGAATAGATCAGCTTATATTTCCACAGATATTTGAACCTAATTTCTTTCTAAACCTTATCTTTTTTTTTTGTGTTATGATGAAAATATTCTATTTTATTAAAAATCAATATGCCATAAATGTTGCCGTTTTTAAAACTTTTTGTACACATTTTTCAATGATTAATAATTCTTCCTAAAAATGATAATACATTAAAAAACTTCTAAGCTTTCGTTTTCAATAATTTTCAATAGTAATTTTTTTTCCATTCTCCTTTATTCTATTTTGCAGTTATACCGCGACATTGCGTTGTAAATTTCGTGACGCGTTTAGAAATACAACTCTTGATTTATAAAATGTTATTACATTTTGTTATCAGTTTTTACAGATTTATAGATACTTGGTAGACTTTATCTATATTACAATAATATTATAATATAATTATAATACAATATTACTAAAATTTACAATATATTGTATACCTGCATAGTTATCAGTAATTAAACTTTTAATTTATGTGGTAAATAACATGTAATTATTTTACTCATATTGTACAAAATATTTTAAGCAATAGTTCATAAGTTTTTGTTTTAATATTTTGTTTTTGAATCGGACCAAAAACAAAACATGGGTAATAATAATGAAGTTGAACATTTGATATATCTCAGAAAAAATATTTTTTTTAATAACAAGACAAACTCTAATTTTGTGTGGGCATAAACTTTATAAGAATTACAAACGTATTCAGAATAAAATATCAGGTGGCACATTGATTTCGAGTGTACCTTGTACTTTCAACACTACGGCGAGCAATCATGACAGATGTTTCTAATTTTTATTTAATAGAGTAAAAAATATAAAAATCGAAATCATTTGTAGTGAATTATGTTTGTTATTTAGTTTTATATAATTTAAATTTAATATTTTTGTCTTTGTTTTTTAATCAAATAAATAATTGTTTTCCTTTGCCATGGTTGTCAAATATATTACATTTACGATTCTAATTTATTTATTTATATAGAGGACGAGGGAAACAGATATTGGAAACCGTACTATATGGTGATGGAAGATGCTGACTAGTAAAAAATTGAAGGTAAAGAAATAACATAGTGCTATTATTTGATTATCTACCACTAAATCATTTAAACGTGAATTTTTAATTTTTAAATAACTATTAAATAATAATTATTTTTAAGTACATTTCATAATCAAACCAATATTAAATTATAAATAAAACAATAATTAAAATTTCACTAAAAATAATCTAGTCTTCAGGTATAAGGAAATCTCGAAAAAGAATTAATGAGGTAAATTATATTGTTATTAATTTCATAATTACGCAGTGAAGTAGCCAGTAGAGGTTTTAAGGGTTCAACCTCCTTCTAAAAAAAAACCGAAAATCTTGAGGTGGTCGGTAAGTTACAATTATTTCTAATTTTCATTAAGTAGTATTCAAATCAATTTATTTTTATTTCATTTAAACTTTATAATTCTAAATACTAAATTTTATAATTCTGAAATATAATAAAGTGAAACCTCTCTTAACGTACACCTTTAATTAGCGGACACTTCTCAATAACGGACAAAATTTCCGGTCCTAGTCCAGCATAGTCCCGTTGAAAATAATGGATATTGCTCCTCTAAATAGTTGACACCTCTGAATAACAGACGCGAACAAGTTTAGGTAGTCGGAAGTGTTTAAATATATCTAAATAACAGACAGCTATCTTAGAAATACGAACTTATTGTGTATACAATACTATATACTGTATATTTACTATGACAATATTATTTTATTACCCATAAAGAAGCATTGCTGTTAGCGAATAGGCTAAAGACATTTTGTTTCAATAAGAGTGATGCAATTTCATTGTCATTAATTAATCAACTCCAGTCTAATCGTGAGAAAATTGCAATACAAAAAAAAAAATAAAACTAAAATTTCAGATTTATTTTTCAATAAGTAATTTTTTATAATATATTTTGTTAATTCTAAATAATTGTAATAAATTATGTAAAGATAAACCTAAAGTAAGATATTTTTTAAAAAGTCGATAAAATTAAAATTTTCAGACATAAATACCTATATAGGTACGTATTATTTTATTAATTTTTCCCAAAAGCGGACACCTCTCAATAGTAGACAATTTTGTCGGTCCCGTGAGTGTCCGCTATACAGAGGTTATACTGCAATAATAATAATAATCAAACGTACTGTCAAAATAGACCTATTTAACAAATGTATTCTTTTGTTAGATGTTTTAATATTTGCCTGTCGAAGAATATTAATAGGAATAAACAATAATCTAAAAATAATAATATTGTTTTGTATCATTTATATTGTTACATTATACTATCCGCATGACAATAAAATTTGGGAAAATATTTTACTGGAAGATAGATAGTATAAGTATAAGCATAATATAACATAAGCAGTGGGGAAAATAAACACAATATTCTATATACCTACCAATAGAATAATAGTAATACATTTTAGGGATAGGATTTTCAACTCAGTGACACAAATCGTTTGAAACAGTTTATTTAAATGAGTTGACTCACCTAGTTAGCTCATTGAGTCAACCACAACTTCCAATTCATCAAATTTTTTGATAATACATTATAAAGGGGTGATATAGAATCACATGACTCAGGAATTGAAGAGTTATGTTGATAACACAAATCTGTAAACTACAGTGAACCACACTGAGTCACTGAGTCATTGAACTATGGCACACTGATTCAACTCATTAATTTCACCTATAACAGTCGACATTTCAAGTCGACCAACTGTATACCATAACCATACATTCTCGTGCTGTCTGCTGTAGAGAATATTTTGTTTATTGTGTTCGCATTTCTTTTTCTTATGTGGATAATAAATGGAAATCGAAATGTACAATATTACATTTTTTTTAAAAAAAAAAGTATTGAACCTGTAATTGTTGAAAATAAGTATGTTATTTTTAAATTGTGAAATTATTCATAATTCTAAAAAGTTATTAAATTAAATTGAATGTGGGAAATTGCAATAGATATGTAAAAAGCATGAATGTTGCATCGAAAAAAAAATTAAACTACTATACATTGGCGGAAATCCATTGAAGAAGTTAGGGGCTACGTTATTTTTTTTATGAATATATATGAAACTCCGAATTTTGTATACTTTTGCATTCATTTTTAGGCAACTTGGTAGAACTTTAATGGGGTGGGGATAAGTCTCCCCTTTCCTGATTTCCACCAATGCCAAAATACTTAAATTTTCGACTCTAAACTGCCAATTTTATATTTTACTAGATTTTAGAAACATAATATAATAACATAATATACAAATACAAAAAAACCGTATTTATAATGTCTGAACTAATGCGAAAAAAAATATTTTATTATATTTTATTTAAAAAAAAATTAATATTTAAAAATAATTTAGAATATGCGTATTTAAGTAGCATTCAACGTAACTGTATATTTTAATTTTGTGGCTTGATAATAAAAGCATAAATAATTACCTACGTGATACATTGAAGTTCTAATTATTTTAGATAATTTATTAAATATATATTTTCTTGAAACTTCGTTAAAAATAATTCATTAAATGCAATGGTTTTTATTTATTATTACGATTTTTTCAAAATGTAATTAATTAATTCTAATAGCAGAATTTTTAATTATTACAGTTAAAAATCATTTTTTTATATGGATGTATCATATCGGTGGGGATCATGCCAACATTTTTCCAAAATGTCTCATCGGACGTCAAACTCGTCGAGTTAAAGATACAAATCAGTATAATGCAATGTTATCATAACGAGGATTTGATTGTATATATTGTAATATTGTACAATTATTTTAATAAAATTAGTTGGCACTATGATTTTACAACTAATTTTCCATGACGACCAAATCGTTATAAGACAAACGGTGAATTTTAATCTTTGGCATTGGGTTCTATTTTAGACATATCCATGTGTTTATATGTATCAGTATTAGTGAGAATTTTCGGTCGTTTGAATTATTCAAATAATTTGAATAGTATCAGTCTAGTGAATCGGTCAAATGATTCGGTCATTTCAGTCTTATTGGCCAGGGATCTAATATTGTTCTTATCATTGGGTGAGTCAATTTTATTTTGAATCAGTTACAGTTGGAGGTCTTTTGATACCATCTTATTATATTATATTAGCTAATATCTTATATTAGCACCCACAAATTGTTAGTCCATTAATAATTTATTTCTTAAAATGTAATTCTTATATAATCGAAAAAACTTTACATGGTATTTTAAACCCGAACGTCTCAAGTGAATAATATATCACAGCCTAAACTCGGGATCTGGGGTCCAGACCACCAGGGCTCTCCACCGCCAGTAAAACTGACATTGGTGCCTACCAGTACCTTGCACGTGATTGCAATTTTGTGAATTCTACATTCTCGTTTTTTTCAATTAAAATTCTTATGATTGCTCGTGCATAATGTATTTATTGGTGATTATTTGTAATTTTTGTTTTTAATTGAAAAAAAAAATGATATTAGGATTTAAAAAAACCTGTTTTTAATAAATTGTGTACATATTTTTATGCATTTGCGTATTTATTTTGATTGATGATATATTATTTGAGCACAAAATTGGCATAATGATTTTAATTATAAAATATTTTTAGAGTATATTTTGTATATTTCGACATTCGAAATTTTTTTGTTTGTTTGTTTTTTGGGATTATTTAACAATTTTAATTACATATTTCATCTTTTAGCGCATATTCTGGTGTTTTTTTGACATTTTTGTAATAATTACTATTATTGTGTAAACAATACAATATAATCAAAGAAGTATAAAAAAATTGAATCGGAGAATGTGAATTAATTAACTCAGCAATAATTTATCTCAAAATTATATTTTAAATACGTGCGTATTATTCCCTTTAATTGTTTTTGAAAATATAATCAAAATTATTGTAATAATATGCAATTCAAACTTGGGTACACACATTTCTTTCATAATAACCTTTTAATGTTAAATGATTCATATTTTTTTCTTATAGATAAAAAATATTCAAAAAACTTTAGGAGTAAAAATAGTATAAGTATTTATAGTAATTTAGTGTTCCATAATTTTAAATTAATTTTTTTACTAATTATTCAGAATAAAATGTTTTTTTTTTGCTGATTTTTAAGTGCATACTTTTTTATGTATATTTGAATGTTTTAGTGAGTATATTTAGGCATATTTAAAACATTTTAGTGCGTATTTGGTTGGTTTTTAATACATATAAATCCGTGCTCTAATATTATTTTTCTTTGTTTCAGTTATTATTAATGACTAATGAACAAACCAGTATTAAACAAGAAAATCCATTAAAAAAACAAATAAACGAAACTGAAGTGATATAGATGTCACCGAGCTCTAATACATTTAAAAATACAAAATACGAAATTAAACATTATTTATTTTATAAAAAATGTGCCCCACAGAGATCCGGTTTTTCCCAGTGGAATTTTAATTTTGTATAATAAAAGATAGTATCTCAACATGACGTAATATACTTAAATACGATAGTAGAACCACTGCATATACGATAATATAAACGTAAAAAATATATTGGAACGAGTCTACAGTATTTTAAATATTTTTAAGCTAGTACACGAAGGAAAAATACACGTTTCAAGTGCTAGTGTTTCGTTGGAATGTTTTCGGCAGGTGCTATTGGTCCGGTTTTGCGTGGCGGGTTATTTAGAAATTGTATTATTCTTTTCTCCGAAATCACTATGCCCATTACACGAATTCCCTCTCGTGTTACAATACAATAATAGTAATATCATAAAGAAGGTTCATGGCCATCGAAATCCCAGTAGGTTGTTTTACTGGCAGCTGGGTAGTATTTTACTGCGCAGTAGAAATCATCAGGATGTCTCACGCGTAGTTACGTCCTTTATGTGTACAGGACCCTCCTAACGATATTATATTATAAAATGCACATGTGTGTGTACATGTGTCCTGCAGATGTACTTTGTGTGTACGCGTGTGTGGGTGTGATGCAGCTGCAAGTCGACAAAGAATAAAAAGGTTGATGCGTGATTTTTAAAAATAAATAATTGTTTATTGGAACCATGAGACCTGTCTGGTCGGTATGACGCCCGAATTCCTGGTAAAAAAAAAAAAATAAAATTACCTTTAGGGCAGGCCTACCCAGATAATTTTTTCAACAGGTATATTAAGTATAATATGTTTTATATAGAGCCGTAAGCAAGGCTCATCAGCGCCTCTGGCTTTTTCATACATTTCCGATTTTAAGTATTTGTACCACTCCTCCAACCGCTCCAACCATTTTTATTTTTCAATAATACCTACTAAATGTTCAGAGCCATGCATTTTCCATTCAACAACTGATACAAAACAACTTCCACAAATTTTACAGCTCAAAATATGATTATAAATATCATTTAAATCATCATTATTCAAATCGCTATGATCTGAACTGGAATATTTTGATTTATATCATTAGTTAATGTTTATAGATTGTCTTCAAAGATATCCTTGTTAATTAAATAATCTACATTTAAATACTCAATTGTGATATCTTCTTTAAAATGTTTATAATTTACATACTCAATAGTCAAATCATCTTTAGAATGCTCTTCATTTACATACTCATTGGTCTTAATGGGTTCACAATCATCATCCATTATAATAGATATAGTAGGGGAAACTAAATCTCCCGTGTCATTATTTAACCATTTACTTATACTTTTTTTATTTTTATTAATTATTTCATTCACATTTACCAGAGTTTCATCATTAACATTTTTGATCAAGCAATGGAAAATATTTTTTTTTTCTTTGTCAGTTATCAAGTCATTATCCATATTATTTTTCTTCAGTTCATTACGTTTAAATTCACTATATTTTTCCTCAAGTTTTGACAGCATTGATTCTAATTCAGTTTTATAACGTTTATTTTTACGTGGTAATAACTGTTCACGAAGAAGTTTCAAATCGTTTTTTAGTCCTTCTAGGTCTTTCTAGGATAAAATAAAAATATTTTATAACAGAAGAATCAATTTTTTTCTCCTTTTTATTAGATTCCATTGGATCATCATGTCCAAAAGATTTTTCATTTCCTTCAATATCATGTTTCCAATCAGTATTAAAAACTTTCCAAAAATTTCTAGTAACATTTTTCATAACAACAGACAATGTTCCTTTCCTACCAACTTAAACTTTACTATTAGAAACACCATCAATACTTCTAACCAATAATGGGGTTTTAAATTCAGCCTTATCATTGACTATTTGTGCTTCTATTTTGTTTGGTCTGCCTCGATTTTTAGGCTCAGCTGCAATGTTCTTTTTAGGCCTTCCTATTGGTTTTTTCACAAAAGGCTCATCATTATCTTTGGAATTATTTCCACGTTTTGCTTTAACAATTTTAGGTGGACTTACTACATAGTCCGCATAACATTTATTATGTGTCTGTAAGTTATTCAACATTTTATGATTTAATAAGTTATTTTTAAATCATAGATATGTATATCTTCCATAGAATTTTTTTTATTTTTTTTACGTACTTGTCAACATTTTCGATGTTTTTTGGACTTCAAATACACAGGATTTGGTCCATCACAGGTTTTGACACAAATATCAGTACCAACATGATCTATGTATGATAATCTTGAGTCAAATTGTTGATAACATCTTTGACAAACAACATTTTTATCAATAAAATCAAAGTCTTTAGTTGGCTACAGTTGTACATTATCTTTTTCCAAAAAAGAAAGTTCATATCCAGTTACTACACTGTTATTTTTTACAGAAAGATCAATGCATAAATTTGATTAAGTCAGAGTATGATTTTCTAAAACCTAAAAACAAATTATACATTTTTAACGTAGCTTAAAAAACTAAAGCATAATTATTTGTCTATAATTGTCGTGGCTTAACTAAGGTGCTAAATTTACGCATCTTTGTAATGTTAGATATTTTATACAATGGATTTTGGGTATTATTTATAAACACTAGTAGCACTAATATAATTGCTTAAGTTTTATGTAATTCAATAATTTTTTTTGAATGGTTTGTGTTATAGTATAGATACATACAGTAAAGGTTTGACATTAAATATTTACTGAAATTAAATATTTACTTTAAATATTTATTTATTTTTTAAACTTTTAGATCCAAAATGACATAGTTTTAATTTTATAAATGTGTATATATTTATAGTCTGTTTCAAATATTTTATCATAGTATAGAACTTATATATTTCATTATATAATATATTGAAACAAAATTTGTCATTAAAGAAAACAACTTTTTTATAAAATATCAAATCAAGCTTTTTTATTTATTATTACATTCAATAATTTAAATTATTACTCTTAAATGAGTTATTATTTTACTTGCAATATAAAATGTACAATGTAAAAAATCTAATGAAATTATTTGATTGAATTAACCTTGTGCTCAGAATTTTTTTAATTCTGTATCATATTCTTCTGATTTATTTAATATTTCATTTGCTCATCCAATATCTGTTTTTTCTTTCGAATAAATAAAATCGACAAATCTTTCTCCAATTAAAATCTCAATTTTTGCTTCTTTTTTTGGGCCTGGGCCAGTTTCGACAAGTCTTTTGCTTTGTTTAAACTCATTCAAAAACACTTAGTATAATATAAAATAATGCACAAAGTAATTTTTAAAGTATACTTACTCCTTTTTTTATGCTTAAATTCTAATTTTTGGAAAATGTCAATGCACCTACTAAAATATTGTAATTTCCAATACATAGCCCAATGGATTTTCGTACCTTAAAGGAAGTATTCTACTATGTCATTATAAACTTTTGATTTTCAAATGAGAACGCAATTTTTTTACTCGAATAATTGAGTTGTTTAAATTTTATTTTGAAGAACTGGGTAGAGTATTATTAGTACAACTTCGATAATTTGTACAGTTTACATCTTAATTTTTAGTATTGAAAATGTAGTAGATATATTGTTGTAATTCAATATTTGGCATGAGATATGATATTACATAAAACCGCTTTTATCGAAATGATTTATCTATAGTTCATACACTTTCGCACCAAATTACTCACAATATTGTATAATACATTTGATTTATATTATATTTTTGTTTAGTAAATCTTGATGAAAAAGACAAATTTCAAAATAAAATTATTTTTCTCTCTTAATAAGTGATTTAAAATTTGAAGAATTCTGAAAGTACCGATACAAATATTAGCAGAGCCGATGAATGGATAGGGCAGTGATAGCTAGAGCCCCGGGACCCGTATCTCTGACAGCCCGTTTCCTCAGCTTTTTACACAAAATTATTTGATAATCTCATTCGCAAATAATAATTTGTGGGGCACATTCTATTATAGGGTCATAGTATTTTTCGCCAAAGAAGTGAAAATTATTTACATTGGCATTTTTTTTTTTTTTATAAATGTAATTTTTAATTATTTGCTTACGTTGTATGTATGTTAACTAGTAATAATTGTATTTAAACTGTTGTTTATTAATACATTTTCCTTAACAATTGTCATATATTAATTTTGTTTGTATTCCAGTATTATATATTGTATTTGTACATTTGTGATTTTCATTATATATGTCTATAATATAATAATATAATATTTAGTAAATATAAATACACTACTAAATATAATATAATATTCGATATTATCACGACGGAGATGTATTAAAATTTCTACGCTGATATGTCTCAGTCGTACTACCATAAAGCGAAACACGTGTGGTCGGATGACGTTTAACGTAAATCCCCTCCCAGCGCATCCAAACCTCATCACGGTCCACTTGCGACATGTGACCCACCATATTTTTGTGGCCATACACGTCACACATGTGTTTTCTCTGGCCACCAGAAACCGTTGCTACACGTTTCCCGTGACATCTTCTGTTTACACTCTAATGTATTTATTTATATTATATATATATATATATATATATATATATTTGTACTTAAATCATACCTTTAGTAGCAAGTGTGTGATAAATTATTTATTTAAATACGTTTTAATGAGCCATTTTGTTGGGGGAATATGAGGAGGCCATTATGTATATGTGTGTATGTGTGTGTGTGTGTGTGTGTGTTATTTTTTTCTTATACACGATATTCGAGTATTACAAATCGATTTTTGAAATGAGCTTATGTGACTTATGAATCCGTTTCAAAAATAAAAACTCATTTATTCAGTAAAAATAGTCGCTTTTTAAATATATTTTAATTATAACTGTACCATATGTTTGAAGTAAAATTCGGAAGACCTTGCATTCAAATATAAATTATTGTTGTAATGAAAAATCTTCAAAAAATTAACTAATTAAAGGGTTAATATTTTTTAATACTGTTTACTATCTATTGGCTTATAATAAAGATTTTGAACATTTATTTTTCCATCTGTGGTATCAAATTACAACATTTTGGTATTTTCTCATATATATTTCAGATCGTATTACTCACAATTCTCAGAATATTAAAAATCTCTTTCGTAATAGCATGCATAATAAATGTATTAACCATTTAAAACCGGACCTATAAAATTTCAATAGTTTCGTTTAGTTTTTTGGTTTAAATGTTTATTTTTTTCACTAGAGCCCCTTAAAGATGTTGCGAATGATGCGGAATGCAAAGGGCTGAGAATCAAATATCGACCACTCTGGAAAGGATGCGTTAAACTTACTGGTTTTTCAAATTTAAAATGATTGTGAATCATCGCATATTTCGGAGTTCGGTGTATTAATCATAATTTCGAAATAATGTTAGCTTAAATAGTCTGTATGATAAAAGATTTTAACCCATGACTATTGAAGGTCTTCGTATCACTTCATATGTGCATTAATTAATAATACCCATTTAATTATATTTATCACAATAGTATCATAAATCATTTATTATAATAAATTAACACGTTCTTACGATTGATAAACTATGCTCTATAAGATATTATGATACAAAACAAATTATTTTGGCACGTTGTAGTTTAAATCCCAATAAATACCGTACATATTTCAATAAAATTTATCGTATGATATTTATTTTACTTATAACAATAAAAACAATTTTAAAATATTTCCTATCATTTCACAATCACAAAATATTATTCGTCGGAACATTCAAGATATTATCAGTTATAATTAATATTGAATAGAATTAATTTAACACATAATAATATTAAGCCTTATATTACATATTCAATCAAAATAAATGTATAAATAAATTATAACTAAGCAATCAAAAGAAGAGCTGAAAATAGTCGTAGATACGTGTAGTAAATTATTCATTACTACTGCCGATGAAAAATTTAATGCGATTCGTGTAAATATGTGTACTATACTTTATACACAACTGAAATCAATGTATTTTAAGATAAGTTACTAATTTTTAACCATCAGAAGAAACAAACGTTATCTACAATGTCATTTTTTTGATTTTTTGTTAATTTTTTTTTTGATTTTAATGTTTAAGTCAATTAAGTATATACAATAATTATGATTTGTATTACTTTATATAAAATACAACTATAACATTACATTTATAAATTATTATGAGAATACAGAACTTATGACTTATAAAATATATATTTTCTTAAAAATGAAAAGTTATAATTGAATTGTAATCGTTGTAGTATGTATTTAATTATATGGCTATTTAAGTTAGTGTTGTTTTCATTAAATTAGCCACTATAAATATTTTGTTTATTTTATTAAATCTACAAACGTGTACCATAAACGACCTTCGGACTAGAAAATATGAATTCAACAAAATCGTGAAATCTTTAATAGTAAAATTTGGAATTAAAAAATCCTAAGCCGAATCCGAAATTAGGTTACATTTAATACAATCGTATAATAAATTAGGAATAAAAATAGAGCTATTTCAATTCCTTCATTAGAATGTAGATAATTTATGAATATTTAGGTATTAAGTCGTTTTATAAATACCTATTACACGAACGCATCAATTATTTGAACGCACATCATAGGCGACCGTCGAGTCTTAAAGCTATTTTCTGGACACAAATAAATAAAAAAAACTGTCATGTCTTGTCTCGTATTATTTGAAAAACCACTTTGTAGCAAGATTAGATAACATTTTTAAATTATCGTCCGCAGGTCTAATACACATATATATATATATATATTTTTTTTTTTAAATATATACGATGTAGTGTGAGAACTATAAACTCCATTACATTCTATAGACGTTATTATTCATGCACATTTAAATATATATACACATACATTCTGTAGACAACCCACCCCATGCAATGTTAAAAGCCTAAAAAATATTATGTATCGTTGATGTATACATATAATTTATTATAACTATATATATATATATATATATATAAACAGGATCGACGCCGAGTACCAGTTGTCGGTAATATTTACATGGTAGTCTCTATAATAAAGAACCATTTTGGTTTTCACCGAAATTTAATGGGAGAAACAAATACAAAAAATAAGGACCTTAATCTTTATTGCCGGCGGGGTGGGAGTCGTTCGAGGATCGTAAGCCACCGCTGTGTTCATCGTCATCCATTATAGTGCAGTGCAGGTGCACTTATAACTCACCAGATGACCTTACCCACTATCTGCTTAACAATATAAAAGCGCATCTCCCGATGCCTTTAATTCATTATCAATCGAACTGTAGTGACTGTATGCCTGTAGTCTTGAATTTGTTAAAGTTGTGAGAGTCCTTCGTATCGTCTTCCATCGAACATTTTGCTACTTCATCCAGTATTTTGATCCGAATATTTTAATCGCTAATTAAGAAGTAAGATATAGTTTATATTATTATTTTTTATTATCTTCATTAATAGTATTAATTATGTTGTGATAATTTTTTATTTTTACTCGCATTTTATCAATAACAATTAATAACAACTAAGTGTTTATAATTAAACTATGTTAGGGGTATAGTACGAAAATAGAGTAATGTACAAATTACCCAGATAATGTGAACACTACCTATGCCTATTGGATAATGTAAAAATATTATTTGTAAAATGTTTATTTTGTACATTATCTATTTTTGATCGGATAAAGTGTTTTGACAAAATAAAATACGATAATAAATCAATTGCACACTTTGATAAAACGTACGCACTGATATTGTATATAGCAATTTTTAACTTCGGTACGGTGCTACCGGTTTTGGAGTTCACTCGTTTGACTTATTAAAGTTAAATTATTTAATTTATAAAAATGTCTCTTTAAAAATTGAAATTTTATGAGATTTTTAATAAATTAATTAATGGAAATAATGAGAATTCGGTGCATTTAACGGAATCAAAATATGACATATTATCCGAAATAAGAAACGTAAAATTAATCAAAAAAATAACGAATAAATCACAATTAACTATTAATAGATATTTTAGAAGTATCGGCTACAAACATTTTTTTTGTGTAAAATAGCTATATACAATATTTTTTTAATGATTATGGTTTTGAAAAATGTACAAATAAATTTAAATCTGGGGGGATACTTGGCAATTCCAAATGTTACTCAGATTTGATCTGTTCCAATAAACGACCATATTTAATTTTTAAATTTATTCATATATAAAATAATAATTTAACAATGACAAATTTACTACAAATTTACTACAATTTACTTACAAATTTAAATAAATTGCTATCGGATTAATATGATTTAGTTTTTTTTTCTACTTCATAAATTATCCATAGCAAACTGGATAATGTAAAAATTGTACATATTTAAAATGGAAAATGTATACATTATAAAAGAATAATTCTTTGTAAAAGAATAATGTATTACTAGATTCATACATTCGGTAGAAAAAAATCTAAGGAATACATCAAATCGGTAGAATTTCACGTATTCGACAACGGTATTGACATTTTTTAGTATATTTCTATAGTAAAATAAAAAAAATACCATGTTGGGGTGGAAACATAAATTTAGAAGCCAACATTTTATTATTCAAAGGATTTCACGAGAGTTACTTGTAGCTTTATACATCAATAATCTTTAAGTATTAATGATGAGTAAATTTCAGTATGTTGTTGATCCAAACCTAATTATCTTCTTGAATCTAAACTTGGATATCATTAACACTAACATATACTTCCATTTAGTTAAAAATTGTTTTAATATATGTTTCAGATATGTCGTCGTCGCCACCATTGTTGTTATTAATTATCTTGTTAGGTGAGTACTTTTAATTATGAAGGAATCTACATTTGTATGAGTCTTTCAATTGCCAATCCGACACTTCATGTCCCCATCATTATTTTATTTAATATTGCAATTGTCATCACTTAATTGCTTTAACCTAACTTTTTTATTTTTTTTAACAGGTCACTGGTTGATCTCAAGTGAATCGACTTCAATGCAAATTGATAACATGAACGGTACCATTACTACTAAAGAAACATCTTTTATAGTAGATAATCTTATATGTCTCGTTTTTCCACCGAGTAACTGTATGGGTAGTAATGTATTACCCGAGAGTGAGAAATCTGACGTAGATATCTTCAGGGAGCAATTTTGTCCGACGTAAGTAAACGCCGCTATCTAATTATAATAATAATTATAAAAATAAATGGTAAGATGATTCCGCTGTACATATCAATTAATAATTTCCAAAAACTAAAATAATGGACGATATGGTATCGATAACATCATAGTTTTCGGTACTTACACGCTAATTAATGTTGAATTCGCTAAATGTAATTTATTACAATCTTACGTTACCAAAAATTAAGTTGTATTAGTACACATAAATCATTTTTTGAACATTTCACAAGAATGAGGATATTGATTAAATTAGATTAAAGAATATTGAATAGGTGAGACATAAGACAATTATATTATATTGTATGTATTATTATTACAAGTGACTAAACTGTTTTTAACTTTGTCAAACTCAGCCAGAGAAGGTTTATATGCGTTGAAGCTTTCGCTCGGCATTGCATACCTACGTTCAAAAAATACTTCGATTACATCACGGTCTTTGTTACACAAATTGGCAAGTTGAAGAACAAAGATCTATGCTCAAAAGGTCCTTACAAAAAAGGTTAGTTAGACATTTTACAAAACAGTTAAATCATCGAATCGATCATACATTATTTATTTATTTAATATTTATACTCGTCTAATATCATATACCGTTTATTAGCTATTATGTGATTTTCACTATGTCTTGTCTACATATAGTGCATTTAGATCACGCCGAATGTTTACGTTTCGCAAAGTCTGTTTACGAAGATATGTGCCCAACCAACGATGAGCAGCTCTTAAATGACTTTGCCTTGGACAAGTAAGTCATAGTTTCATTTTTATTTAGTTTATTTTAAATTTGTTGCGTCTTACAATGAAATTTTCGTCACTCTCTCTTTAGCGATATCAGTCTATAACGATTATTGACTAACATATATTTTCATTTTCAGTTACACTTTTGATAAGTATATTTATTGCGTGCAACAAATCGTTCTTGCTTTGTGCGGTTCGGAAACCGAATCATTCCTCATGGATTATTTGCTGACAATGAACAGTACATTTGGTTATGTAAGTGTTAATAATTATTATTATAATTATTTAAATTGCTACGCTAATGTTATAAAGTCATATTTCATTCATTATAATGTAATATCTTTTCCGGACATTGGCTTACAGTATCGACTATCAGTATTAAGGGGTTGTCAAAATTATAACTTACTGGTACAATACTAAAGGTTTTTACTGATTACATTTGGAGGTGTTTAAATCAAACGAAATTCTTGAAAAATATTTTAATTCGATTAATATAAATCTTATGAAAATATTATAATAAAACTATAATGGGTTAAAATTCTATCGATTTTGGATATAGTACAAATGCCAAATCCTTAAAATTAAATTGTAATTCTACTCAAATTCGTAAATAAAATTGAATTTCCCAAAAGAAAATTAATTAATTTATATATATATACTAGACGGCTTATAATGTTTATGAAAGTCACACTAGCACAAATATTTCAGCAAGTTCTTATATAATTGTGTTTATTTATTATTGTTTCAGAATCAACCAAAACCCAATCATGGACCAGAATTCAGAAACTTAAGATATTTACGTCCTTAATTAGTACCATTGATAAATAATAATCATTAATATATTTTCTTACTTCTTTTATTTTTATATTATAATTTTATTTTAGTTTAATAATATTTACTAACAACATAATAAAAAAATTATCATCACGTACTTATTTGTATACTTATACTTTATTAACACATAATTTAATAAATACATTTTTATTTATTATAATTAATGTCTATGAAGTCTATTCAGTAGATCCAACTAGGTGAAACTTGAAGAAATGGAATAACAGCTAACCAAAAACTGTTAACTTTTAACCAGGTTGATAAAAATAACCTACTATAGTGAATATAGTAAGATTATCAATATAATAAATTTTATCGATGGTAAATATGGATTCGCTGATTATATTGAAGATATTTATGTGAAATCCTTTATGAATATTGAATATCCTTGAGCAAGCGAAGACCTTGATGTAGCTACTTTTTTCTAAAGATAAACATGAGTAAATCATATCTTGGTAAAAAATTTCAAGATTAAAGATTACTATCCATGTGGATAATTTAAAAGTTACAAAAAATAGGTCTACAATGCCTGAGTATTCATCTTTTCTTATACATAATATATTATATAATTAATTTATACGAATCAGTATATTACTACAGAGGTGTCATTTCAGATTTTTTCCGGGGAGTATGCAAGATTTTAAGCAGGCCAATTTTATCATTTCACCAGGCCGTTAAAAATTTGTATATATTTGTGTTATATAAATGTTATATAAATGTATGAATATATTATATCCTTCTCGATTACAATTCTAACTAAAATTACATTGTGCTTTTCAAATAGCAACCAATTCAATGTCTTAAAATTTTTTCACTTTTCACTACTGTTTGGAGAAAAAAAAATAAGGCAAATGGGCCGTAAGAAAATTCACTTAAATTCCAAAATTGATAAATTCTTTTCATACAGAATATCGCATTATTATTTTAAAATTTTAATTAGTGGATATCTACCAGAACTGGCTTTTTGGGGGGGACTTAGGAAACGTGCCTTCCCTCCCCCCAAGACGAGACATCTTACTCTTTATTTCATCAAATATTTGCATTAATGTAATTATGCATATGCATAATTTGTAAAAATGTATAATATTTATTTGGTAATATTTTGTTCCAAATTAATTATTATCTGGTAACGAAATTATAAAAATTGATAACATGATAGTGTTATCAGAACCACAGTTCTACCTACTTCACACTACCAAAATAATAACTCAATAACTATATACATTTAATACACCAATTTTTGCTATATTATAACTTGCTGACTAATTTTACTAAGTTTAAATATTAACCTATCAAAAAACATTGCCTCCCCCCCAGGCAAATAACTAAAGCCAACCCTGATATCTACGAGTTCTAATGTATGCAAATGCGTTTATTATATCGGCACATAGGAGCATATTAATGGAGGGTTAATTATTAACATTATTAAGTGACGCCATCATATACCTCCCTCCAGCTCCAAATGACACCCCTATATCACTAAAGAAATGTAGGAACATGTTATCTATATGCGATGGGAGAATTAAATTATAAGGTAAGTTTACATGTATGAATGTACAATGTACAAATTAACACATTTAAACGATTTTAAAATTATTTTTATTTCAATGATAACTTAGCACTAACAGAATATACACAAAATACTTAAAATAGTATACTATAACTGTCTACGTGAGTAATAAACTTTTGCGTTAATCATATATTTTGTCGGCTCAGAGTAATTGATTGGTTCGTTACAGTAGCATAATGAGCTCCGTAATAAGATAAAAAATAAATAAAAAAATGTATACTTCACTAAATATTTAATTCATAATACGAAGAATATAAGTCATTGTGATATCATAAAACGATCAACTTTGTTGTGATTAGAATTATTGTACAACCATTAATAATGTCCATCTCGAATTACGTAGTTTTATATTATAAGACAATTTTTTTGATTTTTAGTACCTGTATTAAACATACAAGAGAAACAACGTTTTTATATTGCATGTCCAGGCGATTATTATAAATTTCTTAATAGAATAAACCTATATCGTAAAGAAGGCGCGCGCGTCCACGTGTATGTGTGTGTGTGTGTGTTTTTCTTATTGATGAACAACTACTATTCATATAACTGTAGTAATGGTAAGTTTACAATAATAAAATGTAGGTATATATATATACGTACACATTGTGATAGTCAAACATTTGCACATTTTAATTGTACATAGTGTCACGTAACGCGCCCTCCCTATCGTAACTACACGTGATAATAACTTGCAATGACAATAATACCAGATTACACCGGTCGACCCTTGCAGAGAAATTCGGACTTGGTAATCGTCACTGCGTCAGAGACTGCCCGAAGATTCCGATCGGTCACTATTCCGCTCAAAAAATTATAATCATCTCCGAATCCTGTCACAACACTTTCTTAACGTATTTCGCATTACTCGATACATTTCTGTTTCCTTAAAAATAGTAAACATTTATTGTGTGTGTGTGTGTGTGTGTGTGTGTGTGTTTTTTTTTATTTTTTTTGTTTAGTTCTGTTTTTCAAAATTTAAATTTTTTTTTACTGCCACAATAACATTAAACTGCCGGTAAGATGTATAATATTTCAATGCCACTATAAATCAGTATTTTTACAACAATTTTAATACGTGATTTTGGCCGGGTACCTATTAAAATCATCATACGATTTTTATATTCATAAAATTGCTTGACGTTGAATTCATTATATTTTTAGTGTTATACATTTAATTTTAATCGTATGGATATGTACATAAATTATAAAAAAAAAAATTAATATTTTTACAAAAATTATTATTTTTTTAACATGCGGCACTATCAAATAATATCGAAAATAAATATCGAATAATTTAAAATTATTATTTGCGCTTCACTAAAATGATCGAAAATTACCAAATTCATAAAATACTGTTTACAAATGTCTTACACAAAAAATTATATTCTACTGAATTTACTGTTCAAAAAATCAATGAGTTATGTATAAAAATGAAATAATCCGGTCATTTGGACGAATGCGCGTCAGTGGCGTCACTTCATTTTTTCTAGAGTAGAATATGATATTATTAAATTGCTGATTCGGCAGCTAATTTGATCAAAATGCCGATAAACATGAGGAGATGGAGAAATCTAATCAGTCCAAAAATATTATTTGTATTTTGTGCATAAGTACCCGATTAGTACACGTCTTATTTTTCTGATTTACAACACGTTAATAGCTTTATAAAAAACTAATAATACCTCATAAAGTATTTAAATTTTTATGATATGCCGATTTTGGAATAACTAAACTCCAGAATGTGGTAAATGCATGAGTTGTCCTTCCTCACAAATGATGCCACTGATACGCGACGAAGTAATTTCCCAATTACATTTTTGATTCAATTTCTTTACTTGCTAAATCAAGCGATTATTTTATATATTCAACAATAAAACATTTATATTATGTTAACATAATAAGCATACTTTAAAAAAAAAGGCATTTTTTATTTTAATTTATTTTTGAAGAAAAAGTAAATAATTAATAATAAATTATATAAAATTTTATTTTTCGGCTATGTATTATATTACTTGCTTAATTTTTTTCAACTATCAGTTAGTAAAATTACGTAAAATTACGTAATAATAAGTAAATATTCCTTGATTAATTGATTGGTGGTCATTTATGTGATTGTACTAAAATACATTTTAATATTTATTACAGATATGTTGATGCAGTTAATTATTGCATATTTTGCAATCGGTAAATATTAAGTTATTTATGATATTATTTTATATTAATATTTAATATTTGATACATTATTTGCAAAAGTAGTTGAATAAATAGTTTGTAAAAATTATACTGAAATAGGTATAAGTATATATAACAATGAACAATAAAATAATAAAAATTAAATTAGAATTAAAAATCAGTATATGATTAATACTCGTAAATTAATATAAAAATTAATAAACAAATAGTTTATTATTTGACAATAATCTGGAATATTATTATATTTGTAAAGTACGTCTGGATTTGAATTAAAAATTCATCATCAAGTATTTACAAAGTTAATTAAACTTATGAAAAAAAGTATATAACTTATTTTTATATACTTAATGAATCATAAGTGATGATCTATTATTAATTCGAAACCAGAAGTAATTTACAAATAAAATTACACTCTAGAATATAGATATAATTAATAGTTTTTTTTAATTTATTTATGTCTAAACACAAACTATTTGTTAATTTTTTTATATATTATCTATAATATTTTAACTATACAAGATTGTATTTTAAATTTAAATTTTCATTTTTGTGCATTTTTTTGAATTATAGATATATATTTATTGTATTTATCTATATTTATATTAAACTTTAATTTTAAAAAAGTATACGTTTACAATTTTATAACTAACAATAGTAATACATAAATGTACTTAAATAGTAATTGAATATAGAGCTAATATGAACTATTTTATCTATAAAATGTATCGACATTTTAGTAATTAGAAAGAGGAGGATAAATGTTAAACACTACGTTGTATGAAATCCTTAATGGTTAGAAATTATAAATTTAAAACTAGGTTATTATGAATTTGTATTTTTTTTCATACATTTTCACTAAATCAATAATTATGTGTATACAGAAATAAATATAAATATAAATGAGTTATGACACACCGATGTGATTTTGTTTAATTTATTTTTAAACAAAAATTGATAGGATATGTTATAATAATAAATCAAAATATCGTTTAAATTATACTAGTTACTGGGAAATAGATATTTTTTTCTTGTTGAGATTTAAAAACTTGCTATTATTATTTGATAATAACTGTTTAACCTTGTAAAACAAATACATTCTGTAGTTTATTTTCAATCGGATATATTTTTAATATATACACACATGATAAAATACTTTTAATATTATGATAGGATTAAACGATAATGTGAATGTGAATTATATTCATTGATATCAAGTATAAAATGTAATGAATAAAATAAAATCATTCATAATTTGAAAGAACTGAACGTGTTCTAATGTTATTTAAAAAAAACTATGATTCATATCACATCTAAGGATAATATAACTTATCGTGTTTGGTTTTTGAAGTTATTTATTTCCGTAACAAATTACATAGTTATATCCACCAAAGTATTCCAATACTCCTATCTATCATATAAATATCATAAAGTTACAATAATTTATTTTCTTTAATCTTTTAATTATTATATATTTTCTTATTTATTAATTTATAATGTGATTGTTACATAATTCTGCATAAGTTTAAGGATATTAATAGCATATTATGGAAGAGTATTAATAGAGAATAGTAAATAATTTTATTATTTTTTTTTATCAGTTTAATAATGAATGATTACGCTTAGGCTAATCTGTAGTTGTATGAACTTATAGTATTATAACCAATACAAATTGATAGATAAATAAATCTCCTGAATTTAAAAATGTCAATCAATATTAAAAATTCTAATCACAATAGGTTCCATTAAGTGATCAAATTATATACATAAACAAATTATGAAAATGTTCTATAATACGGTCAATATCACCGAG
Source organism: Sipha maydis (assembly GCA_034509805.1). NCBI lineage: Eukaryota > Metazoa > Arthropoda > Insecta > Hemiptera > Aphididae > Sipha > Sipha maydis. Next base: position 233,035 of record JASXSY010000029.1, on the reverse strand, counting down.
ATTCCCTAAGATTTTTATTATTATGTTCATGGATGGTTACTCAAATAAAAATAGTTTAGGTAGAATTGAAATTTTGATCTACTCGTATTATTCTGGAAAAAATATTTTTTGACGAATACGATGTATTTATAATAACATTATAATACTATATTATTGTATTATTTGGTTATCACCATTGTCAAAATTATCAATTAATTTTTTTTCATCTACTCATAGAAAACTTTGTAATTCCAATTGAATCAAGCACATCATTCCTGGAGGACCATAAAATAATTATATCAACGTCAGACAAGTTTTGTCTCGATTTTCCTCCTTCTTGCCCTAGGTATGAATTAAATGGAGAGTTATCTGACGTTGAAATATTCCAAGAAGTATTTTGCCCATCGTAAGTATAACGCAATCGCCATATGACGTATTTAACAATAATATTAATTTTAAAAAAATACCATACATTTTTGATTATTTATTGATTTTTATGGAACCCAAAAAAAAGTGGTGTAAAAACAAATTATACGTAAATAATTTTAATGGACATACATAAAATGATTAAATAATTAAATCAAACATTGAAGTCTATATTTTTAGTTATTGCATATAGTCATTTCACGTTTATGTTTTTTTATTTGTCAAATGTAGTAGGACAAGGTTTCAATGTCTAGAAGAGTTTGGTCAGCGTTGTTTCTCTACGAACATACAGTATTTTGACTTCTTAACGAAAGTTGTGGATAAGAATATTTCTATGATGAAAACGCTTCAACTTTGCTCTGACGGTCCTTACAAAAAAGGTGAAAGTTTAAACTTATTTTTATAAGCATACGAAATGTGTAGGACAATTAAATACAATTTACTCTCGGTTTTTTGGTCTTTAAAACATACAGAACATTTGGAACATGCTGGATGCTTAGTTTCCATGTTTCGATCCAGTGGTAGTATACCACTTTGCGCACTGGTAGAAGACTATCAACACAGACACCAAATGGGGTGAGTTTTATTTCATACTCTATTTCAATGCATCTTGTCTTATCCAACGGTTAGGCTATAGTTAGTACGCAGTTATTATAATATGAATAATTAAATATTATAATCCGTCTACATAAACCATTGATTGACAACTGTTTACGATTTATAATAGCACTAAAGAATCTGAATGCATACTTAAAGCCGTTAGGAAGCACTGTGGTAGACGAACAGAATTGTTTTTCGACATACAGATACTTCAAAATCCAGACCGCATATTTTGTAAGTACTAATAACTATTCACAAATAAAATAAAATAGTATTGTAGGAATATAATAATGCACATTGTTAAATCATTGTGTATACACCTATTATTTAAAATTATTTGTTATAATTATCATAAAAACTAGGTCTTGTGATAACGAAATATATAAAGAAAAATAAATATAATAGTAAGAAATACAGGCGTGTAGCTAGGAATTTCAAAAAGGGGTGTTATTGAAAATTAATTGACAAAATTATACACATAAAATAATTCTTTTGCATATACTTTTTGTAAAAACGCATTACAAGTGAATAAATAATTGTTTATGAGATCATTTTTTATTAAAATTTAAAATTTTTTATCTTATATATTATAGTTAATAATATGAAAAACGGTTTAAAATAATAATTAATTTCTAGTCCCGACTTTAGTGCTTTACATTATTGTTATCGTAGAATATATTTCGTTTTGATAAATATGTGTACATCACGGTTTATAATGCATCTTTTTAAGACATATGTTTACCTCTCCTGGGGGGGGGTGTTATTACACCTGTAACCCCCCCTGGTTACGCCCCTAAAGACATAAATATTATACTTATAAATTATAATGTAATGATTTAATATTTTTACAGATTGATGACATACGATTATTGATATCGATTGGATATAACATTTTACCGATAGAATTTACCTGTTTCTAGATAATAACTCGACTTTTACAAAATCTGATTTAATCACATACTTAATAATGGTGAAATTTTTATTGTTTCAGAATAAACTAGAAATTCAATTAGTGCACGAGTAAATATTTTAATTAGACCAGATGAAGGGATTTATAGAAAACTCCAAATCAAAATATACATTTTACACTCGTATAATTGTCTTCATATTATTATTATATTATAAAAAAATTTTTTTTTCATATATTTGATATTATATCTACTTAGTAATATAACTGTAGTTTTATAAATATTATCAATAAATATTACGAATATCTTAATAAGTTAAACACAAATTTTGAGTTTTATTTGGCGAATTTTCACAAAGATTTTTTATGTAAATTAAACAGGTATAAGGTATTACTACAGTATACTAAGTAATGAATTTTCAGATTCAAAAACTTAAAACATTTTTTATTTAAACTCAGAAGAATAACTCACAAAATAAATTAACATAACAACTCATACATGTGTCTTGAGTTTTAAAAAGTAGGTATTAAATGAAAAGTCACTGAAAGGTTTTGATACTGGATTGCAACATTATTACTGATAGCTAATTTATGAATTAACAGGTTAAAATAAAAATACTATTATACATATTATAAAACAGTGCTCTCAATTTCTTTGGAAGAGTAATACTTTTATTGAAGTATAAACGTTGTATTATACTCAGTGCCGTGCCTAGCATAATCAGCACCCGGCGCGAAGAATTATTTCTAGCGCCCCCACCCCCTCTACGAAATATTTTTATTTGAGGCTTTGATGAATAATTGTTTCCTGATGAAAAATATGCACTATGACGTGAACACAGTACGTCTGAAAACTAGATATCATGGGTTCAAAATAAAATCGTACAATTCCTTCCAGTCGTTGTTATATGTCGCAGTCTATGTTATGATATTAAGTCTATATTTATGTTATTGAATTAAGTTTATCAAGTAACAATAATAATAATATAGTTGTTATCGACGACGGCGATCAGCGACGTCGTCATTTCGGGGAAAAATAAATACTAACGCTAAGAATAAAAACACTATATTTGTAACCGGTAGGCAATCAATGCAATGCTAATTATGTCGAGATAGTGGTGTTCGACGAGGAAAAAAAAAAATGAATTAATATTGAGTGTTTTAGTAATATTACTTAGATTATAAAAATGTATTTGGCGCCCCGGTGGTCAATGGCGCCCGGTGCACGCGCACCTCTTGCACCCCCCTAGGCACGGCCCTGATTATACTTATATGTTACTAAGTAACAAATATACGCGCAAAAAGTGCGAAAATCCTAAGTTAAGTGATACTCCACGGTCGAGGGTGATAGAAAAATATAATGTTGCTGTATTCATCATATAAACTCTTGTAACGATTATAAATACATTTTGAAACTTATCTACAGTATTTATTTTTAAATTATATAACGTGCACAATACGTATTATATTTAATTTTTATATGAAACTAATGATTGCGTTTATTCAAATGTTGGGATTATAAACAGCTAAGAATAGAGTGGTTTCGTGTGTTGATCCGAAAATTATTGTTGGCTCTGTTACACCTAGAACATTACGGCAACGATCAAATAATGAGTTATAGAATAATCAAATACGTTTGATTATGACAAAACACATTTTAGTATGGACGTAATAGAAAAAATAAAAGTGTATCATATTCGGATGCGATATTTAGTAAACGTATACGGACTTTAAGAACAATTATTTATCATTTATAAATTATTCATCCTAGTTGTTTGTTTATATTTTGCAACTACATAATTCACTGAATTAACATCGTTTTGCTGTTTTATAATATTGCTTATATTTTTAATATAATATAGTATAGGTTTTATAATATAGGATTATAGTTATGGGACCTTATCATTGTTCAAGCTATAAATGTAATATTAATATCATTATAATAAATAAATAAATATAATTTTTATCGGTATTGACTTCCCAATAGACAACTAATGTTTTGATTATATTATGATTATATTATTATTTTAAAAATATTTAGGTGGTTTCCAATTAAACGAAGTCTGCATTGATTCTTTGGCATTTTAAGCTGTTTTAGTTAAGAGTATTGTCATGTAAAATAGTAGTGATTTATTTTTAGATTTTTTGTAGTTAAATATTAGGTTGTATTTTATTGTGTGAACTTTGATCATAATGTACATAATGAACGATGTTAACGGTATTTACGAATAAATTCAATACTTACTTTGCGTATTTAATTTAACGATCTTACTGATATAGTGTTATCCAATATTTTAATAATTATTAACTTTAATATAAAAAATTTGTATTTTATATAAATTTAATAATGAATATTTAAAAAAAATTTTAAAATAGACTATAGTTGTTTTTTACAAAAAAAAAATAAAAAAAATAATGATTCTCCACAGCTCTATACTATATTATAAGCAATTTGTAATGTAAGGTAGTTTTTTCAACATATGTTTCCTTTACCTCACAAAATGAAATTAATGTCTTTTATTCTCAGGGATCGTAAACCTTCGCATTTAGGGTCGTTTATTACGGTGCAGCTGCAGCCATAATTACTTTAGTTTCCACGACCCATTCAATACCGAAAACTATAAATATAAGCACACCAGATCAAATCCTTATAGCCAGAATTCAGACAAATTTCAGAAGTTAAACAAGTCCTACGAATTTTAGTGCTCCTCGTCTTCCATTATATCATTTAATACTTTGAAAATTATTTCTAATCGAGTTAGCGACACGCGATATTATCGGTAAGATATATTTTAATCCTTATATTTTATAGAGAATATTTATTTTCACAAGTAATCGTGATTAAAAAATAATAAATGCTATTGATGATCATAATTAATAATATAAATAAATTCTATCGACTAGAATTAAAATTAAAAACATAAATCACATGACGTATTACTTATATGTTAAAAAAAAAAAGATTGTTATTGCATTCAATTATTCCTAAATATATATTTTTATAGGAATATTATACTTAGTAGTATTTAATTTTAATACTTACATCCTGGGTTTAACAAAATATAACAAATATGTAAATTTAATTTTTTTTCTGAAATAATTTAATTACGGTTTTCATAATGTTACTAAGCAATTCGTCTATCTGATTACTTTTTCCATGGAAAAACAGGCACATATTTAGGTTTTTATTTGCCTATGAGTTAGAAAAATGTATTAAATTATATTGGTATAATTAATAGTTCAAATATTACTACAGATGGGCTATATAGATATATATATATATATATATATATTATTTACAATTATTTATAACTAAATATTATTACTGTATTGACTATATGGTTAGTATTTTAATATTAAAAATAGATAATACGTTTCAAAATATTGATGTGTAAAATTCTTATAATAGTCAAAATGTCAGAAATACGTCTCTTCATATAAAGACATTTGGTTTTAATCACGATTTAAAAAAAAAAAATTCTAAAAATAACGTAAAATGATCACTGATTAAGTGTTTTAATAACATTATGTAATTATAAACAGATTTAAATAATACAGCTAAGTGTATCGTATCATGAAAAAAAATATAATTATTTTTAATATTTTTATTTTTTTGTTTTTGTACTATAAAATTATATGTTCTTATTTTTATGTACTGAAAATGTGTAATTTATAATCGTATTATTTTTAGCTCTCAAACCGTAATTTATTATAGTTGAAAATATTATAATGTTTCATTTTAAGAGTATATTAATTTAATTATAAAATCTGAAATTTTGATTTCAAGGGTTTTATTTTAAATATTAAATCATGCCTAGTACAACACTTTAAAAAATGGCAAAATACGACGTATTATTTTTACTTATCATGTATGCCCTAACCACATAAGTCTATTGTGCCCAAGGTATAGATTGCTTATTTCAAATAAAGAAAAAAAACTTATCATCTCATGTTATTTTATAATTAAAAAGTGTTTTGCCATTCTTCCCCGTAACGATACTGATTGCGCTGATGCCATTCAACAATGGACAGTTTGAACGAATATTATATTTATTTTTTATAATTATTTGCTTAAGTTACACACAGGAATTCGTCGATATACATTGAACAAAATTTATATTCTATTATCTATTACCAGAACATAGCAATTATATCGCTTTTTTAATGAAAATCATGATTAAAATAATCATCATATTTTGGTATATTTTATATATTGTACATGATGAGAGAAAATATTTCCTTCCTACAAGTGTCATATATCCATCTCATACCATACCACAAAATGATAATATTTCCTACGCCGTGACTAATTGCCAGGTGATCCTTGCCGGAAATTCGTACAAAGTTAATATGATAAAAAGTGTCTCAAGGTTCAATTAGTCTCTTCGCAGCCATACTCATTGCATATCGAAGATTTATTACGCTTTCTTACTATTATTTATTTTTTAAATTGTTTAATATCTTACATCTCCGTTCTGTTTTCAAGCTCGGTAAGACAAAAAACTAATTATTGAACAGTTATTAGAATGCTTTAATTTAATATAATTTTTATTTTTCGTCTTCATAACTGTATACCTATATCCAAACTGTTGAAAAACAAATCAAATAATATAACAACAAACTGTAACAAAACCAAAATCCTCTTTTATCCTAACTCACACCACCTAAAAACTTTCCTTGACGTCTTAAAAGGTATCGAGATTTTTTAAACAAAACTAATAGATAAAATATTGCTACTTAACTAATTAATTATTAAGGGTTCTATCACTAGACAGTCTTCCTCTTCATGTCATTTTGTCATTTACGTATATATATTATATTATATAATTAAAATTATTCGCTATGGATATATTTTTCCCTCATTTTCTCATCGTGCTTCATTAATACAGATTATAAATTGTTTAAAAAAATGAATTATGTACATTGATCAGTGAATTGTAGTATTTCTATTATTTATGCGATTGTATAAATAGGTAATTTTCAACAAGATATTCGTAATACTAAAAATAATTTTCTTATGAATTATATTTTGTTAACGAGTATACATTGCATATTTAATATTTAACCGAGATGTTTTTGCCTTTCATTATAATATCTTTAATCTATAATGGCTCTACATTTTTTGAACTGAACATTTGTTGACACGATTACTAATTTTTTAGTTACATCCATAGAAATAGATTAAATTAAATACCTTGTGATTGGTAAAAATTTGTTAGTTGAACTCTTCATATTTGTGCATAAAATTATTTATGAATACATATCATACTCATAACTTCTCTTGTTTTTTTGATATCCCTTAGCTAAAAAGATACCCGATTTCGATAATTGAATTTAAATATCCTCATTCCACATAAATTATTTGTAATATTTGTAATATCAATCAGTGTTCGGAACAGTTACGTAAAAAAATTAAAATTCTTTTTTAAGGAATTTAATTATGATAGCTATTATATTAAAAATATTAATTATAAATTAGTAATATATTAAATGATAAAAAGTGTCCAAGTTCAGTAATTATTATTATTATATTAAATATTATAAACCGAATAAATATTATGTAAGGCCATTTTTTTAAAATTTCTACTGGAATTATGTGATGTTTTGTGTTTTGTTGAGTTTTGTGATATTTTGACTTTTTTAATGTCTAAGATATTTTTTAGTAGATTCAGACATAAATAGTTATAAAAATGGTATAACATAAAAAATATTAATATTTAAATTATGTTTATTAGAAGATTCCTATAGTTTGTACAGCATGATTTGTTTTTACTTTTACTTTGTAGAAGTATAATTGTTTATATTTTATATTTGCATTGGTATTACATTTAATGTTCATAAATAATTTACAGATATGTCGTCGTACTTATTCATTACGATTTTCATAATCGGTGAGTATTATTTAATATATAATATGCTATTATATTTAATTTATTTTTTATTTTTATTTTAACCTTGTATTTGCTATAAGTTTCGACAAAAAGGTAAACTGTTATATCTTACATTATATATATAATAATATAAATATAATATATTATAAAAATAATTTATATAAATGCCTATATTGTTTTTATATTATTAAGGTATATTATGTCATTATTTATCTAAACAAATATTTAATAACCAATTTTTGAGTTAACTCGTAACTTTTTCTCTAACAAAAAAAGCCTATAAGAAACCATGTGTCAAATATTCGGACTATTTGTACTAAGTCTATGAGACCAATATATATAAAAATATAAAATATAATGTACGCTGAGAACATACAAAATATTGATTTTTAATGTTGTTAGTCGCATGTAATAATTTTTTTAATGTTGTTAATAATCGAACATGTTTACTAAATTAAATTTTTCTATTTAACATCAATTCGTTTTACGAATCGTGAGATATTTTGCATTGTTTCATTGTACCTCATTAGTGTGCAGTTAATGATCAATACATTTTTCAGTTGTGCATTAGTAAAATAAGTTTTCGATTTCTAATATTTCGATTTAAGGAGAATAACTAATACTAATGATAGATAAAACTATAACTAATTTATTATCAATTAATAATTAAAAAAAAAAAAAAATCACCCAATAATAATATAATATTGCACTATCAGTATATCATATATTATAATATGTATGTAATAATTTATTATCATAATTAATAAAATTAATACATTCCTGACTTCAATTTTAATCTTATCTTATGTTTTTTTTAAATATGCATGTATGAAATAATTCAATATCAACAGAATGATTAGATAAGATTGAATTATTAAATTGTGAATCATGTTCATTGTTATAGAATAAAAATGTAATGAATGAAGTTTTAATGAATGATTGATAAAAACGTGTTTTAACACCATATTAGAGTAATTGTAGATTTACATTGTGTTTGGAGAAAATAAAACTTGTTTAGTTTTTGGAACTTATTTTTCCAATCAAAAGAAAAATCTGTTAGGAAAAACGATGCCTATATATTTACCGTTGGCGTCTTAGTAATAAATGTTTTTTTTTTCTGTTGACAGGAAACTTCATGATCTTAATTAATTCAGCTACACCAGATCAAATCGATAACAATGTACTTCCTACAATGACTGAATATGAAGTTCCTGAAGTAAACAAATTCTGTTTAACTTTTCCTCCAACCGATTGTTTCGAAAATGATAACCCAGATGAATTGAAAAATGACGTGGAATTGTTCCAAGAACAATTTTGCCTAAAGTAAGTAAATGTATTATTTTAACAATTTTTCGCATTAATAATAAAAAAAATATTAACTGCCTAGACTATATCGAATAAAAATTTCCAAAATTGTATTTTAAATCTCAGTACGACGTGTTGTTGATGTGATGATGTAATGGTGTAATGAATATTATTCCAACTATTTATAATGTATTGCAGTAATTAACTTTTATATTATCCTTTATTTTATTACTAATTTACAGGGCTTGAAACAGATTTCAAAATCATTTTTAATTACCGGTTAAAATTGGTTAAAAATCGATATCGATATCGAAATCATTATAAACCAAAACCAATTTTAAAATCTGAAAACGTAACCGTGAAGCACAAAAAACCGGTATACGAAATCAAAATCGAAATCATAACTTATTAAAACTGATGTCAAAAAATTGAAATTGAAATCATAAAAATTAAAAACCGGTATCCAACATTAAAATCAAAATCATAATTTCCTAAAACCGATATCTAAAAATTGAAATCAAAATCGATAAAATTAAAAACGGTTTACAAAATCGAAATCAAAACCTAAATTTTGTGAATAGGTTTCAAGCTCTATAGTGAAAATACTAAATAGTATAAAAATAAACGTAGATATTATTATTTATTGCAACGGTCAGACGAAATGTATAGTCGGAAAACGGGAAAAGATTTGGTCGATGCGGGTTTGATTGGTTTAATTTTCATGAAAAATTAATTTTATGATTTTTATCAAAGAAAACTACGTTAAATATAGTCAAATATGATAAAATAAATATAGTATATATATATTATAAAAGTTATAAATGTAGTCAAATTTTGACATTAACCAAATCGTAGAATGTATGCATTAGGGTGATACTTGTTTTTAAATGTTTAAATTGTTATGACCGTTATCCTAATTAGTTTCCAATATATATAAACAGTAAGTATACAACATTTGAGCGTTATTGGATAAGTTTAACCCGTGCTCTGAAGTGCTCAAAAGTTTAACACTACTAATATTTTTATAAAGTTGAGTAATAATTACTAAGAATAAATAGTAAGAATTATTCTTAAATATAACGAACAAATTATACAAACTTCATATTTTGTAAAAAACAAATAAATTTTAATTATATAAACAATTTATAATAATAACTACATTTTTTATAAATTTCAATAAATATTTTATTTTGGTTGCATGAATTATAATATTATAATTTTTCTATAAGATTAGATACTTTTGTTTGAATTTGAATATCATTACTTGTATTATTTTATGTTTGTAAGTGATAACTAACTTAAGTGTTTTTGGTGCACGTATTGTGCTCAAATTCTGCATAAGCTTTTTTCATACGTAAAAACCTTTTTGGAGGGATCGATCATAAATAATAAAAAAAAAAATGTCCTTTTAATAAGAACCCCTAATTCGGACTTATCTGGTTCTTACACCAAAAAAAGAAAACCAGATAAGTCCATTTAGTGTAAAAAATTAAAAAAATTATACTTATAACGGATTTATCTGGTGTTTAGACAGACTTGTAGACAATTTCCTAAAACCGATGTTTAAAAATTGAAATTATGATCGAAAATATTAAAAACCGGTATCCAAAATTAAAATCAAATCCATAATTTTCTAAAACTATTATCTAGAACAGCGGTTCCCAAACTTTTAGGATCACGGAACCCTTAGGAAATAGTTTGTGTTTTGCGGAACCCTAATGTCTTTACTTCCAACTCAACCCCATTTTTTTCTAAAAAAAAACAGTACTACAAAAAATATTTTAATGATATTGTTAATGATTATTGTTTATTACAATTAGTTAAAAAAACAATTTTTAATGAAAATTATATTTATTTAAATAACAAACATTTATTATTTAATGATCACAAATATTTATTTTTAAAAAATTATAATTAATTAGATTTTAAAATATACATACTATTAATATTTTTAGTGTGAAAAATGGAACTGTTTCATTGTTTGATTTACAATATTTTTAAAATTAGGTTTTATATCTGAAACTTGAATTCGTAGATCTGGAGCGGCATTCAATCTATTTCTGTATTTATTTTTTGTATACGCATAAGAGGAAAAACCAGCCTCACAACGGTAGGTTGTTACAAACGGTAATAGAGTAAAAATAGCTTTTTCAACTAGAGATGGGTACTCGTCCTTAAGTTCAATCCAAAATTCGTTTAAAGATCCAGATTCAAATTTCAGTTTTAAATATGACATGCTTTTAATTTCAATTAACTGCTCATATTCGAGCATGGATAACATTGCAGGTTTTTTTGGTTTACAAAAGGATTTTGTATCCAATCAACGTCATTATTAGTAGCAGGAAAATACTGAGACAATGATTTTTCGAGGTTTTCCAAATGTTCGATAACAATTTTTTTAATATTAGCTGTTAGTTGCAATTCGTTTTCCTTTAAAAAATCCATCAAGAGAGGAAAGCATTCAACATTATTCTCATTTACACATGCAATCCAAAAGTTAAGTTTGTTTCTAAATGCTATATTTTTGTCTCTGACCACGAATGTTTTTATTGTTTTTCCTTGCAAAGACTTGTTAACTTCATTCAGTTTACTGAATATGTCTGCGAGATAAGCTAATTTTATAAGCCATTGGTTATCATGTAATAACTCGAAATAATTCATTAATATAGATAGATTTTGTCCCGAAAAAAAAATCTTTAAATCATCGCGCAGTTCAAACAACCTACTTAGAACCTTTCCTCTTGAAAGCCATCTGACTTCAGTGTGAAGAAGAAGTGAATAATGCTGACTACCCATTTCTTCACATACTTTTTTAAAAAGTCTAGACTGGAGTGGACGACTCTTAATATAGTTTACAATACATACAGCCTCATTAAGTACTTGTTTTAACTCCAATGGCATTTTCTTACTAACAAGAGCGTGGCGATGTAAAACGCAATGACTACTGTGACATTTTGGTGTGACATTTTTTATTCTTGTCACGGTTCCTTTAATTTTTCCAACCATAGCTGCAGCTCCATCACTACATACATCGATACATTTAACCCAATCAACCTGATGTTTATTCATATAACTATCGATGACTTTAAAAATTTCTTCACCTGTGGTATTTGTGTCCAAAGGAGTACAAAGCAATAAATCTTCTTCGATAGATGTTTCAAAAATATACCTCACGAAAACAAGCAGTATTGAAAGTCCAGCAACGTCAGTACTTTCGTCAAGTTGAATAGCAAACATGTTACAACTTTTCAACCTGTTTATTAGTTGATCTTCAATATGGTCCGATATTTTATGTATCCGATCAGATATAGTGTTGTTGGAGCATTGAACAGTTGCAATTTTCTTGGCAGCCTCTTCTCCAATCATGCAGTGAACTATCTCAGTCATACATGGTTTAATTAGAGACTCAGCAATTGTATGTGGTTAACCAGCACGAGCAATGCTGTAACTCAAAATAAATGATGCTTCTGTTGCATTTTCATTGTCGTTTTTCGCGTATTTATATAAGGCAGACAAGCTGCTATTATGTTCTTCTTTACGTTTTTTAAAATAGCCCATTTCCTTGTTCATCAAATTTGGATGGTTGGTTTCGAGGTGTCGTTTAAGTTTTGCAGGTGCCAAAGAACTATTCTGAAGAATTATATTACAAATAACACATTGTCCATCAGGCCTTTCTACAGTACCAACAGGAATAAATCCAAATTGAAGATAGGATTCATCGTATTTTCTCTTTTTCGAAGGTTTTAACTCAATAATTTCAGGTACAACTATACTTTTTTCCGAAATATTACTATGAGAATTATTTTCAATGACATTAGTAATCTAAAATAAATTAAATAATAATAATGACAATATAATATTATATTATATAATTATAATACCGTAAATTGGGGTGACTTTGATAAATTTTGTTAATTTTTTTTTGTTCTTTTACTTGTTGTTTTTTTAATACTTAAGTTAAAAATATCAAAATAATGTTATTGCCTTAGGTTTATTTCAAAATCGGTCAATTAGTTTTCGAAATATAACATAAAATTATCAAAGTCACCCCGAAACACGGTAACAAGACTGGAAACGATTAAAAATTAACTAATTTTATTCAAATTTCTTACCGAACAACTAGGAATAGCATCCTTCAATATAACTTGTTGAGATTCTATTGTTGATGAAGACGCCACAGTCTCATCAATATTATTACTTGTTGTTTTGGTCAACAATCGTCCTGTTCTAAGCCAATTATGCATGGCAAACTTTTTATTTGTAGTTATGTTGTATTTATAATAACTACAAATAAAAAGTTATGTTGTATTTATAATAAATAATAAATAATAATTAATAACGCAGTAACAACGTACAGTGTACACGAAGTATGTCGTATGACAACTATATGCCAACTGAATCATAATCTCTTAATTTTAACTCATTACAATTACTGATATAATGTATCAGCGTATCGAACGCGAATGCGTGCACATAAGTTATTTTTATGAGTTATCGCACAATTTACTGGCAATCGCGTATCTAAATTCTACAAATCTAATTCGTTAACGTAATGACAACGTCTATAGACATGAGTGTTATAATTTTATTCTGTTCAATCTCAAGTACATACAACAAATATTTAATAACGATATTATACTATAATAACTATTATTTAGATTTTAGGTGAACTTTTTTTAAATAATATAAAATAATATTTTTTATATAAATAATCCAAATATAATATAAAATAATTTTCTCAACATCACATACATCTGACGGAACCCTTGAGATAGTCCGGCGGAACCCTAGGGTTCCGCGGAACACACTTTGGGAAAAGCTGATCTAGAAATTAAAATCAAAATACTCAAATTACCTACTACCTGTTTTTCCCCGGCACTCAATTTACCGAGTTAGGCCGTTTGTACACAAACCGATAAAATCGGAACCGGAACCGGTGCCGATGCTGGATGCAATGTAATTAAGTTAGTGTTTTCATCCATAGACCGGACCGGTAAATTTGTCGGTCCGGTGGACGATTCCGGAATACACAGCTGGCGTTGAATTCGATAATTCGAATGCCGGACTGATATCCGAATTATCGATTTCAATGTTTTCTTATACAAACGTGTACACACAGATCGGCAAGGTCTTGTCGGTACCGGGGGAAACCTAAAAATAATTATATTGATGTGATATATATGATAAAAAAATAGAAGAACTCATACGAAAATAGTTAAAAAATCTATTATGGTCTTCTCTGAGTTTTTCATGCAGTGTGTAAAAACTTCTTTCCAAGTACCTTACATTTAATATAGGATGAATCCAATATCGTATTTTAATTTTGTCTCTTCGGTACTTCCTTCGAAGGTACAGTAGCCCAAACAGATGGCGTTTGTTAAAAGCAGCACACATTGTTGAAAACAACAGAGAAAATAACTAAAATACGACTTAACCCAAGTGAGTACAAAAACTGTTTAACATGGTTTTCTCGTTGTGTGTGAAATGAAACCGGCACCGGCTTAGGTTTTACCGGTATGTGTGAAAAAAATAAACAACCGGTACCGGCACCGGCGCCGACTCCGGTTCTGATTTTACCGGTGTGTATGAAAACGGCCTTAGGGTCATTTGAGACTCAATTTACCAATCCCGCTAATACCGGTATTGAAAAATTAAAACCAAAATCGAAAAAATTCAAAACCGGTATACAAAATCAAAATCAAAACCGAAAGTTTTTCAATCAATTTCATGCCCTGCTAATTTATAATTTATATTTTAATATATTATACTATCGTCTTAGTATATTTAAATTAATCGAGTAAGTTTGAAAATAAATTATTATTATTACTTTATTTATTTATTTTTTATTTTTGATACTTTTTATAAGAAAAAATGTTTACTTCTGTTGTTCTTCTTTTCAAACGATCAGTGAAAAAGTTGTCCAAAAACAATCAAAAATTAATATCGAATATCATTCAAAAATAATTTTAAGATCTGTATAATAATGTTTTAATCTTATGTTGTTTTGTTCTGTCTATTACAGCCGTAGATCTTTCCATTGCATAGAACAGTTCGCCCTCCGTTGCTTTACATCGATCAATGATTACTATAATTTAATATCCAATGTTTTGTCTAGAAGTCATGCGGTCCTCAAGTTAGAAATGTGTACCAACAATGGTCCTTACTCAGACGGTAGGTTTCAAATAATTTTCATCGTTGTAGATGTGCGACATGCGTCGATCAGTAATTCAGATCGATTTGCGATCGTCATTTATTTTTTTTCCATTTTTCAATTTTTTTTTTTTCTTATCATTACAATACGTAGAGAATTTGAAGCACGCGGACTGTTTACGTTTCGGAAAGATGGTGTACAACGGTAAGTGCCCGGAAAAATTCGAAGACGGCCGAAACAACGTAACGTCGATCCGGTGAGTATTGGTACAATATTTTATGTTGACACGCATTTTCTATATGAAAAAACGTGTCGCCGTAGTCGTTCACATGCAATCGTCACCGATCGATATTGATATTATTGACTGTCAAATGTTTATCGTCTTATAGTTATACATTGGAAAAATACGTGCATTGTGTGATTAATATCGTTGCGGTTACGTGCGGTATGGATACCGCGATGTTCCTCTCAGAGTACATGCACCCATTCAACATTTCGATGGTTAGTATTGATGACTGTGATAACTATCAAGTACAGTACATGCCATTAAAACGACCATATTTTATCATGACACCTTTATAACCCGTATTTTATAATCTAGTCTGTATTACATTTTAAAGGATTTTTTCAATTTTTAAATTGAGTTTTTAAGTTATTGCATAGCTTTTATCGCAGGCCTGGTGTAGTGACTGAAAAAAAATTTTTTATGCCACTTATTTTATTATTTGTTTATACAAAGAATAAAAAAAATTATGAACAAATATTATTTCTACAGGCAGCCAGTGGTGACTAGTGAGACTTACATAAGATGATGCATAAATTATTTGTAAGATAACTATGTAGGTAGATAATAAAAACTGTTCTGAAACCCTTAAATAATTTCAATGTTGGAGTTAGTATGTGGACTCCAAATAGGAAATCCATATTCTATGATTAATTACAGACTTCGTGCATAATAACCGATAATAATTTACTATAGGAATCTAATAATTTTTACATATTTTTTTTGAGTGATTCGCGTGCTCCTGTGTACTATAGCACGAGCCGCCACTGCATGAAGCACTATATTAACTTTTATTTACAATTACCACATAAATCTATCGTTTGTACATATACTAATATGGTGATGAAGTCGTATATTGTATTTTGAATATGAATGAAGATTATCAAAACACAAATCGAAGTTTTTTTAAGGAACCCCGACAGGATTCTTAAAAACTATTTTTTACTGATAATAATAAATTAGAATCACATGGATTAGAAATTCAAATTCTGACTGAATATCCATTTAGTTGACTTGGAGATAGAATTGCACATAGTGAGTAAAATGTATTTATTTATTTATGTTGTCCTTAATTGGATTCATAAATATAATCTGGTTGTATAAATAAACTGCTTTAAATAATCCCTGAAGTAAAAATTTCAATTTTGAAAATCATTATCTACTTTTATATTATATAGCTGTAATATTTAATACTTTACATCATTTGTATATTGATAACCCATCTTTGATGGGGTTTTGTCGTTTCAGGATGATTCCAACCCTCTGCCTGTAATTAACTTGGCTGAATAAAGAATTTGAAGGTCATCGCCACCATAAAGACATATTTTTATGAATTAATTATTTTAATTAATTTTATTTTTCTTAACAATTTCTAAGAATTACTTAATTATATTTTTACTTACTTAATAATATTTTCTTATAATATAATTTAATAAATAAACACATTTTTTGAGTGTTCTCGATTTATTTTAATAATGGTATTGCGTTTCTTTTTTTTACTAAGTTTGGGAAACAATTACAATAAATACATCATTTTTAAATTTCACAATTTACATATTCAGGTAATCTTGAACCAGTGGAAGGAGTGAATGAAGTGTGGTCCAAGAGGCTCCATAATCTAGCTAACTTTTAACCACAAAAAAAAAAAAAAAAAATGTTTAAATTATATTATTTATACAATAAATAATAGTGTACTAATGTATAGTGTTGATGGGAAATATTTCTTTTGTGGTCACCACATAACTAATTCGGGTATTTGGAATGATATATTTAAGTAACAATAATTCAAGTATTAAATGCGCTTATATTTTATATATTTTACATTATATATTTTATACTAGTTAGTGACGTAATATAAGTATATAAAAAAAAGAAATATCAATTTCGATAAATAGATATAATATTTAACTAAATTGGATTGCTATAAAACATAAAAAACTAAATTAAAAATGGATTAGTCATCAAACTAATCGAGTTTGGTTTTAAATTACTATCAACTATAAAAATTTTAAAATGTTTAATTAATTAATTAATTAATTAATTTACAAAATAAGATACAGTGACAAATTACTATAACTAAAATTAAAATGTTATTGTTAATTCTTAACTAATTATTTATAACTAATAATTTAGTAAAAACATACATATATTTATAACATTTATAAATTTAATATATATATTAATAAGTAAAACAAAATTTTTTCATTGTATCTTTTTATTATATACTAGATTTGCTACAATTTATGATTGGACTTTAGTCATCATTTTGATATTTTAAACTATTATAATTCTGTAGAAGCTTTTCGTCCATTTATTCTCTACTATTAGAACTTATAAAATACTTTTTGAAATGGGATATATGAATAAATAATATATAATAAATAACCACATATTTACGAATTAATGGATATAAGAATTTTGGTCTGAAAATAAGGAATACTATTTAGAGATTGATGTTCATATACTATAAGCGTAATGCAATTTAATTAGAAAATAATACACAATTGGAATATCAGAAAATTATAATTCAGTTCCTTTTATTAAATTACAAGTTCTCGACTAATAGATTAGTTTAATTCCAAATACCGTCATTAAGATGCATAAAGTTTATTATAATATAACTAGAAATAGTCTATATTTTATTATTGTTTTTATGATTATATGGTAAAACAAAATATTTGAATTTTGGACAACAAGAACGTTTTTATAATTTACTAGCTTATCCCGTGAACTTCGTTGCTCGTTAAATATACCAACTCTGTATGACTCAAACTTTGTTCAATTCGTTATTTAATAATCGGTGGATGATGTTCTAGATTTATCTTAAGTTTTCTGTAGCCCGGAATAAAAATTCTATTCGCAGCAGTATAATATCAGGTAGCAATCTACCTGCGGTAGATCACGGACCTAGTGCTGTTTGTACGTAATTGAATGATTTAACTCTAATAAAGTATCAAAGTTATACCAAGTTTGACATAATACGGTGGATGAATATAATCAATTAATACATAATCCTAACCTAACCTTAACGTACTAAAATCCAATGAATAAAAAAAACCAAATTTAACCCTTTTTAAATTAGCCCATTTTCTTCCCACAGATCTGCACACAAACATTCATTTATATATATTATAGCTGATTCTGTACACTTTGTGGCCCGAAAAATTTACAAAAAAATTATGATTGTTCAACTCCTTTTTGGTGTAACTCACTGCAGTAAGTGCAACTCAGCCATGGGAGCCAAGTAATCATGAGAGCCAATTAACAAATAACAAAACACCAAACAATTATCATATTATTAATTTTATATATTACCAACGGCAACCACTAATAAATTAATATTATTCTTAAATCTTATAACCCCCATAGAAACCATTTATAAACAAAATTTCTATCGAAAAACTCTAAATTCCTGCTTGAGCACCTCCCGGGGGTGGTCAATCCGCTTTTTAAATTAGCCTTAAACGTATTCTCAGACCTACCAAATATACACAGAAAATTTCATGAAAATCGGTCAAGTTGTTTCGGAGGAGTTCGATAACCAACACATTTGCGATTGGTAGCGGGGGTGTAGGGGGGGAGTAGGCTATCAACTACTTTGATAAAAACATGCCTATAACCTTCGGAGGCACGTGAGCAAGCACTGTGTAAAATTTCAGGACGATCGGTGCAGTAGTTCTGGAGTTATTAACGCACAACTTACAGACGTTGACTTTTATATATATATAGAAAGAAGATATATATATATATATATATATATATATATAATAATATAAATAAATACATTAGAGAGCATGTTTATAGGCCGTACGGTATTGTAAATAGAAGATGTCACGGGAAACGTGTTGCAACGGTTTATGGTGGCCAGAGAAAACACATGTGTGACGTGTATGGCCACAAAAATATGGTGGGTCGCATGTCGGAAGTGGACCGTGATGAGGTTCGGATGCTCTGGGAGGGGATTTACGTTAAACGTCATCCGACCACACGTATTTCGCTGGATGGTAGTACGACTGAGACATATCAGCGTAGAAATTTTAATACATCTCCGTCGTGATAATATTGAATATTATATTATATTTAGTAGTGTATTTATATTTACTAAATATTATATTATTATATTGTAAACATATACCTATAATGAAAATTACAAATGTACAAATACAATATTTAATACTGGAATACAAACAAAATTAATGTATGATAATCGTTAAGGAAAATGTATTAATAAACAACAGTTTAAATACAATTATTACCAGTTAACGTACATATAACGTAAGCAAATAATTAAAAATTACATCTACAAAAAAAAAAAAAAAAAAATGCCAATGTAAATAATTTTCACTTCTTTGGCGAAAAATCCTATGTATATTATACAATGTGCCCACAAATTATAATTTGCAAATGAGATCAGGGTCGGACTGGCCCGGACCGCAGGTCCGCGATCGCGGACTGGGCCCCCAGCTAGTTTGGGCCCCCAAACTTCATGTTCATAAATATAAAATTAAATTAAAATAAGATTACCATTTATAGTAACTGTATTTAAACATGTCTTAATATTTTGAAGAGCTCCTTATTAATTTTAGATTTACAAAATAAAATTAATATTATTAACGTTTATCTAACAACTGAATCGTAATTCAGTATTAACATTATAAATTATAATAATAATTATCTTCTGGGTCCTTCTGCCTCGACCGCACCGCGTACACACACACGCACACACATACCAATATTAATACAGATATAATAGATGTATTATATAATTCGACTGCGGGCGACTATCGTTATTCCCGCAGCTATCTAAAAATAAATTTTACAAACACCGTCGGTTAGTACACCGATTAGTTAGTTCTAAGTTTCTTCAATCTCCGTCATTAAACTATCAAACTGCTTTTAATATGATTAACAACTTGCATAAAGAAATTAGATCTAGAAGAGATAATGCTGATAGTATATTCATTAATCTTTATTCTAAAATTAAACATTTTATTACAGAAATAAATAAAGAGCTATAGTTAAATAGTAGTAATTTCACTATAAAAAATGATTATAATAAGGGAAAATCTGTAGGTAGAGTATCAAAAAAAAAAAAATGGCTGGTGAAGAAGCTACAGATGAACGGCCAAATATTTCACCAACTGATAGGTTTAAAATTGAAAATTTTAATTATATACATGATATTTGTGCAAACAGCTTGGATAAACGGTTTATAAGTAATACAAAATTACTAAGCGATTGCATTTGCCTGGATCCTAAAAATTTTAATTCGATAAAAATGAAGTACCTGCTAATGCGTTACTAGAACTTTCAATTCTAACAACTATTGATAGAAACACACTCGCATATGAATTACAACAATTTGCTTTACAGTTTAATTCTATTACTAAAACTTTTAAAGCTACTTTCACATATTTAACTGAAGACTCCCAATTCGAATGCAGTAAGAGTGGTTATGAAGATGGACGTTGAAGGGAAAAGAGGAAGAGGAAGACCAAAAAAGAGATGGTTGGAGACTTTGGAGAATGACATGAGGGCTGTCGGTGTGTGCAGAGGAGATGTGATTGACCGAGTAAAGTGGAGGTGTAGGACAAGGGTGGCCGACCCCAAATAGTTGGGAGGAAGGCGAAGTAGAAGAAGAAGAGAAGAACTGAAGACTCCCAATTTCCTATTTATGAACATGAACTAGATTTAAACGAAGATCAAGCATCTGTAATTGATCCATCCAATAATTGTAAAACATGCAATAACTGTTTACGTTGTGCTTTCAATGTGTTACATAATATAGTTCAACAGTCTGGTTGTTTTAACAATATATATTATGCATATCAATTTGTATTAACGTTGCCATGTACCCAAGTTACTTGTGAAAGAACCTTTTCCAAATTAAAAAATATCAAAACAAAACTAAGATCAACTATTTCCCAAGAAACAATGGAAGCATTGTTATTGATGAGTATAGAAAGAAATGTTGAAATTGATAAAGAAAGTGTAATTGATTCTAATGGAAAGAGTTCTAATGAACTTTCAAAACTTTTGTTAAATTGAATTGTAATTTATTTAAGTTTTTAAATTATTTACATTTAAATGTTTATTATCATATTATGCACCTATGTATTGTTTAATATTTGTTAAAGTCAAACAAATTGTTATAAATAAAAGTATGTGTGTAAAATATTACACTTTTATCTAAAATGTTTATTATTATAATGTGTTTTTTTTTATTACATATAATTGTTATCTTATTTAAATACAAAAATGGAGAAGTAGAGAGCGGACTAACAATTTATAGTCCAACTTTAGTAAGGCAGTAAGGGTCCTTTCATCAGATCGCAGACTGGGCCTTTTGTTGCCAGTCCGACCCTGAATGAGATTATCAAATAATTTTGTGTAAAAAGCTGAGAGTGCTTAGTATATGCTTAGTGCTACATACGGCATAGCGGTAATAACAGAAGACAATAAAGAGGATTTACAAAATATCATAGAAAAAATGAACTCAGCAATGAAAAATGAGTATAATATGAGAATAAACAGGACCAAGACCAAAATCCTTGTTTGCAACCGTAACGAAAGAACCCAAACTCAAAATACATTAGATGGTAACACAATAAAGCAAGTTAATGAATATAAATATTTAGAAAGTAAGAAAACAGAGGACGGCCGTTGTACTAGAGAGATCATAAGCAGAATAAACTAGGTTAAATGTGCATTTCAGAGCAAGAAAAATATGTTCATATCTAGAAATATTGATATAAAAGTGAGGAAAACCCTACTAAAGACTTATGTTTGGAGCTTGTATGGAAGTAAGACATAGACCATTGGCAAAACGGAAGAAAAAGGACTCCCAGCATTTGAGACTTGAGATTACAGAAGGCTACTAAGAATAAGTTGGACAAAAAATATAACTAATAAAGAAATACATCGAAAAGCAGGAAAACAAGGAGTTTTCTGAAGACATTAAGAACAAGAAGAGTCAATTTAATTGGATACGTACTACATCATAACAGTCTACTAAGCAAAATAATGGAAGGTTCCATTGAGGGAAACAACAACTGAGGGAGATTACTATTGGACTACATTAGTCAAATAGTTAGAAATATTGACTTTAGATCTTATTGTGAATTGAAAAAGAAAGCTGAGAAGCGTCAGGAATGGAAAATTGCTGCTAACCAGCCTTAGGGCTATTAACAAAAGAAGAAACACAATATACATTGTAGAATAGTATAAAATAACTTAAGCCAAAAATTAATTGGAAACTCGTTATCAAGTTATACATTGAGACCACTGGCGAATATAGGTTTTATCAATAAGAAACTTTCTCGATTTTATCTTTGTTAAAGAAACATAGTCTTATTCATAAAAAAAAATTCGGTATTCCGAAATATGTATTTCATTATTACTATTTAATAATAAAATAAAATAAAAATTTGTAAATATATATATACATAAATAAATTGTCGTATACGCCACGCAAAGGCTTGACGTATAACAATACTAAAACAAAGTATTTGTCGGTTGTTGAGCACTCTAACCGTCAAACAAGCACGTGAAGAAAAACCTAATAATTGGCCTGGACGACTACCTTATTATGTGACAAAGAAAAAGATCTAGCACTAAATGTTTCAAACGTGAGTTAATCTTCACCTAAACAATATTGTATTCTCTCCTCACACTGACAAAGAATAAGATCTAGCACTGGATTTAGGTTTGAAATACAATATAGTTTTAATACCCATTTGGTAAATGTACCAATTTTTCATATACTCAGACAAAGTATTTAAAATATAAAAATTACTAAACATGAACACCTTTTACAATTACAATCAAAACCTTTTAATTAAAAACAACGAAAAATACAATTAATACAAAAATTTTTTCTGATCATACTTAAGGTTCAAAATTTAATACTAGGTTTATAATAAGTTTAACTTATCGTAACTAAAAAATATCGGTAATCGGTTTACTCAAATTTTTTTTATAAGCCCTTAAAGCTCAAATTTGTATAAAATATGTAAAAATCACGATAATTTGCAAGTTATTTTGTAGATAAAAATTCATAGAATTTTTTCTGTTCATACTTAAGATTCAAGATTTTAACACTAGGTTATCTATAAGTTACCCTTCAAAAATCTTTAAAAAAATTTCTACCGGACTTAGAGGAAAAAATTTTATGTCTGTTTGAAATTTAAATATTTACGAAATTGCATAAAATAGCGATTTATTCTCAAACGATTTTAAATATTTGTTATAATTCAAAAAGTATAAGTCGCAGATTTTTGAAATTTTATCAGTTGTTTATATTGGCATTTCCTTTATGTCATATTTTTTTCAAAATATAATATTGATTTTTAAGCCACTTATAGGCATTTAAAATATTCGATTTTTTTACATTTTATTTTTACAATCGGTGATAAAAAAAATTTGGCTCGTACAAAATATTTGAAAATTTAATAGAAGATTCCACAGAAGTAGTTCTTAATGTCATTCAAAAATTATTAAAATCCATAGGCATAATTTTTTTTTATTAGCGTTTGAACAGCGAATATTGACATAAAATTACATGTAAAATATAATATAATGTATAATATTCTAGACTGACAAACTATGTCGCTGTATGCAACTGCCAACCCATCCTAATTGAAAAATATATTTATTGTTTCAAAATAAAATATACTTTTTACAATGTTTATAAATAACAATGTATTATATCCTAGACAAACATATTAACTCCGTTCAGAATCGTTATTCATATACAATGATATCTATCATTGCATTCAAATTTAACAAATCCATTGTAATAATGACCTATCCTATAAACGAGGTGCACTCCACCCCCAACTGTACAGCAGAGCGAGGCCCATCCGGTTTTTTTTTTTTTTTTATGTCTGTAGACACGATTTGGGGCAGTAAAAATGCTTCGATTTCCTTATGTAGCAACTTTTCTGAAAGGAAAGTGAATCTAGTTGGTACTTTGGGGGGTCAAAAGTAAAAAAATTTTAATATTTTTTAAATGCGACGGGAAAAACCCTTAAAAAATAAGGGAAAAACGGGAGTTTTTACGCAAAACCAGTTTTCGACAAAATAAAATTTTTTAATTTGCTATAACTCAAAAACTAATCGATTTCAAAGTATTTTGACTTTTATTGAGCTATTTATAGACAATTGAAATTTTCAATTTTTTTAAGTATTTTTTTTTAAAATAACGATAATTTTGGCCGGCCAGAAAATCTTGAAAATTTAATACAAGGTTTCTTATAAGTTGTTCCTTATCTGATAAAAAATAATCTAAAATCGTAAGTCACAATTCTTTTTTATAAGTGCTCAAAGTTCCAATTTATACGAAATATGAAAAAATTGCGAAAATTTGCAAGTTATTTGAAGATAAAAATTCATAAATTTTTTTCTGTTCATACTTAAGGTTCAAAATTTTAACACTAGGTTATCTATAAGCTACTCTTCAAAAATCTGTAAAAAAAACTCTACCGGATTCAGACAAAAAAATGTTATGAGTGTTTGAATTTAAATTTTTACAAAACCACGTTAAATAACAGTTTAGCCTCAAACGATTTTTGCTATTTGTTTTTATCCAAAAAGTATAAGTTGTAGAAACTTGAAAATTTTATCAGTTGTTTATATTGGTATTTCCTTTATGTCATATTTTTTTCAAAATATTATATTAATTTTTAAGCCACTTATAGGCATTAAAAATATTCGATTTTTTTACATTTTATTTTTATAATCGGTGATAAAAAAAATTTGGCTCCTACAAAATACTTGAAAATTTAATAGAAGATTCCACAGAAGTAGTTCTTAATGTCATTCAAAAATTATTAAAATCCATAGGCACAATTTTTTTATAAGCGTTTGAACAGCGAATATTGACAAAGTTCCATTTATTATCAGAAGTATTTGAGTTATCTATTGAAATGTAGTTTATTACTGTTTATAAAACCGACTTTTATGATGTTATTTTATACAGTCTATTGTAATAGTTCTCCAAGCTTTATTAAACATTTTTATTGTTTTGAGTATATATACATTCGTCAATGATTTTTCATAATAATTTATATTTTCGACTAGTCATTTGATAATTTATTTTTATAAAAATATTAAAATGTTATACGACGCCCTGGTTAGTGTAGTTATCTGCGAATAGTTAGACTTTAAGATTTTTTAGTTTCATTTTTTTATCAAAATTTATGAGCCACTCGCTGTATAATGACAAAATGTCCAACCCTTTTATTTGACCTATACTCAATTGATAAAAATGTAATTTCTTTAAAACACTTTGGTTTCATGAATTACAAATGACAAATAATTTTAGTTTTTATTTCCAGACATATTGTCTTTTAACATAATTGTGCAATACTTTCCAACCTTTCCAACCGAAAATTCCTTACCTTTCAACATAAAAATGTTATCCTGCAAACATTTTTTAAAAAAAAAGCCCATTTTATTGACGTAAAGCATATAATTAGCAGAAAATTCTACTAACATTTCTGTAAAATTTTTTTGTAATTTTTTTTTATCTCAACTCTGTGAAATCATTCAAATAATAATAATATTATTGTTCATCAATTTGTAAATCAGGAGTAATCTTAATTTTTTTCAATTCCATTTTTCCATTTTTGAACATCAAAACTTGTTTTTTGGTTTAATAATTGATTACTAAGTATTGGATGGCATGTTAAATTCTTTTATAAGATCAAATTTTTTGTGGTCACCTATTTCAAATGATATAAAAACGAACTTTTCCACAGTTGTAATATTATTTCATTTTATTTTATTACAATTTGTATTTTCCATTTCTAAATGTGCACGATTTGACTGCAATTTTGATTTAAAATCCGTAGCGATAAAATACTCCCTATTTTAAAGTACGTTGTTTTCCTGGATTAAACTCAACAATTGACGATCATACATGTCTTAACGCCAAAAGAGAATAATGTCTTACAGAGAATGAAATAAAGTTAATATTGCGTTAAAATGTGGAGGTATTTTACATTTGTGTAAACTACCCGCACTATTTCCCTAAACCATTATTAAATATTGAGTAAGCACGATGTGTACCAAGTTACTTATTTCCGCGTCCGTAACAAATTAATAGAATATTACTAGAACTAGTATTATGCTGACAAGCAAGGTAACATTGCTAGGCAATTCCTTTTACATGAATGCGTTTAACTGTTGATGACCAGTCAATTGTTGGGCTCGCACACATTTCGATTACTTTCATAATAAAAAAAATTACAATTACATTACATTATATCCGCCGTTGTATTTTAGGCATTCTAAACGACTTAAATTTATTAAAACATATTACAATATGTAAACATTTTAGTTTGTATTCTGTGTGATATTATAAGGTATATTTTGGCTGTGGAAAATGTTTTTTTATACCTACCGCATACGTATATCATGTAAATTGATGAAAATTGAACTTATAATAATACAATTCTGTTTTAATTTTAAGTTACATAATATAAGAAAAAAAATTTTGTATTTTATTATTTTTGTCACAATCTATAATAATTGTAAAACTAAACCGCGGTTTAAACGCGCATACAGGCAAATGTCTTCAAGATATACTGCTATCGAATTATTAAATACATAACTACCATATGAACTATTCTAAAAATCTTACATAGATGTTTTAAGTAGCGAATGGCCAACAACTATCGAGATTAATGTTTTAGAAATAATTATATCGAAGAATATATTATATTTAATGATCTCTTGGCAAGAAGTCTTATTCTACCTCAAAAGTCCAAAAATACGCTATGTACCCCAGGATTATACAAAAATTAAGTGCTTTTTTTTCGAAATAAAAAAAAAATATATATAAAAAATTTAACTAAAGGTCATAGGAGGCTAATGGAAACAGTCGTGTTGGGCGTACACAATGTGTACTACACGGAAAAAAATAACTCAGTGATTTTTAACAAAACAGTTATGTTAAATATTAATTGGTATTGCTAATCATAATACAGTTGATACTACAAAACCAATGGTATAACATACCTAAGTGAATAACAACAGCTACAAAATTAATTTAGTTGAAAGTGATTATTATGATATAACTATATTCATATTTAAAATAACACATATTATGTAGCTGTTACAAAACAAAAAAAAAATACAAAAATTGTGTTAACGTACACAAATGGTTAAGTAGTAGTTACTATACCTTCTTGTAAACACTACCCAGTGTGATATTAAACTACTAATCTAATTGTGTTCTGGTAACATTTGACATTTTTGTAGTCGAGATGATATAATAATAGTTAAATGAAAAATCTATTATGTTGTATTTACACAATAATTATTGTAAAACATTTGTATACTTTACATGGGAAAATGTTAATGTTAGCAATCACTAGTTGTTTAAACGCAATGTTTTGTTGACTTTATGAGTGAATAAGTTGTATTCACTATTGTTTGGTTGTTTTTACAAGAATAATTGTTATAATAACAATTGCGCGTTAAAAATAACATTATTATAATTGTCCGTTACCAAGTTTAAGTTGTTATCACCTAATTATGTGGAAAACCCATCGTATAGATCCCTAAACCGGCTATCATACGCTGTGTAGGTACTGGTTTTTTTGTACATATGACATTGTGTATGATCCGTGTTCAGTGTTCACACACCGTGTTCTGCTATTACATTTTATTTATTTATTACCATACTGTCGATATTTGAGTACCTACCTACATCATTATGGCTGATTTTGACGTCGTCGACATGCTCCATGCTTGGGGATTATCAAGCTACATTGATGTTTTCAAAGGTACGTTTTAATAATCTTATTTAATGCACTCCTATTAGTCTTTTACCAAACGCATTGTTTTTTTTATGACCGAATATAAACTATGTAGGTAGTCATGTGACAGTATGTCAGTGTTTGAAAAAAATTAGAGGACCTCAGTCCTCAATACAACGATTTAAAAATATTTAAGTTCTAAATTTAATATATTTTCATAGTAAAACCTACACCCTACATGTTGCAGTAAAAAATAATAATATTCAATATACTAAATGAAAATATTAACAATTGTTTGTTATAATATTATAATAATTTATAAGTAGGTACCTAATATTTATTTCTTCAATATTTAAAACTGATTGTTAGGTACCTACCTACACCAGATTTTGTTAGTCATTTTTTTCCTAACATAAACCTACCAAACCTGGTATTGTAAATGATTGTAGATATAATATTAAACCTTGTTTTTCTAAGCTGAATGTACAATATTATTATATTATTTATACTAAATATATTTATAATTTAATTTATCTATACTGTTAGATCATGGAATAGATATATCTTGCTTTAGTATGCTCGACGATAATATGATTAAAGAAATAGTTCCAAAAATTGGCGATAGAGCGAAGTTAATATCAAATCTTAATGATTGGCGAAAAATATTGGATATGACAAATAACAAAGTACAATTTTTGGTGAGTTAGTTTTTCTAGTTACTTTGTAAAATTTAGTAAATTATTACTTTTTCAATTCATGGTTGGATTTGTTAAGTTTTTAGTTTTCTGTCATTGTCATATTATTATATTTACCAATTTATTTTGGTACTTACATTTTTTTTTTTGCAACTTATTAAAAATTGATTCATCTATATTATTAGGATATTTCAAATGATTACCCTCAAGAACTAAGTATAAGTATTCCACCTCCATTAACTACTCCTGAACCCGAAGAAAATTTTTTAACTCCAAACACTGATACTGAATCTGTCGTTTTGGGTAGTGAAACATCAACACATTCTTCTATAGATAGTAAAACTGATGAGGTAGATATTTCTCTAATTAAACAATATCATTGTCTCTTAGACCTTAGTTGTATAATTGTTCTTAAAATAGGTACCTATGTAACAAAAATATAGTAACTTAAGTAACTTGAGGTTCAATCAATTCAAATTACAAAAAAAAAATAAGTTTTTTACAAGTGTTTATATTTTATTACCTATATATTTAACATTGATTTACTTATTATTAATATTTTAATGCAATTATAATATTTTTAGGGTGTTCCACTATTGGATTATTTGAAAAAAAAATAGTGAAGGTCGTGCAATTTTGGCATCTAATAAAACAACCCTAGATAATGCTTCTAGAAGAAAGCTGTGTAATATAATTGTAAGAAGGGAACTACAAGAAGACCCAGAAAAGCATTTTAAAAGTCAACGTCTACTCAGTCTTTCGCAAGAAATTGTCAACATTTTTCCTGGAGAACATATTAGTACTTATTTTATTCCATACATAAACTATGGTAAACTATTTTCCATATGTTTAATTACTTATTAACTTTATTATTTTTAACTTGTATGTTTTATTCAACAGGCCCAACATTAAAAAAATCTGCAAAAGGGAAACTTTTAGACTGTTTCAACAACAGACGAAGGGAGTACAAGAAAGCAGGATTAATAGTCAACTCTCCTAAGCAGACACATCATACTCCGCCAAAATCAGCACTACTACTAGCTACTACCCAACCAGTTGTTCATACTGGTAACAATTTAAATTTTTTTATAGAAAGCAAAATACTCATTTTTAAATATTTTTTATAGATAGTGAAAATGTTGATGAATCTTTATCGTGGCTCCATAATTCTTCTGATCCTTGGGAACTTGTTATAAAACATTGGTCTATTACTAGAGCCAAACGCTTAAAAAAAATTTTGGACACAAATTCTCAAGAGATATCTATTGCTGATTACATGAAGGAGTACCCAGCGTTACAAAAACCAGCAGGATATAATCTAGTAAGATTTAATAAACTAGTTGTTGCGTGCTGTTTTGACTGTTGCAATAGTTTTTTTTTAAATTATCAATATTTAAAAAATGTTAATATTGGTCATGAATAAAGTTATTATAAATGTCAAAATAGTATGTTCTTAATAAATATAATAATTGATATTTTGTAATATTCATATAAACATTTCTTATATTTTTTTAGTTGATCAATGATTTTGAATTCATATATTCAGACAAAATAAACAGCCTTTTTGAAACATTTCCTCTTTATAAAGTCAGAATACTAGAACTTGCAAAAACTGTATCTGAAAAATTAAGGGACAATACCATCAAAGGAATATTTAATGAATATCTTGATTCGGCATCAGGTACACAAAGCCGGTCTTAATTTTAAGTAGTTTATTATTATTAAATTATAAATTATTTTTCAGCAAGTGAAGAAGCATCAGCTATAGCCACATTTTGTATTTTGCCATTTCTTTTTACTCCAGCTTCTACCAAAAGAAAGAAAGGAACTAGTTCTTGGAAACCATCCAAAATTGAGATGAAAGATGGCTTTATAACCCATATAAAATCATACAGTGAACTTCAAGAAACAGTATCAAGAAGAAAAAACAAGTATGCTCAACTTGGTTGCACCTTACAGCCTTTTATCATAATTATAGGCCCAAGCATAAATGATATTTCTCAAATTTATATCTATGTTGATAACACTTATTATGTACTTAACTCAATTGTTGCAGCAATTGATTGTTGTTTCAAGGTAATTCATTCATTAAATTTAGAATATCCTTTGGAATGTCTACAAGTTTGGACATTTATTCAAAAAGTCTTTTTTAAAATTAAAACTGCTTGGGACACTGAGTTTGTATCAGTTAACTCACTTATAAGTGATATAGGAATTACTAATGTCTTATAAATTATAATTTGTTTTCATTATTCCCCTGAGTGACTTGGAATTGGAAGTTTTAAAACAATTTTTGCAATTTAATTCTGTAGAATCTATTGTTAAGTGTCCTTGGGTACTTATAAAAGGTACCAAATATAAACCAAAGCTAGTACTCACATTAGATATATATGAAAATGATTTTCCTATATTTGGAATAATAGAAGACATATTTTTATTTAATGATACTTTGGTAATATTTAAGTGTAAGCGCACAACTACTGTTATATTTAATGATCATGTATTTTCATATGAGGTAAAAATAGATGATGAATGTACATTTGTGTATCACCATGCATTGCTTTCTTATATTCCAAATAACATCAGTGTATTATCAAATGGAAATAGATATATAACACTAAGAAGCAGTATTTAGATTGTTATATTGTATTTATGTTATTTATTACCTATGTCTTTATAAAACTGTATAAATTGTATAATATTATATGTATGTTATGCTTATATATAGATATAAATATTTTTAGTTAATTTTTATTATTTGTTATATTATGCTGCCTTTCTTAAATAAAAGTTTTATATTTTAATTTCTTGTTTTATAAATTATTTATTATAAATTAATTTATTGATTTTATTACTTGTCAATATTGGAAGTAATCAAGTAACCCTAACTTCCAATTCAAGTTTTTCAATAAATAATCTCTTATATGAAAAGCCGGGACGAATGGCCCTAGTGCTTCTCCCAATTGGAGCCGCGCATGCTACTTAATAATAGTAGGTAACATTAACAAAATAATTTGTAATTACTACAATAATAAATCCAGTACAAGTTACAAATTGCAAAGTAAAGTTTACATATATATATGTGTCATTGGAACACAATGTAATGTCATATCAACAACTATTCTGGTAGTTGCAACTATGAGGCTTTCTAATATAGTCACTGAACTATTTGTTAGAATTATTCTATATATTACTTTGTTTCAACCAAACTGCTAATTAACTACAACAGACAATATTTGTGTAGCAACAAATATATAAGTAATGGCTACATAATAATGTATTGTTATGTTTACAACTAATTTGGTAACTGCAATCGAATACAGTTTACCAAAGACTTATTGTAATATTAACCAACCATATTGTTGTCACGGGTGCAACCAAAAATTCTGGTAGTATGAATCATATTCTGGTAATTATAACCATATTTTTTTTTCCGTGTACACATTTAAAAATTATTAATACATTTAAGTATAATATAATGGTCAATAACAATATGAAATATACAATAAATAACAATATATATATGTACCTAATCAATAGTGTTTTCATTTATACAATATAAGAAAAGTTGAAAAATAATAAAATCGATTACAAAAAAAATTAGTACGTACTCACGTTAAGCAAATAAAATTACGGTTTGGTTTTAATACGACCGTGCCTTGCAATATTGTGCGTTTGCTTTGAGTGCAATGCATTACGAATACGAAATAATTAGAGAAAGGCATTGAGAGTCTTACTTCCTTTTCTTTTGACGTACCACTATTTGTATTCTCAGCATTTACTGCAATCAAGACTAAATATCGAATTTGACACTAAAACTTTCATTAAATCTTACTCCAAATATTGGTAATATTTACAGTCACATTCATAATTATGTGCTTCATTCAATTATACATTATGTCAAAAATAAGTTATAATGATGTATACTACTAACATGTAAAAAATCAATAAATAACACTTCTTTCGATAAACGGACTACTCAATTCAAATAATAGAGGCCTGACCCAACAATAGCCTATTGATAAATTTAATAAGTAAACCCTCAAAGGACTGGTGTAAGGTCCATCCCGTCATACGTCCCTATATAACAAAGGCGCACAACCTTTTCCCCAAAGTTCTTGCACATAGGCCGTCAGTGTGAGCGTACTAGAAATCAGAATAGGTCGTTTTTCTTCTGCCCAATCTGGCTCAACACTTAAACTTATAAACTGTCGCCGTTCAAGCCCTGTCCGTATTTTACTTTTTTTAAGTTTATATAACTAACCTGATCAGGCCCGTTTGTAAATAAAAATACACATCAACTTTATTTCATTTCAGTACTGACAAAGTAGACAAAAACATTTCATAAAAACAATAAATATATTATATAGAAAAATATACTAAATTTTATTAAAATTTAAATATAATTTAAACCTGTCAATTGTTTATATGTATTACTAATATAATAATAGAAACAAATTAAAACACAGCAATCAACTTAAAATTACTAAATAAAAAACATAATCCCAAAATAATAAAGATAAAACTGTGAAATATACTTCTACTACTCTTCACTGTCCAGTGACTATGTTGAAACAGTATTATTGGTTTTTGTCAGTGATATATTTATAAATAGTATACAGTCTAGTAATATACCTATACAGTATACACGTTTTGTGTTGTTTTTTGTGAAATACCTATGCCACCAGTTTGAGTACATGCTCGTATCTAACATCTAGTATTGTAAATGTATGCTATAATCAAATTAAGTTGTAAAAAAAATTACTGTATAATATTGACTTTTATCAGTGAGTGGAGTAGTGGCGTAAAAAATTATTTACAGAATTCAGATTAATTTTTGCCAACACCGATCGTATAGTGTTATCAATTATATAAATTAGTTTTATTTTTGACCGACCCGGCCTAATGAATAATATCAAGATCCCACCTATAACTAACCCGTAATATTTAAATTATGGCCTGACTCGGACCAAACCCGGTATGGGTCGGGCCGAATACAGGCCGGGTCGGGCTGGTCTGGCGCGTGCTGATCTTTGGTGCGTACTGAACTCTTGGTCATATACGTGCGCACCAATTGGAGGTCAGAAGTCTATTGTGATGAACCAAGCATGATTTTTTTGTTTTCATTTTTAAGTTTTGTTTTTTTCTGTGCGAATGTCGAGGAGTGTCCATCATTAGCTCTGAATACTGTATCTACGTTTATTAATTTTGACTCTCGCTGTACCTCAACAATAGCTATCCAGTTGCATTGATTGGCTCTCGAACCTTTGTAACCCCGGAAACTCTCCCACAAACAAGGAGAAAGGTAATAACCTGGTATTCCAACTAATAGTTTTGTCTTTTTTAGGTTATTGCATATTTTAGCTCATACATCCTATTAAAAATCATGTAATAGTTTGAACATTTTTCATGTTATTAAAATCAGTTATAATATATTAATTCGTGAATGCTATGATTCTTCTTAAATAAATTATTTTATTTGATTTTACTGTATTCAGTACTTTAATGTATTGTTTAAGTTACCGTTTACCACCATGTCTTAGTTTTGAGTACCTTCCTTTTTTGAAGATAATTTTCATAAGGATTCTACGTAAATATAATTATTCAGTGTTGCGTGATCTCAAAAAGAATAAAAAACACTGCTGTATACAACAATATACCAAAGTTGATTTTATTTAATTTCTCTTAACTCATTTAAATTTTAATCAAATTAGTTTAATACAACTTAAGTCGATTGTTATGTTAATTTATTATAATGCAGTACAATTACTTAATAATTAATATCAACTGGTAGAGTTAATACCTAATAATTTTGTAAGTTATAATATTAACGAGAATAAATAATTTAAATCGCATGGAAATATCTTATCGTTGAATCTTACAATTGATTATAAAACAAGTTAAGACATTCAACACAAATTAAATCAATCTTAGATTTATGAATATTCGTTTATTTAGCACCACACATATAGTATTTAAACTAAAAATTTAATTAAAGATTTTATGGTCTTGCGTGTAAATGGATGTTTTAGAGCTGTTGAATCTGACACACTGTAAAAGCTATAAATTAGTATTTCAGATAATCTTGACAGACGATAAACCAAAAGCAGAACTAAAAATACCTAAAATACTATTAAGTAATACTAAAATCTGTAATAGAAAAAATAATTGTATTTAAATTTTACATTTTATTCTGTTATAGACACCGTGTTATCGGATAAAATGTTTTACTTAAATTTGTATATCATTTAAATACACGGGTGTTTTATAAATCCAAAGACTTTATTTTTTAATTAGTTTAAGCACGCATATGTATTATTTACAAAACGCACGAGCTGTCACTTCTACATTTTTGGTTCGTATAATTATTATTACGAACCAAAAATGTATAATAACCAAAAATATTAATAATTATTAATATTTACTGTTCACGATCATATTATTATGCACGATAATTGTATGCAATATATTATTTTTGGTAGAAACCGTATGAGCCGAGAAGAAGAAACTAAGAACACTCATATCGTTTTGGAAGAAGTACTTAAGGAAACATTCTATTTTCGTGTTTTTGTGCACTCGTAAAACAGCTTTATTGCCACTATCTAGATTAGGCGTTGAACGTTGTCCAAAAAACTGATCAAGGCCCGAGGCGGCAACAGATCTAAATATGTTCCTTAGGAATTTCAGGATAATTTTAGACTATTGGTGTGCTTCCTGTCATGACATTTTGGCATTTTCGTTCAAGCAAAAAAAAAAGAAAAGAAAAATAAATCATGAAAAAGACAAATAATTTATATTAGTATAAGTATAACATTAAAAATATAATAATAATAATTAAAATACAATTTTTCATAATTTTCTTAATTGATTGGTAAGTTAATAAACATTAAAAAATTAGCAAATTAATTGCAACTTAATTTCATTTTTGTAACATAAATATGCCTGTGTGTATAATACGTTGTATTGTAGTTAAATATATATTTATATAAACAAAAAATATTTATTCTTCACTGTGTTTGTTCACAGAACATTTTAGGAACTAGTGTAAATTATTTTCCAGCATGACGTGCAACGTGATCGTCGTATAAAGCTCTATAGTATAACATAATGCATACTATGCATAATAATACTGCAATAGTAAGTACAACGCCGTTTACATAAATAATTTATATTTTTTTAATATATATTTTATTATTATTTTTTTTTTTTTTAACATAAAGACAGAATTGGAAACTGAAAGTAATTAAAAACAAACTTTTTTTTTTTTGGAAATTAATTAATTAAAAATTAAAATATTAAAATAAATATTTAATTTGAATGCTTTCTAAAAACTGATCACTAGGTGGAAAAAATAATTAATGGTGTGAGATTGGAATCAATTTATCGGGACCACCGAGAGCAGGCAACGGTGCTTCAACAGTTAACACGCCGTCTTTGCTAAGAGACGATTTGATAGCTTCTGGATTTGTTCCCTTGGGAAGTAAAAACTCACGGTTATATTCTCTGTACACCGATTTTGAATCAGATTTTTCCTCGTGTTTGGCATGTACCTATAAACAGATAAAAAAAGAACGAGAAGATAAGTACAAATAATTTAATATTAGCATTCCATAGGTTAATAGGTCAAACAAATAATAGTAATTATGTTTTTTTACTGTCATTGCAATATCTGATGTTATTTAGATTTAGCTTTGGAAGTAACAGGTTATGCGAATAAAGAAATAGGAAAAACTAAATAAACATTTTACCATATTCGGACAAAACAATTACCTTGGAATTTTTAATATCATACACAGATAAACCATAACTAAACATAAACAGAATATACAACATAAAAAGTGGAACCTATGTAAAATATTTAAAAACAAACAAAATAATATTTTTGATAAATAATTGTAATTTTTTACAATTACTCGAATACAGACCATCAAATGTAGTACTTATACTGAATATCTAGTTAAATTGGTCCAGTGATTTTTGGTTCAAATCACTAGAGCGTAATACAACCTAAGTACATAAGTACAAAGATAACATTGCATTGTTCTTGGTTACAAATTACTTTTTACATAATAAAATAATGAATGCAATCTAAATCAAACATTTTTATGGCGAGATACATTGTAGATGCATTTATTTTAAGTTAAATAATAGATTTTATTGAGATAGTTAATGATTCCTAATGTTTTATACAGTTTAACTTATACAGTTAAATTTAATAAAATAAAAATCAACTTTTTAATTTTTCGAAATTATATAAGCATTTTAGAAAACGTTACATTATTACAAGTAATTCAAAAGTAAATCAAACTCACTACTTATTTTTCATATTTTTTATAACGGCATTATAATGCAGGGATATAAACAACTAAATAATCGATCAAACGTCATCCTAATAATGAAATTTATTTTATTTAATTAAATAAAACTAAAATTACTTTCTTAACCCATATAATGTATATAATTTTTATAACTCGTGTCCGACATGAACCATGGTATATTAAATGTTTAAGTAACATATTACTTGCATCTTGCACACGAGATCATTATTACGAAGGCTTCTAACCATTTATGGAGTTTATCGGGTGTAGACAAGGTCGATTAAGGCGTGGGTCGTTTTCAAGTATGTTGTGCGCGTGTATTTTAATTTTTTTTTTTTCATTTGAATAACGGGCACTCCTCTGCGAGAGAAAAAACAGGTGGACTATATGTAAATAAGTGTTCTTTGAAAAATATTAAAATTAATATTAAAATCAAATATCTTCGATTTAGTGTGACAAATTTATTATTGAGTTTACAAGGTTTCCACGCAACATACGTGTAATAGTCATGTAGAACAATAATTAATTTATAAACGTATACATTTTTTTTGAAGCTTTATAAAATATTTAAACCATCAAGGTCCCACGCACCAACGTTTACATTTCTACAACATTAAATGTGTGAAGGTTGGCAAATCCGCGGCCACTTGAGCAATTATATCGATACTATTTACGTTCAGCATCTTTCATAGATGTGGAAATTAATACCATTCACACAATGTAATTAGTTTCCTGCTTTAAAAGTTACTCTTCGCCATGTGCACGATTAACACAATTCTTTAAATAGTACGTTGACTACGGAGCATCATAATACGCAAGAAATACTTAATAACAAAACTGGTTTTGAATTTTTTCGTTACATGTAAGAACTAGACGCATCCGGCTTTATTTTATTTATATCGTACAACTAGAAGGCAAGTAGGAAGACACTTCACTGACGATCGTTAGTAACCCTATCAAAAACCTTACTGTTTTTTTTTTTTCTAATTCGATCTAAACTCGTATACGTACCAACAATTTGTTGTCGACTGTCTTGACAACAATTTCCTCGGGTTCGTATTGACTGACGTCGAATCTAAGTTTTAACATTTTATTATCACCGTCTTCTTGGATTAAAGGCGAGTTGATGCTTTCAACCCAACCACTGGGTGTAGCTCCGGATGACAATCGGCTAGGTGGTAATTCACTATGGTTTGAAGTTATAGTGTTTTGAGAGCTAAAAATAAATGGTAAAATTAAAAAATTAAAATATAAAAATATTTTACTATTTTTGTATTCACATGCTTGAATGAAAAAAATTAAACAAGAAGCTCAAAACATAAAAGTGTAGTTATAACGTGCGTATATTGTGTCAACAAATAAGAGTAATATAAAATAATTCATAAACAAATACAACCATAGACATTCTTAACAAATTAAAATTAAGATAAATGTTGACTCTACTGATTTTTTTACACACTTTAAAAGATTTGTGAGATAACTAAAATAATATAGCTGATACAATACTATTAATGATGATGGATAACGAAATTTTAAAATTAACCACAATTATGTAATCGGAGAAAATATTGAATTATTATTTACTTTACA
The DNA here is from genome assembly GCA_034509805.1 of Sipha maydis. Classification (NCBI taxonomy): domain Eukaryota; kingdom Metazoa; phylum Arthropoda; class Insecta; order Hemiptera; family Aphididae; genus Sipha; species Sipha maydis. Next base: position 194,126 of record JASXSY010000029.1, on the reverse strand, counting down.
CAATTTATTATTACTAATCTATAAATTAAATGAATACTATTAATAGTAAATTGATAATTATACTAATATATTGCGTTAAATAAATATTTTTTTATCTTTACAAATCAAATTTTGGCTAACAAAGAATACATTCTGGTTTGAATTTCGGAAGTTGAAGTTACAACCGGATATTAACAAATCATATGCAATAAGAACTGTAGGTGTATGACGAGTACTATAGAAATTCTAGTTACAGAATGGCCTACACAATTATTTAATGGTAATTTGCACTACTGTCATCATTTACAAAACTATTAATTTAAAATTTAAATAATGTAGCCACCCAACAAATTTTCTATTATTCAATTTGACATACACGAGGTCAAATTGTAGTATTTATATGGCTTCCATTATTATAGTTATGATCTGTATGTCAAATGTAATAAATATACTTATTGCATATAATAAAAAAAATAACAACGATGAAAGTGACCTTTCTGCGATAAAAACTTCCGCATGTTAAAAATGTGGGTGACAACCTAATATATTTTAATAAGTATGTACAAAAAATATATAAATATTTGTAGATTTTAAATTAATTTAGTTAGTTAATAAAAAGTTTAACTATGGAAAACGGTAAAGGTGTCGTAAGACACTACAGTAATAATTAAACACACAAAACTATAAAAACATTAATTGTACAAATGAAAACAAATTAATTCTCTAAAACAAATGTACATTAAATAATAATTCAGAACTATTTGAGGATAATAATTTAAATATAGTTATTTTGGAAAAGATCGCATAATGATCCGGTTGAACAGTGGCAAAATTTGAATACATTTTATAATTATGCAAAATATATTTCTATGTAGGTAGGTACATTTATACAAGTGTGAAGTTACAGTATTCATATGAAATATAATGTTAAATAGTGAAAAAAACTACCTTGATAGGAACATTGAAATGCAGTATATACTGTTAATATTTTATAACTTCGGATACTATTAATCTCGATTCGAATACTTACAAATAAAATAGTTTTCAATAATCAAGCGATAACGTAAGAGAAATATAAGAATACAGTCACGAATTGATGGTAATACAAGTGGCACGTTTTCACCTTCCAAGTTACGTCACTACCATTAGAAAACAAAAGTTTAAGGTGATATTATAGTTTATTATTTACTATCCTACATATGCATGAAATTTAATTGATAATTATAATACATCAAATTAATTTTGCCATGTACTTTTAAAACTCCTTATGGAAATTTTTAATATATTTTTTTATTTATGCTTTGGCATTAATTTTTTTTTTTATATTGTAATTTTTTAATTGGGTCGTGGCTTAGAAAATATACCTTAAATATCACGAAAAGGTGATTTAAAGAACTTTAAATTAACCCCAAAAATAATTTTATTAACAAAAACACTTGACATTTCATTATCGTATATTGTTCAACAATAAATATTTGTTTTAATACACACTAGAGCTCGATAAATTTAAGATTAATTTATTTTAAATAGTTTACATAAGACATTAAGTCCAAAGAACTCAAAGAAACCAGTGGCGTAGCAAAGGAGGGACTAAAGAATCTATAATATAGCCCTTCTTACGAGTCGTTTTTATGTGTACGGAATAAATTAGTAACTATTATTTGGTATTTAAATGTCTCAAAACTTTGGTACTAACTGTTAACGAACAACGGGTGTTTATTATTGATAAATACATAAGCGTAATTCTTCTGCTGTGGTAACTACTATTTTTTTGTGGTAATTGTGTGCATTTTGACAACTCTTGTTTAACACTTACAATTTATAATCATTAAAAATGTTAAACCATGTTATATCGCGGCGATGCTACTGCAGCTGACCACCGTTGATTTATTATTATTATTATTATCAATTATATTTTAATACATATTATTAAAACTAAATATTAAATTTAAAATCATGGAAATACATTTTTGAAATTTGGTGGTAGGGGATTTTAAGAGTGAACGCTCAAACATATCTTACCTAACCTATCCCAAAAAATGTTAGCCCATCCCATTTAAAAATTCTGGCTACGCCACTGCAGAGCGATGACATAATGTGATACGATATACATATAAATATACCAATGTAGTGACAGACAGGATAGCAGGAATACAATAATATAGTGTTGTACAGAAAATTATTTGTCAACTAACGTTGGAATAAAAAAAACTATTCGAATTTTGATCCTACAATCACACATGACCGCGCATTTAATAAATTATGTAGACCCATATTGCAATGAACATTAAAAGTTTTTACGTGTCATTTTCAACGTGAATCTCCACTACACTACCATTAATAATCGCCAAGACAAGACGTCTATTGCACAGTTTTATTCTATGGGTCAACTAAAAAACTGAAAAACAACAATAATTTATCAACAAATTAGTTGTTTTCTTCGGAATCGTCTTTAGGAAAAAAAATCATATTTAAATTAAAAATATCACGATTTTAGGGATACTTGTTTGATAACATAAGAAGTCATCAAAAATGTTTATCTTAAGAGATGCGAAAAGCAAAAAAAAAAAAACGAGCGGCTCCTCTCCTAAAAAACATCTACCCATTCGTTTGGTAAAGGTTAGGTTAGATTTATCTGAAATTCAATGAATAATTATTATATTATCAGAACAAAAGTTATTTTCATCAGTTATCTGTCTGGATTTTCTTTTACGGAGACACCTGGTCGTTAATAATAAATTCCAAATGAACTATGTGAAACTTTAAGTATTGAAAAAACGCATAATGTACCAAATAGGTTTAATATGTCATTTAATCGTCGGACAGTTATGTGCGTTACCGCACATGAGAGTAGGTAACACGTCAGTCGTTAGTAATTATTACCGATTGTGTTATGGTGAAATAACAATAATGCGATTCCCATCACGACCTTCTATTGTTATAGGCAAAACCGTGCAGAACGACTGTAAACAAGCGCAATCAATGTCAACCCGCTGATGATTCACGATTTGTTTTGCAATACATTCCGTGCGTACATTTATTTTTGTACAATGAATAGTACCATTATTATATTATTTTTACAATCCAGCCGTTTTGTATCTACCAGGTGTTCGGCGAGTTTAAAACCGGTAAATACCCGGCCCGAACTATAAGAATTGTCATTTCTATTTTTGTACATTCCAAACTGCTTGGCTTTAAAACGAAAATAAGTATTCGATATTATACACAGCGTACACATATTTACACAAAACACACCCAAAAGGGAAGTCTACAAACTATGTTTGTACATGTATATATTAGAAGTACAAATAGTGTAATGCAAAGTATTTGACTAAAATTATTCAAAAAACGCTTTTGGCCCAAATTAAAATCAATATTTAACAATGACAATATTGTACCATAATATTTATAAATAAACACAATTATAAAAATGTATAAATATACATTTGTATTGAATACTCTAAAAAATGTATACTGAACATTAAGTTATTTAAAAATTATATGGAATTAAGTATAAATTGTAACATATTAAACGAATTTTAATGTAGAACATGAATATGTTTTTTATACAGAATTACGTTGTTTTTTAAACTAATTTAATGTTTATTCAAGAATTCTAAATAATTTAAACATTCTTTAGATTCTTTACATCACACAGTAATGAAAGTACTATGTATATACAATCATTTTATATTGCTTAACGGTGCATTCTTAATTATAGGTGGTCATATGCAAATTATGTACATGTAGTAACAAAGTTGGCGTGTTTTATACAGATTGTGATCTAAACCCTGCAAGTAGGTGCTTTAAGAAATAAATGCAAAATGGGCATGCCAATTGCAAAAATTATATTATTGTACTTACAAGGACTTTTCCTCCACGTGTGATGTCCTTTTTTATAGTACAGAATGACAAAAAAAAAAAAAAACAATATAATTCATTAGATCATATCGGTAATAACATAGTAGTTAACAGCTAAAAAAAAGTATATTATTGACATAAATTAATACACAAACAAGTATTTAACATCGAATTGGACGAAGAATGCTCACGCTTACTGTTAAATATTATTGTTCAATGTATTAAAATACTTAGCTTGTACTACACGGTCGTTACGATGAGTTTAATATAGTTATACTAACTTGGACGTGGTTTTGAAAAAGTTGGACTCTCTGTTCATGAGTTCGGAACGGAACTTGGTCATCTCGTCTTCCATCTTTCGCATTTCAGCGTCGAAACGCTCACGGATGTTGCTGAACTCGGAGTCGATCACGCTGAAGTCGCCCAATTTGATAGGGATGTCTCGCTTGACTCCACTGTTATGTGCCATTTATGTATAGGGAAAATGAAATCGATAACCGGGACAAGGGACGAGGGTGTTTACGGCTTTTTTACGACGCGTGTGTGTGTGTAGTGCAGCAGTAAACGATGAAACGCGACAGAGATTATAAAATCTGTACACACAGATTGTAACACGGTGGACGGTGTTGGTAATTGATCGGTTTTCGACGAAAGGCAGAGAAAGTGAACGACGATACGATGAACACGTGTAACGTACGAATGAACACTGACGCCAGCTGCGAATGCGCACTTGGTCTATATGAGTGAAAAATCGAACGCCCACCATTTTCACGCGGATGCTGGCCAAACGCGCACGCGCGCACGGTTGACATGACCGCGCGCCTATTCTCTTTCTCTTTCCAAAGCTTCAATGCGTGTGCGTGTGTGCGTGTTTGTTTGTGTGAAACGGTCAGTAATAATAATTTACGTTTCGCATGAACGTGGGTGGCTGTGCCAAACGAAATATTCTAGAAACTTCCAATGCTGACGAATCATTTCTACACTGTGCACTGGTTTATTTTTGTTTTTTCTCATGTTCGCGGCACCTATACCGTGGCACGACGGTAACGAGCGCCTCCCCGTTGCTATGGAACTAATTAGTGTACACCTATATTTGGTTATTGTTGTTCTGAGTAATCATGACACGGAAATATTTGTTCGATCGAAAATCGTTTTTATATAGACCGTACAGACGTCAATTATCGATTCTCAATAACCGTCTATCGATGTATCGTTAATGATGACTTTTCGGCAGATCAGGATCGATACGAATTGGTTAAGTTCTTACGGAGCTCTGGTAACAAACTATTGAACGCGAAGGGTGATGGGAGTCATTGAATTTAGGTACCACTTGAGAGTTATTCAGCTCTCGGGCAACAATGTATTTATTCGTTTACGTTTATTTTTTAAATAACTACCATGTACCTATGCAAAACAATTATCTATATTGATAAGCACTATGAAAATAAAACTGTTGATTTTTAACCAATAAATCTTGATATTTTTTTTCTAAATTTATATTAACCCCGAAAACGTTTTCAGACATCAAACACGGAAATAAACACAAAAATCTTTTATATTTATAACTAAATATAAAGAATAGTTGATGACTCATTTTAATATAAAACTCAACATTTTAACTAAGAAAATAAAAACCGTCTTAAATTCATTTTACTGTTGCAGTAAATGTATGTAATCAATATCGTTCAACATAGAATTTCAGAAAAATATTTTATTAAAATCCAACCTTCTTTAAATTAATGCATATTACCATAAATTAAATAATACTACAGTGTATTTAAGCCATGGTAATACATGATATATATATATAGATACAGTTCAAATAATGAAAAATGTATGAATTGTTTTAGATTTTACAAATTTACCAAGTTATTACCATTTTATAATTCGTAATTTGCATTTGTTGTAGTACAATTCGATTAAACATTGTTTTTAATTATTTAATTTATTTTCATGGTGGATTTTTATAATTTATATTTAAAATATAATGGGTCAGATTTGTTTATATATATTGTTGGTTTTCTAAATTTGTGGTATGACGTAACGATTATTTAATCTATTTTTACCTAAAATTTATTATACTCGGGACCTGGTAAATAATTTGACCTATAACAAATATTTAACATCATCTCTTTCGAAAGTTAAAATTAAAACTTATATACTTACTTTCAATATCTAGCTAAAAAGCAGTTTGAACATTTTGAATATAATTGATACTTTAAAAATTCAGATATTTAGTCTTCAAAATTTTAATCTCCACAACCGAGTAAAGAGATTAACCTCATAATTGGTTATTTATAAAATGTATTGAACATTTAAAGTCGTTATTAGTAATACAAATGTCGTTTTAAGGTTTTGATAAATTGTAAATGTTTTTTTTTATTAATACGGCAGTATATTCACCATTAGGGGTATCCTCTGGATGGGGCAAATAGTTAATCCTCTCCCATGGCCTTTTTTCTTCAAATTGTTGCTATTTATTGTTTATATCATGCTAGGAAAATACATAAATATGAATACATATATACTCGTAAAGTTCGCCCTCTATAAAAGGATCCAGGAAATCCACTATTTGCCATTAAATCAATAATAAATTAATGTCATAATTCATAAACAATTATATTATAATACGATTTTCATTCAAAATTATCTATTATAATTACTAAATCATATTTTAATATTTACTTTTCTCGTAATAGTACTCTTTATGTTATTTATATTTATCAATTTATGTATCTTCAAAACAATTATCTAGTTCCGTATTATGATTTTAAAATGTAATATTATCACAAAAGTAAATAAAACTATATAATAATTATATTTTACTTAAATACCAGTTCACGATAAGATAATAATTTACAAAAAAAGATTTTTTTCACAACCATAACTTCCTTATAACATTTTAAAACCACTGAAAAAATTCCATAAAATTCAATTAATAACTTTGGCGATTTATATAAATCTAGTTCGTATATTATACTACTAACCACAAGACGTAGAATCATTTTCATTTCCCAATAATTCAAAATAACGTATAAAAAATGAATTCATATTCAGCATTCCAGCATAACACAATATTCTTTTCATTAAATCGATGATAAATGATTTAAACGATCCCTTGCATTCGACGCCGAGAATCTAAAATTAATTTTGATGGGGTGGTTATACATAGCATTTGTAATCAATTATTCTATCAATGGTACTATAACAGAGCTGTGAGTACTCAAAATACATTTAAAATTTTTTTTGGCCGCGTGGCGAGTTATATATTATTTAAGAATATTTAACCTAAAATCACGACGCAGTACAATATAAAATGAATGTAAACTGGGACTAGGTCGAATGTAATATTCTAATAAACGAGGCGAATCGTCCGAAAATCAATACTGAATTACAATATTGAATTGAATACGGATGATAACACTGAAATGATCAAAAAAATAGCCGTGAAACGTGAATGTGTTTATGCGCAATCGGAAAGCCTTTGTAAAATAATATATTTAATAGTAACAACGTCACCGCAAGTGTTTACGTTTCGTCAAATGTCGCTGATTCATATACGTGTTTTAATAATGTGTGTAACGTATTAGTTTTTCATTAACCATGGATGCAAGTCGCAATTCCGTCATCCGTTTATAGAAATGTTTCGATCGGAATCGAAATCATGGCGGCGACGGCGGCAGGAGCAGCGTGCGCCCAGCGGTCTTACTACACAAAACGACCACGCAGGACGAAAAACGAGTCTTGAACGGGCGTATAATATGGTGGGTGACTCATGCAATGCCGCCGCCGTTCGCCAACACATACGTGACGTCACTGTTAATTTAACGACCACGTATTTAATAGATATTTTTCATACACATAGGGAGACCCTTACTTCCCTATACTTGGACGTGTACAGGATACTGTAGGGTGCCCGCGGATCATGTAGTGACGCCATCATTCAATTCTTTACATTTGATTCGGTCGTAACTGCGATTTGTTTCCGGGATAAAGTTAGAATAATTACTACATCTATAAAATAAGGCTTGGGTCGCTAAGACAATTGTGTCTACCAATTAATTATTTTGTGACTCTAAAATTGGTTGGTTATCAGGACTCGATCCTTAGATCAACTAGAATATAATTGACATCCATAAATATTTATATGAATATATACGTATATATAGTATTTTCAACATACTTAAGCACTCTACCTACTGAATATTTACTATTGCTGTACCATCGTACTTAGATTTAAATTTAAATTTTACAATTCATGAGTCCCAGGCATTAACCCTGGTATTAGACATTAGCACCACTCGAACAATACCAGCTCATTGGTTTATTATTTGCTTATTTAATTGTATTCGCCATAGTGCTAATCGTATTTCAATATTTAGAGACAATTTAAATAAACATTTTATTAAAGTAGTTTGTTATTTATACTTCGATAACTTTGCTCTTAATATATTCTTGAAAACTATTAACAAATTTCAAAACTACCTTTCTGAAAAAAATATTGTACGCTTTTTCAATCCGCAGAGATATATTGTAGGGATGGTTTCGAATATTTTATTAAACAATATCACGAGAACTAATTGTTAGAGTATTTATATTTAGTTTTTAATTGAAAGAATTTACAAAAATATAATAAGTTACACTAAAAAAAAAAATATCAAAACTCATAATAAATAAGTACATTTTTTGTAAATATTTTGTTTTTACGAAGAGAAAAAATCGAAGAAAAATGGTTAAAATGATAAAATGTAGAAAGACACGCGAGAGTAGCAGATGGTATGAGTGAGCCATGGGTGGGAAGCCTATCTGTGTGGTGGTAGTGGTTGAGGGTGACCCACTACGATAGTTGGTAAAGGTGGTGAAAGAAAATAAGGGTAAATATAAAAATAATTAAATGCATAAAACTAAAGCGCTAATTAAATCTGATGTATAATAGTTCATACAAAAAATAAAATATACTTTATTGTTATGAAAATCTAACCTACATTATTAAACTAGTACTTATTATACTATTTTGATCTATGAATAATATATAAATGTTATACCAATAAACTTACTCTGATATTTTTAACAATGAACGGTAATGTTGAATTAAAATTGAAAACTATTTTTTACTTGGAAATAATTTTTAACTAGAAAAGATAGTTTCTTTTTTTTTATATATATATTCATGCGTAAACCCCATGTAATAAAGTGTATTCATGTAGGTATTAACCTGTAGACATAGGCGAATCTACAGGGTGTGCCCTTACTGCGACTCGTATAAACCTGTATAGGGCCCATAATACTAATTTCAGTTACAACGATATTGAGTTTAAACATTAAACATTAAACAATTTATATTTTAATTTTAATAAATTTTTATAAAATGTACCTATAAAAAATAGTTGTTAATTACTACCAGTTATATTATATATTTAATACAATTCTTTGTTATTAATTACAATAAAATTAAGATGTTATATTAAACTTCCAAGAATTTTAAACATAATTGATTAACAATTTAATTGTTGGTTGTGAGTAGGTATGTCCAAAAAAAAATAATTGAGTAACATATATTGAACTTTGCAATATTTGTAGTTTATTAAATTGAATAATTTTGAAACATAACATGTGTATTTTACAGCATGAAAAATAGCATCTAAACTAGGTAATAAAAATTAATCTTAATATTATTTAATATTATTAATATTGTTATTTCAAATGAGAAACATATTTAAACGTGTGATAACTGAGAGGTATTTTGAACTACAGAGGGTCTTTTTGAGGTAAAGGCACACCCTGCTATGAATTCCTAGATTCGCCTATGCCTGTAGACAGTAAAAAAATAAACAGTTTAGATTTAATTATATACAATAAAGTATAAACAATGTTTTTAAAGTGTTTAATAGTTTAACAAATTAGTTTTTAGAAGAGACTAGAGAAAAAATAAACATATTTATTTAGAAGACTTCCTGGTTGCCAAATGGCATTACAGTAAACAACCAAATATAAAATTCAAGAGCAACTTATTAAATATTATAACTAGAGTCTGGATGCATTTACATATTTGTAATTCAGTGTCGGCTCAAGGATTTACGGGGCCTGGTGTGAAATAATTTTCTTAATGAAAGAGTGTTCTTTACTAGACATTTGCACAAGATACATAAATTGGCTATTGGCACAAAAATACATTAACACTAGAGCCTTTTTATATTGATTTAAATAAAATTAGTTTTACTGATTTCATACATTTTTGTTAACTTGCAGTTTTACTAATAACTTAATTTATTTTTATTTTTTTGAATATTTTTTTTATTAAATTTCAATACTTTTTATGTTTGGTATTTACCAAAGAAAAAGTATAAGAGGATTTAATAAAATCTTATTTTTTTATTATTATTCCTAACTAAAAAAGAGTATTTGTTCAATTTGTTGAATATATGTGTAAATACTTGCTTTAATTAATGTTAACATTTGTTATTTGTTCTCGGGATGTTAAGTTTATCTAATTGAATTGCATTAATATTAATAGAAGACAAATTAATACAATATATTCAAATATATTTATTTCGGGTAAGAGTATATTTTTGCATATTATTAAATAAATTGATAAAAGCATATCAAATGCATATTTAAGGATTATTCAATGTGTAAATCATTATTTTTTAAGCTTTTAAAGTGCTTATAAATCCGGACTCAAATTATAATAAACTCTTTTATCTTTTCAATACTTAATAAACGAACAATTATATAACAAATATTTAAACACATAAATAAATTTCGTTTTTAGCTTTACATATGTCTCTCCCAGATTAAATTGCCTCAACTCAATTCCAATAAAACCATTAACAAAATACTTTAATTATATAGCATTACACAGATGTATAATAAAAGTTATAACCCTTGACTAACGATGAATTTGTCCATACTCAACGTAAATAATAATTAGTTAATTCTTTTTTCGACTAACAACGCCCTATTTTGAAAATAAATATTCTTCAAATAAATGTCTTGTTTATAAAACAGTAATCGGGCCGGTTTTAACTTGTGAAAACCAAATATGGAACATTCGTGTTACATGAAACCTTTCAGAATATTAACCTGAAACTCATTAAAATTGCCTCGTGGCTCATAACAATCAATCAATGATTTTCTCCACAATTAATTGAAGTGAATTTGTTGACGTCTATTACTAAAGATTCCATGCAAAAAAAAAACCACACTTGCGATCAAAATAATATTCTCCTTCACTATTATCTTTATTATACCCTCCTGTGCATACAAATTTTACCACCTTTGAAGCAAATTGTGATCGAAAACGATCGCCAGTTAACGTATAATATAAGAGATGAAATATGCCTATATGTATATTTTAAATTTTTTAAAAAATATTTAATATAAATGGTAAGATCAAACTAAAATGAAAACACATTTATTCATTTACAATTAATTTTGTTTATTATTTTAAACAATGATTACTTTCAAAAGCGCTTGAATAAGCAAAGAAGTAAGATGAGATAGAAAGTATGTCAAACACAAAACGGAATGCCTTTTTTTATTAAATATTAAATTATAAACTAACATACTATCTAAATAATTTATTACGACTTATAATACGTTTTTTAGTATTATTTTGAATTTAAATTTGTTTTTTATCTAATCAAATATTCTGAGAATGTTGGACTATTAAATAATCTCAGATATAGAACAAAACAATTTTTTACATAAACATGATATATACTGGTAAATATAATATGATTTATTTTTATTTTTAAATTGTAAATAATTAATTTTGGACTTATAAAATAATATTAAATAACTATCTTAATAATATTAATCTAAATATCTAATAAAATAATATCTAAAATAATTTATATTATGCATATTTTATTTATAAATTTAAATAGTTATTTTTAATTTAAACATTTATACTCTGTGTAAATTAATAAATTATATGTTTTAAAATGGATTTTGATTTCTTCATTATTTTGTCTTATTTTCAAAGTTAAATTTATTACATGAATAAAAATAGTTTTAAATCAAAAGTGATTTTTAATTGAAGACTCAGTTTTGGCGTGTCACATTGTTATTCTTTTTTATTTTATTTAACGAACCGTACAGTAATTATAATAGACTATACATTTCAAAGGCACTCGATTTAAATTCAAGTAAGTTCGAGACTTTTTGTTTTAAAATATTTTAAATTATACTTCGACATTGAACATTTATTTTTGTCGTTGATACAATTCCAAAAGTTATTGTCTGATTTGCCAAATCTACTATTAAGGAAACAAATTATTGATTATGTCAAGATAATCGTGTGTATTCTTCAGAGTTTAAAGTAAAAAAACTTACACACGCATTTTGTTTACAAATATGACGCTATTTGTACACAAGTATTCCATGTTAAGTACACGCCATGCATTTAATCAGTTAATGGCTGAGAATATTAAAAACGGTTTAAAATAATAATATGAGTCAAGGGATTTATTTAAAAAACGACCGGTCAGAAGCCAAAGAAGTCAAAGAGAGTGAAACATCTACCTGCATAGACCATATATGGTGCGTGTTGATTTGTCTGGTAACCAAACGACGACTATTTTAGGATTAGTACCAGGCAACCAGTTAATGGGACACATTATTGCATTAATGTAATTTTTAACCTTCGTTTTATTACTATCAACTATTAATATATATATATGTATGTGTGTGTGTGCATTAACTTTTTATATCATATTTCGTTTAACAATTATTGTAAATAAACGCATCCTTTATTATGCACAGACAATTACATACTATATTTTTATATATTCGATAGTATGAAGTATAATTTTTGTTTTTCAATAGCCGTGTCTAATTATTTTATAAACTACAGTCATAGAAGATGACTTCATTTCATTTATAATATGTATCAAATATATTAAATTCTATGGATGCACATTGTTGGTGAATATTACAGTTATGTTTTATCTTACAGTCACTCGGCTATATTTAAATATATACGAATTGTTTCATATCGTTTTTATTAATAATATAGTTCATATATATGAATGGAATGTTTAAAAATAATATTGTTTCAATTATAACTAATAATTATTTTTATGATAGGCCAATTCACTAAATTGAGATCAATACATTTTTAATTTATCATTCAAAAATACATTAAAATGATCCTTATAAAATAGACGATTATTATTGGCCTATACTTCAATATTGATTTCTGTTGTTTGATTTTGATTAATGTACAATAAATACTAGAACGTAATTATTATCTATAAATTATGGTTGATCATAGATAATTATTGAAAATTCATAGTACTAACATTTTATTTATTTATTTCAGTACAGTAAGTGCTGTAGTTCGGAAAGTAAATTTAATAAATGACAAAATGTCTATAGAAATAAATAAAGTCTATTTTCCGTTTTAAACTTCAAAATATCGAACTAGTCAATATAAATTTAATTACAGGTGTTCTATTAAAACGCATAACAGTTTTTGATATGTCAATGTTATTAATATGGTGATTTTCATTTAAACTAATATGTGAATTATATGTATGTATACATATTTATTTATTTAAAAATAATTTATCACACTGCTGAACATTAACAACTTTAACAAAAAACATAAAGAGAATTAAAAATAAAAAACTACACTCGTTTTAGATATTCACGTAGTATGCAATTTCCGTATTAGTGATAGAATAGATAGTGCGGATTAAAGACATTTTAAATATTAGCCAAAAGAAATGCAAGTCAAAGTTACCCAGTGGAAGTAGTATTAGTATCATATAGTAGTATTATTCATTATTGTATTTTGTGCGTATCCTAAATGATTATATATTATTCTAAATAAACCATCGTCAAATTACGTACTAAATAACTACAGCTTTATACAATCATAATATTATATCATATCTTATTACATCTATATGTATATCACGAAAAAAACGAAAAAAGTTTCAATCCAAGTTTAATGTTTTAAAAGAACCTTCGACGCCGAAGAAGTCACTTTCTGTTTTTGGTTTGCCAGGGCGTTTTTGTTCATCCACTCTGAAACGTTCTTCTTCCAAAAACCACTGTCTCATTTCTTTGATATTATTATATGTATCGACTAAATTAATTAAAAACATGATTTAATGTTAAATATTGTCATTTTATTGTTGTCAAAGTTTTTTATTTTTTTAATTCACCCACCGTTTATATCTTTTATTGATTTTCCACTACCTCCGAATTCAATTGGCATTATTTCTTTAGGCACATGTTCAAATATTGTTTCGGAATTTACAGAGTGATAAAATAACTGAAACACAACATAATTTAATGTATATTTACTATTATAAATGTAAATAGGTATTAAATTGCTTTTAAAAATATATAATACTACTTTTTCTGATAATTCTTTTTTCATAAATGGCTTTGTCATATTAGTTATCATATCAATGAATGGTACGGTGTTTATCGTATGAATTCCTTTTAGACGAGCTGGTAATCCTTCCTAAAATGGATATTGTCTTGTTGATTAAATCATGAATTAAAAGCATTCTTTTTGGTTTTACTTGTAAGAAGTATACGTATTTTTTCATCATATTAATACCAAGACGACCAACATGACTGAGACTAAAACCTTTCATATCGTAAACAATAACAAGTCCGTTGAACGTTCCTGAATTCATTAGTAACATGTCAATAGTCATGCTGAGAGCTTTAATGAAATCTGTTAAAACAAACAACTCTGCCTCAAAACGTTTAGCATGTACAATTATAACTCTGCAGCCATCAGTAGTCGACCCCGGCAAAACGTTGAATGATCTATAATAAGCATTATGTATTTGTAAGTTAACTTTTATTTCACTCACAAATTTTATATTTTATCACTACATTGTTTTAAATGCTTCAGCCACAGGTTTCAGTTCAACGTCTCGTTTTGTGAATAACTCAGGCGAATGAGTACGAAGAGTGAAATACGATTCTATGGTTACTTTAGTTGGTTCCAATCGATAAAAGCAACTATGGAAAAACAGTATAAGAAGTTCATCTGAAAACGTTTATTATTTTTTTAATATTTTTTAATTTTATCATTTATATTATAGGTGTAATATTACACCGATTTCGCAAATTTGCAATATTATAAAATACTTTCATAATAATATGAAATGATTTTATTATATATATTATATACCTTATTGTTATTAATAATATGTAATTTTGAACAATGATTATTTCAGGGGTTGACCGAAGGAAGAGTTAATAGCACCAGAAAAAATATTTAACTATAAGCGATAAAAAAATCAGAAAAAAATTGAAAAACTGGTGTACATATATGCTATAGCTACCAGTATAAACAATTAGATAATAGAAAAACAAGCAATCAAGTTGAGTACAAAAAGTCAAACAATACACACAATGAAATACCTACATAAGGTTAATGATTGATAAGTGAGTATTAGCATAGGCGTACATACAGGCACCCTCTGAAATGTTGTAAATAGAGCTGATGTTTCTCAAATTAATTGTAATTTATTCTAAAATATTTGGTAAAAAATAAATTATATTTAGTAATAGAAAAAAAAAAATGTTTTAAATTTTCGTGCAAAATGATTGATGATAATATAACAACTAAAATTGATTGTAAAAGTACAAATCATAAATTGAAGCTGCCTAAGAAAAATATACGGAATTCAAGGAAACATATTCACAGGGTATACAAGTATTGTAGCTATCTCGGTGGCACATTTAGATAGGGGGGGGGGGGTGAGAAAAATGTTTCAAACGGCAAAAAATTATAGTATTTACTTATGATACTAATGATATTTTTAAAAACGGTAAACAGTTTTTTTATTATTATGTATTAGAAATACCCACCAACGAAATTTGTATTATAAACAATATTGTTATACTTTTCCATAAATAAAATTTTTTGATTTCTTTAACACCCAAAGTTGAGGTGTGTAAAAAAAACTAAGCTACTTCAGAAAATATATACGGAAAATTTGGAAGTATTATTCCCAAATGAATGCATTCATTTTAGGACTTACTTAAAAAGTTTACAAAAGAAGAGTAAAATTATACCTAAAAATATTGAGTTATGTTGGTATTTATAAGACGACAAAATAGTTAGTTAAAATATATCCTTATATTGATAATAATGAGGATGCTTTTACGAATATGAATCTCATCAAATAATTGTTCTGTGGAAAGATTATTTTTATTTTCTACGCTTAAACGTGTTAAAACTTACTTTAAGATTATTCATTAATGGAAAATTGTCGCATTTTTCAACATTGAAACTGATTTAACAATAAACATTAATTTTAATAACATTATTAAATCTTTTGCTTCTCATAAGCCAAAAAAATATAATAAGCCAAAGATTATTTCAATATATATAGTATAATTAAATAATTGATATATGTATTGTATATATGTAATTCAATTAAACTATTTATTATTAATTTATTTACATAAATTATTATGTATATATTACGTATAAAATATTGTCTAAAGCGTTAATTCCATTTTTCTTAATATATTATTATTATTAATATATATTTTTTATGATTGGAATAAAAAGATAACAAAATGTAAGTTTTTAGGATTATATAGATTTATATTATGTATATTACTTTATAGATATCTAAAACAATATTGCGAAACAGCTGATTTAGTAATACAATTTATTTTTTTGTCTAATTTATAATTTCTTTTTTTTAGGGGTAGGGAAGAAAAATTATTTTGTCTCGGGGTACATATTCATTAAAGATGCCACTGGACACCCTCTGAAATACAAGTTTGTGCACGCTTATGAGTGTAAGATGTTACTATATTTGACAATTTTAACTTTTATGTTTAAGTGCTGTATAAACTATAATTATTAAGTGTAAATAATTTATTATTTAATTGCCTGTCAGACAATCAATCACTATCTATTTCCCGTCCTACATCTCTTACTTCGATTTTCTTCCAGTACTAAACTCTATTGAAAAAACAAATGGAATGGACTTCATTCGAATAATTGAAAAAAAAAACAAAGAACAAATGTCATAAATTCCTAAATACTTTTGATACTAAGAATACTTTTCACACTACGAATCGTCACACGAGTTTACATATGTGTTTTAAACGAGATTTCAACACTATCAACTATTCATATATGTGCACTAAATTCTCGTACTTCACACATGTGATTTTGACCGCCTTCTTTAATTCTTTGCGATAAAATGATCTTATTTTTGTTTCATTAATTTCTCATAACATAACTATATAGGCACACTACATTTCAACTAATAAAAAAATGAATCATGTTATTTTATTAATTAGTTCTCGATTTTCAAAATTACGAATCATTCGGATGAACTATTTTTACTATATTATATCCGTATTAGATTTAGAGTAATAAATAAAATGTAATATTATATTATAATACCAAAAGCTAATAAAAATAAAATAAATAATTATTAGTTATGAGCAGGGCTAGGATTTGTATGCAACAGCATGTTTTTTTTGTGACTTCTGATTATTGATTTTGTCAGTAATGTCCACGAATCAACTCATGATGAGATAAATGGTGGTGTTTTTATTTTGCATGTTTTTGCATATTTTGGATAAAATGCATATTAATGCATATATCGAATAAAATGAATATTATTGTATATTTCGATTGTAAAAATGCGAAAAATGCATGTTTTATAGTATATTTTGTAATTAATATTTATAATTTAATATTAATATTTCGTATTTAATTCTAGCTCTGCTGATTAAAGTATAAAACTTGGTTTTTTTTTGTCAAACACTAATTTTATTTTTATAAATATAATCCTATGGTACAATAGGTATGCGATTAAAGATTAAATAGTTTGACGGAAAAAGATAAACACAATTAATAAAAGTTTGTCTTTACTTAAATACGCGCCAACTACATCATGTGACGTTGAACAGAGCTTCAGTCAAAACAAAGCCATACTACGATCCAATCGCCGATCATTCATTTTTGAAAATTTAAAAAAATATGTGGTTGTAGCATGTAATTACATTAACACACGCAGTGAATGCGAATTAAAAATGTTATTAATTTTTAAATTATTTTATTTTATTTTTAAGACAAACAGCCAACCTGTATTTCAATAGATAAATATTTTTTTTGTAACTATATTTTTGTGTTTATCTTATAAAAATTAAAATGTATATTTTTACATATTTTGGTAAATAAAATGCATATTTTATAATTTTTTATTGCATACAAATCCTAGCCCTGGTTATGAGTTACAAATGTCAAGCATACTAGGTGACATCTATACATTCTTTCCTGAAAATAAACAACTACAAATATTTATTACAAAGTAAAAAAAAGTAAAGTTATAAGTAATTATATTTTTTATTTTATACATAGTACACATGTGATTGTTTAATCCAACTAAGTCTCTTTTTTTATCATAGGTATAATAAATAGTATTACTGAGTACGAATACTCACCAGTAACGTGAGGAAGATGAGGTTGTTTAGCTATCCATTCTTTAAGATGATTTAAATCTTCTTCTTTGAGCTGAGGGTTTTTTGTAAATTCATCAGTTACGCTGAAAAATTTCATATTTTTATATTTTTGCGATCACTTATACTCTTCACGACGACCAGTTTTTGACAAGTTGACAATATTTATTTAAACTACAACATTTCTCAGTTAATTTTTCGTTATATACCTACTAAATATAGTGAGCAACAATAATTGTTATTTACGAATATCGCATGCACGGGAAATCCTTGAAAGTTCTGTTGTTTGTGACATACACAATTATTAGGTTCCTATCTACAGGGAATTTTTTTTATAATTTTGTATGTGCACTGTATAAAAGTGACTTTTTATTTAAATATTTTTTAAAAATATTACTTTAATAAAAATCTTCATTTATTTTACTATACAATATTCATACTGTATTTTATAATATTTATTTTCAATCATTCAATATTCGATTATTATAGAATATTGATTTTTACTACAAATAAAGTAAAAATTATAATAAATTTCGATTTTATAATATTGTTACAATATTTATAGATAATTTAAAAATACAAACTATGATACTTCATGGTTATTAATTTACTATCCGTTTGTTAGATCAACATAATTAATTGTTATCTTTGATTATTGCATTTAGTTTGAAATTAAATATTATCATTTAATTTCAAATCAAATAAAGAAATAGATAAATTAAATATACTAATTTAATAATTATTTAATTATTTATAATCTGTGATAAGGTTATAAAATAAATATAACTAATGTGTGAGGACATTTTGACAATCCATTTGATTCTCCAAGAAAAACTGGATTATTCATTACCCTGTATATATTAATGTAACATAAATATATAAATCATCAAAAGAGAAGAAAAAATGTATAATTTGTGAAATAATAGGTGTAGCCTTGTATGAAAATTATGATTACTATTCAAAACCAAACGAATTTATTCTGCACATTGATTAATTTGTAATATTATTATAGGCAAATCATATATTGTACAATATTTATTTTGGTATTATTTAACTTGAGTTTGTGTATAAAATTACTTTGTAGAATTTGTTTCGACAGTTCTACATTTCTCATAATCTTATTTTTTTTATTTTTTTTATGTTTGTTCTTGTTTTCGTAAGTAACACAACTTGTTATAACAATTTATACTATTTTACATGTCGTATAGAAAATGATGTTTTTCTTTATTTCTAGTGTAGCTGAAATAACTTACAAGCTGAGACTTGTTATTTATTTATACCTATTTCATATAATTTTATAAAGTTTATTTCTTATCGTAGTTTATAAGTTTTAAGTAATCAGTAAATAAAACTGACGATCTACTCCTTTTTATTATATCTGCCTGCACGACCATCCGCATTTGGCTGTATTAATCACAAAATGTTAAATTTCTTTTTACTTAATTCATAAATTAAGAGTTTTACCATTTGTTTTAAAAGACGAAGCTTTTTATGAGATTGAAAGATTGGTTAATACACAGATATTAAGTTTTATGGAGACTTCAGATTGGGATACTCTCACAGTAGTTATTATTATAACCGATGGATCAGTAAGATAATGTATGCACAATCACAGTTACGTAGAACTCCCCAAATTACCCCTTTCATTCCAAAGAGTTAACCAAATAAATAAAATTAATTTTAGGGGAACACCCTTCCCTAATTACATAATAAATACAGACAGAAATTGAAAAAAGTAAGATAAATTAGCCTCACTAAAATTAAAATCCATAATTTCGCATATGAATGTGTGGTAATTACAGAGTTATAGGTATTTGGAAATAAATATTCTATTCTCAGGGAAACTATTTAAATCAATGTTTTTTAAAGCTATGTAAAATTTTTTTTTATTGGATTTATGCCAAATGTATCAGTAGTTTGTTGTAGTAATTTTTTAAGGTAATAATTACATTATTAGAATACTACGGGTAGTAGAAAACTAATTTATTAATTTATCTATTGTCGATACCGATTTACATTTACAATTGTTGATAAGTAATTATAATTTATAATAATAGAGTTAAATAATAACATTATTCTTCCTTTAAAACAATGAATGTATTGTTCACATACAATATAATAATAATATAATAATAATTTATAATTTATATGATTCGTATTCATGCAGTGATAAAACTAGGATCTGGGGGCGCGTTATATAATATAACTATTTAAGTATTCATAGTAAATTTTGTTTTTTTTTCAATAATTACTATTTAATTATCATTAAACGCGCTACTCAATTTTTTTGTATTAAAAATACCCTTTGAGTTTATGCCTATGATAGGGCCCTCTTTGAGTCTTGAGTGCCCGATGGAGATATCATAATTTACCCCAGTTGTTGGGCCACTGGGTCTACGTACCCATTACACTTTTGCAATTATTATTTAATATAAATATGTCATACAAAACAAAAACACGAACATTTTCATCAAATTACACTATTTTTAGTTATATAATATCTAGATAGATAATAAAACTATATGTTGTTCTTCAAAAAACCAAAAATAAAAAATTTCAATTTTTAACAAAATATTTTCCCGAATGCAGATTACAGTGGTACTTTAACCGTTTCTCTGGATTCACTATGGTTTAGATCTTATTTAATCGTTCTCGAGACGCATATCGAATTTGCACAAAGGATTTTTTTTTTTTTAAAAAAACTAAGTAATACGATATTATTAATCGTAATCCAAGTGTTGTGCACATACAGTGAGGTACGTTCGAATAGGTATTATACGTCATACTGGAATTCGACGTGCGTTTGAATTAACAAACATTGACAATTATTTTTTAATTACTTGTAACTACATCGTTTGAAATATACCTTATATCTCTGTAAAAACCTATTCATTAATGCAGTAATAGAGTAATACATGAGTATACATTCGATTCAGGATACTAGAGATGACTTTTTCAAGGCAAGTCCGTGTAGCGTGATTTGAAAATTATTCACATTGTATGGTTTTTAATTATACTATAGCGTATTCTACTCCTTGTTCTGCTCATCACAGCGTGACAGTTGCCGTTTAATACTCTTTAACGACCTATGAGTTATCATAATTTCAAACCGCTGACCTACTTACATTTCAATATCAAACTAGACTTAAATAGTTTTAAACTTTGATCGATTATTATGCGGCAGAATAACAATATATCATTACGTCACACATAGCTTGGCTACACTGTTGACTCACCATAATTCTGATTATGATAACAATCAATTGCCGGTGATTTTCAGATAGCAGACGTGCTGTTTTGATTGCTTTTCGAGAACAATCACGTTATTTCGCTAATAATTGCCTTTGAATCTCATTGGATTTCCATAGCTTAAAATGTCTTCGATGGCGGCACTTAAACTGTGTAGAAGTCAACTGGCTAGAAATGTGTGGCGTTACAGGAGCATTGGACAAACGTAACAAACCCAGACTACTCAACGCAGCGCCTTCATTAAGTAAGTAGACCCACTTAATACTTTAATCGCATTCGTTTTGGAGACACTATGTATTATTTTTTTTATACAGGTGTGCCCGTCAGAAACTTTACACCGAATCCCAATGTAGACAATAGTGTTAACGATCAAAGCACTGGTGGTAAGATATTTGTTTCATGTATATCATTGCAAATGAATGGCTTAGCATTTTTTGTTGTTGGTTTTTCAGAAAAGTTGGAATTTCAAGCAGAAACGCGTATGTTGTTGGATATTGTAGCCAAGTCGTTGTACTCAGAAAAAGAGGTAAGTGACGGGAAATACAGCAGTATTGAAATGGTGCATTGTACTGTGATTTCTTTATGGATTGTATTTTGATTTAGGGTTTTTATTAGAGAATTGGTTTCAAATGCCAGTGATGCATTAGAAAAACTACGCTATCTCAGTTTAACAGAAGGGAAATCACATGATCTTGGAAATTTAGAAATAAACATAACTACTGATAAAACAAACAGAATATTAACGATTCAAGATTCAGGAATTGGAATGACTAGAGAAGAATTAGTATCCAATTTGGGGTACTATGGCTAAATCTGGTTCAAAAGTAAATATTTTTATAAATCTAAAATCAATTACAAATTCATGTTTATTGGAAAGTTGTACATATTTTATTTGTTATAAAGGCATTTATGCAGCAAGTTCAAGAAAGTAATTCGACAATTTATCATCAATTATTGGTCAGTTTGGTGTAGGATTTTACAGTTGTGTTTAATGGTTGCTGATAAAGTTGAAGTTTATACTAAATCAATGAATCCTAATGCTACTGGATACATTTGGAAATCGGAAGGGTATTTATTTTTTTTACATTTTTTTTTTAGTAACACATTAACTGTGAATATTTTTTTTTTTAGAACGAAGTTTATGAAATATCAGAAATCTGATAATGTGGGAGAGAGGCACAAAAATTGTTATGTATCTTAAACCTGATTGCCGTGAATATGCTTCAGAAGACACTGTTCGTAATGTTATAAACAAATACAGTAATTTTGTAAATTCTCCAATTAAATTAAATGGATCTGAAAATAAATACAATACAAGTAAGAATAATATTTTATAATATTTTTTTCCCTACCTAATATTTTAATGACTTTAGCCATTATGGTTACTTAATCCAAAATCTGTAACCAAAGAGCAACATGATGAGTTTTTCAAATTTATAGCCAATACTTATGATAGACCTAGGTTTGTGTTACATTACTCAGCTGAAGCACCAATTCAAGTGCGTGCTCTACTATACTTCCCAGAACTAGCACCAGGTTAGTATGACATATTTAAAAATTTGTGTTTATAATTTAATTAATTTTTTATTCAAAATTGTATTTATTACAGGTCAAACCGATTTTTATGATAGCTCTACTAAAGGTGTTTCACTATATACTAGACGTATTTTGGTTAAAAAAGAAGCTGAAAATGTACTCCCTAAATGGCTTCGTTTTGTGAAAGGTAATATTTCAAATTATTTTTTATGTTATTATCTAAATTAAATAAAAAATATTTAGCACAATAAAAATTATTGCCTTATAAAGAGGTAAATGTTTACAAATTACAATTTACACATTTGTAAACATTTGTTTTATCATTTTAAATTGGAGTATTATTTTATAATTTCTTGTAAAACATTAACAATCAATTGATCTATTATTTTAGTTTTTTAAAATCAAAATGTTTATTAAAATGAATTATGTAAAAACTAAAATATTTTTTTTATTTTGAAATCCTACTGTTTTATAATTACCTGCTTACTCTTTTATGGCATAATTTTATTCAGTCTTTATTCAAAATTATATAGTTTTAATAGTAAATATTATAATTTTTCATAGGTGTTATTGATTCCGAAGATATTCCATTAAATTTGAGTAGAGAAATGTTGCAAAATTCTTCATTACTTAGGTAAAAAAAAACAAAATATTTTTTTAAATTTTAACCTAAATATTAATATTTCTATTGTATTTCTAGAAAATTAAATCAATTATTGACCAGTAAAATCGTAAGATTCTTACATGACAAATCAATAAAAGATATCGATGAATATATGAAATTTTACCAGGACTATGGTGTATTTATCAAAGAAGGAGTTGTAACAAATGAAGATCCTAATGAACGAGTTTGTATTTTATTCTTTAATATGCTTTAAATATCTGTCATAATCTGTATATATTGTTTATATATTCTTTATGTAATATATTTTTATTTAGTGAAAATTGTAGGTGTTTCAAAGATATACTGATTGTGTATGAGCACTTAAGATTTAAGACTAGTTAGTTTACATATTAATGGTAGTTTACCTTTATATTTTAGATCAATAACTTGTTTATTGTTGGGTTTTTTATGTGTGATCAAATTTTGATTATTTTTTAAATTAAATATTTTGAAATTCTTAATAATATTATTTTTAATTAAAATAAATATAGATATATCTGAAGTATTAACTAATTTGTTAGGATTTGACAATGTCCACTTCAATCTTTAGGTTTTTTTCTGTCTTATTGGATGATATTATTTAAAACTAAAAATCATTAACTATGAGTAGGTTCAAAATGTTATAACATGATTTTTAAAAGTTCAAAGGTTACAAAATTGTATGTATTTTCTTTGAAAGCTCTTAACATTTTAAATGATATAAATTGCAGGAAAATCTTGCTAGTCTATTGAGATATGAATCATCATTTACTAAACCTGGCGAAACTACATCTTTTGAAGAATATATAAAGAGGAGACAAGAAGGTCAAAATGATATTTACTATTTATCTGCTCCTAAGTAAGGAAATTAATTATTTTTACCTAAAAAATCATTTTTTATCTTTAACTATATATTTGCTTATAGTCGTGCCTTAGCTGAAACTTCTCCGTATATAGAAGCATTGAAAAAGAAAAACGTTGAAGTAATTTATTGTTATGAACCACATGATGAAATAATTTTATATCAAGTAAAAACATTTAAAAATGTCAAACTAACTTTGGTTGAAAAAGAAGTTAACACTGCTAATAATCAAGATTCACAGACTACTGATTATGGTTTGTTATTATGATTTAACTATAAAATAAATGTATTATTGTTTATTTGTTGAATTTATTTATAGGTACTGACAGTTTGAGTCAGTTACAATTAGATTCATTATTGCCTTGGATTGAATCAGTATTAGGTCCTAAAGTAAAAAAAGTAAAAGCTACTGGACAATTAGATAGCCATCCATGCATAATTACTGTTGATGATATGACGGCTGCTAGGCATTTCATTAAAACTCAGTTAAAACAAATGGATGAAGAAATGTTATTTTCAGTTTTACAGCCTCGATTAGAACTGAATCCCAAGTATTTATATTTTACTTTATCTTAAAAATTGTATTTTATATTTTTCTTTATTCTTTTAGGCACATAGTCATTAAGAAGTTACATTCATTAAAAGAATCAAATCCAGATCTTGCTAAATTAATTGTTGAACAGGTAAATATTATATTCAGAGAAACTTATCTAAAATGCAATCATATTTATTCCCATCACAATTAATTTTATTGAATAAGCTAAAAATTTATTAAAAACAGAAAATATGTTAACCAACCTTCATAAATTTCCTATTTACACAGTTTTTACTATATATTTATACTATGTATCTAAAAAAGGTTAACAGTAAACTATTTAATATATTTAAACAAATTAACAAATAGTTTAAGTATAGAAATAAATAAATAAATGCTTAGTCTAGAGTATTTTAAAATTTGTAAAGTATGACCAGTTTCAAATTAAATATTCATCATCAGGTTTATACAAAATTAATAATGTAATTACTACTGAAAATAAAAAAAATAAAATCACTACTTGTAAAATATTTAAAAAACAGCTAAAGCTTTAAAAAAAAAAAAATTCTTAATAAGAAAATCATTATATTAGTATTGACTTATAAGTATACTTTAAAAATACATTCATAACTTTAAAGAATTTTTTTTAAGTACATTAGCTGATTAACTTGTTTAACTAATTTTTATTCCTCTAGGCATTGTTTATAATAAGTGGAGTTAGAATGTTTATTGTTTTATATATTTTTTTGGTTATTTTCAATGTATAACTTCTATTATATTCAGGTGTATATAAGTTTAAAATTGTTAATATATAGTACACTAATTCTAACATACTTTCAAATTTAAGTACCTGGATACCTTGTATATAACATCATAATATTTAATTTTTTTGTATCTTGATCTTATGTTTGTAATAAATATATATCTTATTGTTTTATTCAGTTATACAGTAATTCAATGGTGACAGCCGGCCTTATTAGCGATTCGAGAAAATTGGTGTCTAACATGAATCGTCTTCTTGAATTAGTTATGGAAAAATATTAAAGTTATGGATTCGTAGTTTAAATATATATATTCATTTTGTAAATACTAGAACATGTTATGTATATTTTTTTTATTCATTAAATGTTTGTAAAAAAAATAATTTTGCTGATTAGTTTATTTAATTAATTATTCTTAATTTTTATCAATATTTTGTATGCTGTATAGTGTATAGCATTTATATTTTACATAATAAGTTCATGGGCCTATAAAAATAATGCTAGTTCCTTCTAAATGAAATAATTTTCAACTGAAAAGTTTAAAATTAATAAATTATTTTATTATACAGAATTGTAAGACTACAATTGTAATAATATAAATAACTATTTGTAGATAAAATCATAACTTGTAATTGTTTATTTTAAATTGTGATTATATTGTTAACTGTTTTAATTTTATAAAACAATCAATATTAATGGTTATAAAACATTTTATTAAATAGTAAGTAAATGATTATTTTATATTTTGTAT
Source organism: Sipha maydis (assembly GCA_034509805.1). Classification (NCBI taxonomy): domain Eukaryota; kingdom Metazoa; phylum Arthropoda; class Insecta; order Hemiptera; family Aphididae; genus Sipha; species Sipha maydis. The sequence goes on along the minus strand of JASXSY010000029.1, from coordinate 167,480 downwards.
GTGTTGTATACAAATATAAAAATGGATTACTATTTATATTGTAGCATGATACACATTGATTAATCAAAAAAAAATTAAGTGAGAAGTAGGTGGATTTGAACATAGAAAATTGCCAGTTAATGATTTAAACAAATTTGCAAAAAGTATTCAAACATTAAGGTAGCTATTGCACCGAAAAAAAAAACTAATAATATTAATTACAGTGAGTTCAATGTGTAGGCAATTATCTATAAATATTCTTTAAAAATCGTGTTCAATGATACTGTTTAAGTTAACATGCTTTTAGCAAATTTGTTAAACTCTTTAAATATATTTAGACCAATTAAACACACAGAACTCTGTAGTTCTCTAATTCCTGTAAAATGATTTATTAATAATTTAAACTCTGTCAATGCTGGTTTCTGTATGATAGTAATTGAACCATTATTTCAAATTTGTTATTTAATATTTTATTATGTTAATCTAATTTGTGGTGGATGAAATAATAATGTTATTTTATTTCAAATTAATCGAATTATGTTCGCGGAACTATACATAAAATATAAAAAATACAGGACATATCACTGATCAACTCAGATATGTAGATAGTTTTAAGACTTAAGACATGGTTCCGATTAATTTTAATACATAGGTACAATCACTGATAGATTTGGATTCAAATTTCATGGTCAATTTTACTTAAGGTTTCCCTCCCTCCTCCTCTAATGAAAGATGAAAAACATGAAACTTAAGAAGTATTGACAGACAATATTGTTGAAAATATCATCAAATATTCGAATACATATTTTTCAACGAAATAAAAAACGTTTATATCCTCTTTGCCGGAACGATCCGAGCGGACTGTTATCAATACCGACCGACGGACGATTCACGGCCGTAGATAATATAATTTTATTTTATCACCTATGCAGAAGACTGATATCGTGCATCGCGTGCATTTTGCGTAGACCGTATTTTACTATTAAAACGACTGTCATACGAGCTTCAAGGAAAACGTTTTCAACGCTTTTCCGTATCCTCCGATCTTCCTCGCCGCCGTCCGGAGACTCTCGTCTGCTCAACATACAGTGACTATAATACATGCAGTACCCATCTGTTCAATATTGACATTTCATCTGTGTGGAACAGTGTTGGTGAGTGCCTGCAACCAAGCAACGTCCCGACGGTTATGTCCAGTTCAGAAGTTAGTCCGAAGTAGACAATAGTCGATCGACTGCGAAATGAAGTTTCCGAAACTTGGTTAAACATTTTTCGTTTACGAGTGAACTTCGTAGTAAAAAAAAAAAAAAAAAAAACCACTTGCTCCTTCAAATAAAATTGCATGATTTTACGCAACGATCTACATACATCGAATTGCATTATAGTTTCTCGTAATTCCATCGCATATTTTTGTGTTTTGTTTTATTCAAATTTTAAACTTATCTGTACTCTCTCGATTTATTCAAACATAAACTATGATAATAAACCAATGCATTTACATACAGTATCGAAACGGTTGAGTATACACCATTGTTAATATGGATGTTTTAATTGTTTTCAATTAAAAATTGTATTCATGCATTGGTCAGATTATCTTTAAAATATATTCTAAATTTTAAAATCACACTTTGAAGCTAATACAAAGCATTTATTGTACACAGAGAATATATTTTCTATTAAAATAAAATCTTAAAGATACTTTGATTATTGTATGAATTTTAATAATAGTTATATAATTGACTAAATTTGTACAACCAATGCAAACTTATGTATATATCATTAGGTGTTCTAAATTAAAAGAACCTAAAAATACTAACTATAGTTAAATATTGCAGTCATTATTTATGCTAAAGAAACAAAATTATTAGACCTAAATCAACTTGTATTATGTTTTTTGTTTTTATTTTTTTTTTTTTTTTTTTATAAAAAAGCCTTTAATAAATAAAAATTAAGAGTAACTAATTTCATATTTATTTTTAGCAGTTATTGAGTGACGTGATTTATTCTATTTGCTATGGCCAGCAATGATCAGATGCCCAGTGTAGATTTCAATAAACAGGGTGAAGTTGACAAAAGAATATTGCAACAAATCAAATTTGTTGAACGTCAAAATTTATTGCGTGTAACCAGATTACAGCGTATGCGTAAAAACGCACGCTTTACCGGATTGTTATTAGGTGGTATTACATTGAGCATTTACGGGTATTCCATATATTCAATAAAACAGGAAACATTCTTGGACGATTTTGAAGAACCTGAAGTAATATCTCTTAAGCAATAGTAATTCATAATTCAAAATGTCTGTGAGCCGTATAATTCGGCTTCCCCCCTTGCCTAGTATCAGGGATTTAATTAAGTTGTATAAATTACGTGCTATGAAAGAACTTTCTCAGAATTTTTTAATGGATCCACGATTAGTCAGCCGTATTGTAAGATCTGCTGGATCTCTTCAGGATTGTGAAGTATGTGAAGTCGGTCCTGGTCCAGGCAATATAACTAGGTCCATTATTCAATGTATGCCATCTAGAGTAATAGTGATTGAAAAAGATAAAAGATTCACTCCATCTCTAGAAGTAATTATTTTGTATAATCTTTTATATTGTTTATAAACTATAATTTTTTCTAGCTGTTAGCTGAATCATCTCCTATACCATTAGAATTGATTTTTGGTGATGTGATGAATTTTAATTTAGAACAAATGTTCAATGAAGATTACAAAATGGAATGGGAAGATAAATGTCCAAAAATTCATCTTATTGGAAATTTACCTTTTAATGTATCTACACCACTTATTATACAATGGTTAAAAGCTGTATCTGAAAAGTAAATTGATAATTGTTTTCCAGTGAGTTGAACTTATTTTGAACTATACATTATTTTTAGAAAAAGTGCATGGAGATATGGACGAGTGCGAATGACATTAACATTTCAAAAAGAAGTTGCTGAAAGAATGGTCGCTCCAATAATGTCTCAAGAAAGAAGCAGGCTTTCAGTAATGTGTCAAAATTGGTGTAGAGTTGAACATAAGTTTAATATTCAAGGTAAAACCATTATAGGATATTATTGTGTTACTACTCATTAAAAGTTCTTTGATAACATATAATAATTCAACTTCAAATTTGCTAAATTGTATTTACTTTTAATATCCATAAGTCATATTAAACTAAAATATTATGTTTTGCTATGTCCAGAAATTAAAACAAGCACTTATATTTTGTATAGTAAAAATTAAATTTAAAAAACGTTTTTTTACTTAAAATCCACATCATGTATTACACACATCAACAATACATTTTTCTACTATACTACTCAGACTGTTGTTTTTAAATTTCTTGAGTTGTGATAGGTGTATGAGACTACAATAATATTAAAAATAAAAACTTGTATCTTGGTTGCAGTTTTTTGTACTATTATGATTGAAAAACGTTAAATATATTTTATCTACATAAATATTATTATAAGATATTTTTGGAAACTTACAATTATAAATATTTAAAAATTGTATATTTTTATGTTAATACTTTTCATACAATTTTAATTAAAAAAATTTAATATGCTCCTCTAAACATATAATTATGAAATAATTATTTATTTTATGTTAGTGATATTGGTTATTAAGAGTTGTTGATTTTACTTACTGTCTTGCATCAATCAAATACTTATTAATTAATATTTTATTTAAGGAAAAGCATTTATTCCTAAACCTGATGTTGATGTGGGCGTTGTGCGTCTTACACCTTTGAAAAAACCAATTATTTCATTGCCATTTGGTATTGTTGAAAAAGTTGTAAGGAGTGTTTTTAATTATAGACAAAAACATTGTATTCGAGGCATTGAGTAAGTAAAACTATTTTAAAACTATTTAACTTTTATTATGGTAATTTTTTTTTATTCTACCTAGAACTCTATTCCCAAAACCAGTAAGAGAAAAACTTGCTAGTGAGTTATTAATTGCTGCAGCAATTGAACCATCCACTAGACCATTTCAATTAACAATCTCTGAATTTGGTCGAATTTGTGAAGGATACATGTCTATATGTAAAGATACACCTGATTATATGAAGTATAATTATCGTGATCCAAATTCTAATTATTTAGATTATTGGCCAGATGTTGAAATCAATAATTCATCTAGTTATGAAAACATAATATTATTAAAAGACCAATAACTAAATTCTGTAAGTTTATATCGTAGCACATTAGGTTATACTGTTAGTAATATTGTTAACTGATAATTATGTGTTATTCACTTCATACAAATATTTAAATAAAACTATATTTACATTAAATAATGCATTTTATTTTCTGTCGAAATATGAATGCTTATTTAACATTCTTTGTGTTTGAGTATTTGAATAGAATATTTATTATAAATATTTATTTATTTGTTATATTAAATTCATATTTTAGATTAATTACTATAATTTGAAACAAGAAACTTCTCTGACCTATTATTTTTTATTGGATGAAGTTTATACTTACCACTTGGTCCAACCCTTATTTCACGCTATGACCAGAAGCTATTGAGTTGTATTCAGCAGGAAAAGTTTATTTTTATTGGACGAGTATACTTAATCACCACTGATTGGAATTTATACTTTATTCATCCATTAAAATCTTGGAAATACTGTGTATATTTAATGATTATTAAGTGTACACAAATTTGATGTATTTTATTATCAATTATAATATAATAAACTAAAATAACATCTTAAAGGTATGGATTTCAATACAAAACATAGTTGGTGAAAACTTTTTTATATTTTGGAAAATTATTGATGTAAATTGTATAATGTATTATTGATAATTAAATAAGTTTAATGCATTTCAGTGAACCCTGTAGAATATTAAGTAAAATTAAATTATATAAAGCCTTGTGTGACTAGGTACTCTAAAATCATACTTAAAAAAACATTGTGTTTGAAAAAAGATAAAATAAGTTACTCCGTTGAGTGCATAGTAGTAATTAAGAATGTAATGAAAAGTTAATTTATTTTTACAATATATATTTACTGAGCATTTAAATTCTAATACATTTAAATATTTCTAAATCAGTTGCATAATAGGTGAATATAATTTAAATTAATTGATAAATATATTTTTGTTGCTAAAAATTAAAAATGTATAGTGAGTACATAATATCATGGAAATAAAATGGTAATGTACATATTAATTTAATATACTTTATAAACAAAAAAATATGCCTAATACCATCTTGAATATATTAATTAGTTTTGTGTTATTTAACTATATACTAGATGGCAGATTTGAATGACTTGATTTTTAATTGTTAAAAATTTAACAATACTATTGGACCTAAACAGTCTCATTAAAATACCTCAGAATGATTAATATTTTATTAATCTATTTCAAGACTAGTGAATATTTTAAAAATAAAAATTGAGTAAAAAGTTTTACTAAAATATTCTACGAAAAAAGTATATATTATGTATTATATAATCATGACTCAATCGCTTTCATCATCTGGGCCATCTTTATTCTTGATGTTACTAAAATGGTTCATTAATTCTTCTTGAAGTTGAAGAACATGTTCAATAGGTTGTGGGCGACCATCATCACCAATTTTACATGGCTGTATCACTCCCTCTCTAAAAAAAAGTAGTATTTACAGAATCACTATAAGTCATTATTATTATAAGATAGGTACCGAGTAAGTTTGTCCATTTTAGAAACTAATTGCATAACTTCATGTTCTTGTTGTTCGACAGACATGCACTCAAATGGATTAGGTTTAGGTGGTTCGTAGCAACCAAGAACTGGATTTATTCTAAACAAAAAGCACTTTATAAATTATAGATTATAATATAAATGTTATAAATTATAAATTATAAGTTATAATTATTAAACACTGATGTTAAAAATAAAAAATTACTGGTCTTTGTATCTTAGGTATTCTTCAGTATCACTATCTTCACTGTCTGATGAGTAATCTGGATTTGATGTTTTGCAAAGTAATCCTCGATTTGCAAACAAACCGGCTGCATTACCAAACCCAGTGTACTTAATCATACGACCCACTAGAAATCATATTTCATACAACCATTATTTCATACATAGTCAAGTAATATTATAGTGTAATACCATTTTCTTTGCATAAGACAAATAGCAATTCGGCAACCAAGTCTCGTAGACTCACATTAGGAGTAGTAAGCAAACGGCACAATTTATTACGTAATGTATTTCCTTGTTCAGGTCGATTAATAACATCTTTCAAGGGAGGTAATATTTGTTGTCGAACTTCGCAACGAAATTTTGCAATAGATCTTGATCCTTTTAATAGAACCAACAGTACAGGCGAAATATTTTCATACAACGGATTCTAATAGCAATTTAGTAAATAAAGTATAAGTTAAAAAATATTTAATGTAATAGCTGATAAATTGTAATTTTAACTAAAGTCATAAAACACAGTATCATACCTCAACACTAGACAATCTGTTATCGAGAAAATTTAATATCACTTTTAAAGCATCAATATCACACCAATGACTTTTAATTAACAACTGATCTAAGCAAGTTGGTGGAATGTTTGTCAATAAGTTTACAACATTGCTAAAATGGTAGTTAATTGATATAAGATATTATATAATAAACATAAAGGAAAATTATGGTTATATATTTCAATTACCAAACAATTTTATCTTCAAATGATGGCACAAAAGTTGAAGTGACAAGTAAATCACGCAATATAGAAATTAGTCTAATCCAAATGGAATAATCATCTTCTTCGGGTGATTCATTGTTTGGAATCACAGTCAAATTAAATAATGTTTTCAGTATTTCACAGCTAAGTGAAACATTTTCTTCCTACAAATATTATCTTTACTGTATTTATACATAAATATATTATACATAACATTTATTATGTAAGAAATAGATAAAATTATATAAGTACTTGTAAGTTAGATTGATTGTTTTTAGAAGCATCTTCGATGGTCTCACGTAGTATATTGTCCAAGACTTCCATTAGATATGTAAGCCCATGTAACTCTTCTGTGATTTTTAATCTAGGTTATAAGATTACATAAATATATTGAGAATAAAATCAATGTAAATTGAAATTCTACCTTATATCTTTGTTAAATGCTGTCAGAAGAAATAAAAGTTTGATATCAAAATACTTAATAGCATAAGGAATATTCTGTTCAAAGTATGTTCTTAATCTGAGTATAATACAGTCTACTGTCTTATTAGAACAGCACACCTCTTGTGCCACTTTACAGTTATAAACTATATTACACAGACATTTAAGGCCTTCTACAATAACTGCAAAAAAGAATAATAGATAATAATTATCCATCAATTATATTATCAGGATACACATTAATTTTTAATATTTAAAAAGATACATTATTAAGATAAGTCATTAACTGTTTACAATTATATTTTAAATCTCTACAAAACACATTAGATATATTTATAGATAGCAATAAACTAATTTAAATTAATTTTTCTATCTAATTTGGATGAAGGGGATGTTCATAGAAACTTACCATCAGTATTTTCAGTTGTTATTAGTATGCACAGTGAGTCTTCTACAAGATTAGCGCACTGAAGTAAAATGTTTACATGATTTTCTGTGATGATTTCATTCAAATGTGTTTTGTCGCGACTAGAAATTACAATAAAAATTATGATTACTAAAAGACATAAATAATGAATTATGTACTACCCATAAATGGTTGATGTTGAAATCAATATTATTTGGATTATAATTTCTAAGAATTAAATATTAAAAGAAGTAAAAGAACAAAATAAACTCTAATACTCAGCCTCAAAGGAGCCTGTTTTGATTACAGTTTGATATCTATATTTTTTACAAAAAGTAGTACGAAAGTATTTGTTATTTTGTTCATTATGGTTGGACAAGATCATGAATTATTTTAATTTTATGTCATGATTGAACAGTTTACCTTAGAATTCGGATGCAGGTCAAACATTGTTTATATATGCTTTTGCTACTGTCCACCGTCAAGCATAGGAACATAGACTCCCATAATTCTTTGAATGTGTTATTCTCATGAAAGGAATAAAAATTAAATGTATCCTTGTGCTATAAAAATTACAAGTATATTATATCGATCTTATTCATTTCGGGACACCGCATAAGTGTAACTCACTTCTTCGATAATAGCTTCGACTAATGTTTTCACTTGTTGGAAATTATTTTGTTTGATGGCAGCATTAATTTCTGATAACATAGCTATTTTTGTGCAAGCTACGTGATAGGCATTTAAATATAAAAACGTTTCCTTTGATTTAAATCATGGGTACTTCAGCAATACATTAGTCAACATCACTTCAATAAAATTTGAACAAATTAAACAAATTATCGAGTAAGTTTAATATAATAACAATTAACCGATGGTTATGAAATTGTCTACTAAATTCTAAATAAATATGTGTCTAGTGTGAATAGGAAAATGTTTATATTTGATTAGTATTTAAACGGCGGTGTTCCAAAAACATAATCGATTGAGTTTTGTATTATTCTACTACCGAGACGAGTCTTACAATGGTGATTACTCGTGTAATATCACTTGTATTGTATATTCTTATCACTTGAACATTTTTATCACATAAACATTTAAAGCCCAGTCTAAGAATGTTTTTGCCTTGCAATAAATTTTCAAGACATGAAGTAAAAAGTTTGAACTTCAAGCACTAAAACAGAAAATAAGTCACCACCTTTCTGAGGACCGGAAATGTCCGCCATTTTAGATTTTGGCATTTGATTGCTTTTTAACATTATCTTTAAAAATTGATGATAAGAATAGTACCTAATTATAACAATTGTAAAAATTGTAAATTATTAAGTTTTCAACTAGGAAGTTAATATTTGCTGAATGTTTTAACTAGAACTCAGTGAGTGTGTAATAGATATGCCATAAAATCTATCCGCCGGTCATTGTGACCGATGAAATGTCAAGGGTATAGTATTAAAGGAATGTATCAATCAATTCTTAATTTTCAGAAAAGCAATTTAAAAAAATTTATTTTCTATTTTGATAGATGCGAAAAAAATGAATTTAAAGTTTTGATTTTTTTGTGTGTCCTTATTAATTGTTAACTTGTACTTTATCAAAATGTCTACTAATAAATACTTTAAAAAATTAATATTTTATGCTAATAATAAAAATATACCATTTTTGGTGGTTACGTTTCTTTAATACTAGACCTTCGATGTGTAGGCGGGAGAGGTATAAAAAAACCTTAGAATAGGTCGGTTTATGCATTTGTTTCTGTGTTTTTCTATACGGTAAATTTTTTTTATAATATACAGTTATAAGTATTGCAATTTTTTCTTCGTATTTAACGATTTTATTTTTTAATTTGTTACTACATAACAATTCGCGAACACAATATTTAAATGTTCATCCGAAATAAAATAAAATAACATAACTTTTGTGCGTATTAAACATGTCAACTTCAACTCCCCATTCTTTCAAGAATTTCAGACGATATTAATTCCTTCCTCTAAGTTGCCATGTAAAATTACTGTTGACTATGTTGTCTTCGAGCTTTCGTTGCTGTTTCTATAATTGTTAACTTAACTGTATCATATTAATGTTATCACTACAATTATGTGGTCGAAAAACAAGAACACAAAACTTTCAAAATGTTAGTATTTATAGCAAACAAATTTGATTTTGGACATCCATTAGCTGCCAATCTAATCACAGAATATAGATCTGACAAGGAAGAAAAATTAATTGAGATCAAATGGATATCCATATTTTTCTAATTTGAATATAATTTGTACTTATTAGATCTTTGTAAATTAAAATTAGAATCTGTGTTAAAAATGCAGTTATTGTTTACATTTTAGGTATTTAAAAAAAATAGATTTGATAATTATAGTGAATAATGGATTTTCTATATCTTAGATTTTGTGTTAAGCTCTGTACTATAAACCATGTAATAATTATTCAAGTTAAAATGTTCGAAGATTTCGAAAAATAAGCTTTATCTGGAGAGTAATTAGACTTACATTTTATTACACTATAAAATGTTCTATCGCGACCCAACAAATGTGTACGCTTTCGTTCGTTTCGTAGGACATTCTTTTTTTAAGGGACTATATGTAGGCAATATTTAGAATTTTCATTCAAGCATTATAGTGGTATTATTTTATTATAAAGGAGCTAATTACTATGCAGTCATTCCGTTTATACTATTGATTATAATATATCAAAAATATATTATAATATATATTTATAATCAATGGTTTGTACTTTTCACCCACTATTCCTAAAATCTGTTTCGTGGGACCTAAGGGTTTGTAAGGAGTATTGATTTTTCAATAACTTAAAAATTGGGGTTAAGTTGGAATGGACATTGGGGTTCCATTAAAAATAAACTATTTTCTAAGGATTCCATGCTTAAAAGTTTGGGAACCACTTATTTACACCAGTGGTTCTCAACATTTTAGTATTATGGTAAGAAAAAAATAAAAATAAAAGGTCCCAGACTCACTAAATCTTAAAATATAATATTCAATGTTGATATGTTCTATGTTTTTTCTAATAAACAAAAAAAAACATTTTTTTTTTTTTTAAAGCTGTTTTTTTTTTTTGGTTTATTTCTCTCTTTAATGTCACTTTTTTATTTTATTGTTTTAAACGATTTTAAACGTGTTTAAGTTATTATAAATTTGTTTTAAATTATTTTAAACGCGTTTAAAACCGTTTTAAAAAATTTTTTAAACACATTCAAATTCCCTATCTAAAATTAATAAGCAGTTTCTTATGAAGCACCGAAACACAGTGTATGTGCTCACTAGCGACGCCCGATGAATTCCATATCAATAATATTGTACAATGTATGATTGCTGGTAGCATTATTTTTATTATCTAATGTTCTATCTACTCTGTGGCAATACTACAGTTTAGATTTAACCACGGTCTTAGAAGATAAAAGATCTTCTAAGACCGTGGATTAAACCATCCAGATAGATAAGAGTATTAAGTATTCATATCTATCTCGACGAATTGGTTCGCGTCCTTTTTTCCCGAATCGAAATTCTGGAATGATCTTTTTTCCGAATAGTATTTTTCCCGATAGTCCGTATGCCCGAAATCCTTTTTACCTAAATCAAAAATATGTAAATAAATTAAATAATTAAAGAAATACAAAGAGATACAATTTTACAAAACAATATTATGCGCAATTGCTCGCGAAAATTGCAATTCTTCGTATGAATCAAAATCAGCTAAATTGGACATAATGCGCGTTAAGAAATACATAGGTACACCGGCTATATGATTAAAACCATACTATGAATATACTGAATGTACTACATGAATATACTATACTTGAACAATATAGTGCTTATAATTTTAATATTCACCATCTGGAATGAAGCATATGGTTAATAAATATGTACTTTAAACATACATTACCTATGCAAGTTAATTTTGTTAATAATGTATTCTTTTGATTGTTTTTTGTTTACATTTCGGGAACAATAACCGTCGGTAAAAAGGCTTTCGGGCATATGGACTTTCGGGAAAAATACCGGTAACCCGGCGGATTAAACCACGGTGTAGAGAAGAATCATCACTACACCGTAGATTAAACTAATAATCGTGATTTAAAGATATCTTTAATAAGGGGCATAGCCCATTCGGCTCCCGATTTTCCTAAACGGCTCCTGTTTTCAAAAAGGTCAATTCCCTAACGGCTTCCGTCGAAAAAGGTTTTACCAACAGGTCAATTCCCAAACGGCTCCGGTTTTTTACTACACAAATTCCTTCCCACTTCATACAGACTTAGGACTGTCTCAAAAGAGGTGTGGTTAAAAATAATTTATAAAACAGTTTAAGACTTCTGACGGTGGTAGGTAAGGAAGGCCAAATAAATATTTCAGAGATTTTCCTATTTCAGAATCTTTGTTTCTATATTCTGATGCAAGTCCCACTGACTGAATTTCCTGCCACCAACTTTGACCCAAATGGAATCTACATCCCTTTATTTTTACTGATGGACACGTTTTTCGAATTGTAAAATGAATAGCCTCTTCAAAATCGGTATATGTATCTATTTAAAACACTTATTATGGTCGTGATATCCAATTAGCCATGAACACATATACTATAGATTATATATCGATGATATACGAGAGGGGAGCCGTTTAGGAATAATCAAACAATAGATGGGAGCCGTTTGGGAAGCGACGTTAATCAGATATAATTAAAAAAAACCGGATGGGCCTCGCTCTGCTGTACAGTTAGGGGTGGAGTGCACCTCGCTTATAGGATAGGTCATTATTATAATGGATTTGTTAAATTTGAATGCAATGATAGATATCATTGTATACGAATAACGATTCTGAACGGAGTTCATATGTTTGTCTAGGATATAATACATTGTTATTTATAAACATTGTAAAAAGTATATTTTATTTTGAAACGAAAAATATATTTTTCAATTAAGATGGGTTGGCAGTTGCATACAGCGATATAGTTTGTCAGTCTAGAACATTCTACATTATATTATATTTTACATGTAATTTTATGTCAATATTCGATGTTCAAACGCTTATAAAAAAAATTGTGCCTATGGATTTTAATAATTTTTGAATGACATTAAGAACTACTTCTGTGGAATCTTCGATTAAATTTTCAAGTATTTTATAGTAGCCAAATTTTTTTTATCACCGATTATAAAAATAAAATGTAAAAAAATCAAATACTTTAAATGCCTATAAGTGGCTTAAAAATCAATATAATATTTTGAAAAAAATATTGCATAAAAGAAATACCAATCTTAACAGCTGGTAGAAATTTCAAAAATCTGCGACTTATACTTTTTGAATTATAACAAATATTTAAAATCGTTTGAGAATAAATCGCTATTTTATGCAATTTCGTAAATATTTAAATTTCAAACAGTCATAAAATTTTTTCCTCTAAGTTCGGTAGAAATTTTTTTAAAGATTTTTGAAGAGTAGCTTATAGATAACCTAGTATTAAAATTTTGAACCTTAAGTATGAACAGAAAACATTTTATGAATTTTTATCTACAAAATAACTTGCAAATTATCGTGATTTTTACACATTCTATACAAATTTGAGCATTAAGGGCTTATAAAAAAAAATTGAGTTAACCGATCACCGATATTTTTTAGTTACGATAAGTTTAACTTATTATAAACCTAGTATAAAATTTTCAAGAGTTTTCGCTTAACCAATTAAATTTTATAGATGTTTAAAAACAAAAATTTTACAAAAATTGAAAATTTAAATTGTCTATAAATAAGTCGAAATATGTCAAAATACTTTGAAATCTTAACCATGTATAGAGAACGTCAATATAAAGATTTGGTGAAAATTTCAAGTTGTTGCGGTTTTTCATTTTTGAGTTAGAGCATTTTAAAAAAAACCAATATCTTTGTCAGTCTAGAACATTCTACATTATATTATATTTTACATGTAATTTTTTGTCAGTATTCGCTGTTCAAACGCTTATAAAAAAAATTGTGCCTATGGATTTTAATAATTTTTGAATGACATTAAGAACTACTTCTGTGGAATCTTCGATTAAATTTTCAAGTATTTTATAGTAGCCAAATTTTTTTTATCACCGATTATAAAAATAAAATGTAAAAAAATCGAATATTTTAAATGCCTATAAGTGGCTTAAAAATCAAAATAATATTTTGAAAAAAATATGACATAAAGGAAATACCAATCTTAACAGCTGGTAGAAATTTCAAAAATCTGCGACTTATACTTTTTGAATTATAAAAAATATTTAAAATCGTTTGAGAATAAATCGCTATTTTATGCAATTTCGTAAATATTTAAATTTCAAACAGTCATTAAATTTTTTCCTCTAATTCCGGTAGAAATTTTTTTAAAGATTTTTGAAGAGTAGCTTATAGATAACCTAGTGTTAAAATTTTGAACCTTAAGTATGAACAGAAAAAATTTTATGAATTTTTATCTACAAAATAACTTGCAAATTATCGTGATTTTTACATATTTCGTATAAATTGGAACTTTGAGCACTTATAAAAAAAAATTGTGACTTACGATTTTAGATTTTTTTTTATCAGTTAAGGAACAACTTATAAGAAACCTTGTATTAAATTTTCAAGATTTTCTGGGCAGCCAAAAAAATTTTATCATTATTTAAAAAAAAAATACTTAAAAAAATTGAAAATTTCAATTGTCTATAAATAGCTCAATAAAAGTCAAAATACTTTGAAAATTTAATGGTGTATAGAAAACGCTAATCTAAACATTTGGTGAAAATTTCAAGTATTTACATTGATTAGTTTTTGAGTTATAGCAAAATAAAAAATTGGATTATGTCGAAAACTGGTTTTGCGTAAAAACTCCTGTTTTTCCCTTATTTTTTTAGGGTTTTTCCCGTCGCATTTAAAAAATATTGAAAATTTTACCAAAGTACCAACTAGATTCACTTTCCTTTCAGAAAAGTTGCTACATAAGCATTTTTACTGCTAAAAAAGATGTCGTCAGACACAAAAAAAAAAATAAAAAAAAAAAAAAACACACATCATTGTAAAACCAATAGATTCCATCACTCCGTTCAGAATCTAAAATATCTTTTAATCCTGCTATAATAATTTAAACTGTGTTGATACGGTATATCAAAGTTTATCAATACTACACGATGTTGATGTCTACATCTTGCAGTACACTTACGCGGCGTTTCAAAAACTATCGTCTTCGTCACGTCCGTGAAGTTGGCCCCTCCACTTTGTCATATCGACTTCAAACCTTCAACAATATTTTGGAACTAATTTGGAACTATTTGGAATCAAGTTTTCAAAATTTGGAACTTCACGCTTTTCCCGGAATAAGAGTTTTTCGGTTGGGGGGGGCCAACTTCACGCAGCCCCCCCCCCACTTTGACCTATCGGCTTCAAACCTTCACCAATATTTTGGAACTAATTTGGAACTATTTGGAACCAAGTTTTCAAAATTTGGAACTTCACCCTTTTCCCAGAATAAGAGTTTTTCGGTTCGGGGCAAGCTTAATCTTATTCTATTATCCACTCGTCGTAAAAATACTGGAGATAAATCAGTCTAAAATGTAGACTCTAAATAATAAACAAGTTACTCTAAATTAGTTAGTGGCAAAATAAATTGTTTTCCTATCTTTCTTTTAGAATGTATTTCTTTCGGTGCATTCAAATTGCATGCTAAAAAAATAAATATAAATTGGAATATCTGAATTGCATACCATTTAACCCCAAGTTCATTATCATGCACTTATATGTACAACTTGAACTTTATTTTTGACTTTTCTAGTTTTGTAAAAAGCCATGAGGAACCGAAAAATTGCCCTCAATGACTTGACAATGCCTGAGTAACATAGGATAGAACTTTTTCAAGTGGCTAACAGTTGTTTACATGGTGTATATATTCATACATAGATAGGATAATTTTAACGATTATAAAAAATATTCTTCCTACAGTCTAAATGTCAATTTTAAATACTCCGAGGTCTCCCTTTAATGAGCATAGCAATACATTAAGGGCACATATAGTCCAGAGTTTAAATATTATATTTCAATAGTTAAAATATTGTTTGCTCATCATAAAGACATATTATAAAATGTTCTCTGGTATTATATAAAATTTATAGGTATGCAAATTAATTTTTTTACCTAATTGAAAAACAGATTTCTAAAAACAACATTTAAGTATGCATTAAGAAATATAATTTTTAAATTTAAATTTTGCAATTTTAAAATTTGTTTTCTTTTAGATAGCTCATTTTCCTTTTTTAAAGCATTAACAAATTTTAAATCTCACAATTTTAATTTATTATTATTATTTGTTTTTAAATCTGTAGCCTATATTAACCTTAGGTAATTCGGAAAACTAGATTCTAATTAATTTCTAATAAGTTTCAAAATGTTGATGAATATTTTAAGTCGATAGGACAAAGTAGGAGGGGTTGCATGGAGTTGTTCCCCTCCAAACGAAAATCTTTTTTTACAGGTAAAGGGTGAAGTTCCAAATTTTGAAAACTTAATTCCAAATAGTTCTAAATTATTTTCAAAATATTGGTGAAGGTTTGAAGTCGATAGGACAAAGTGGGGTGGCTGCGTGAAGTTGGCCCCCCCAACTGAAAAACTCTTATTCCGGGAAAAGGGTAAAGTTCCAAATTCTGAAAACTTGGTCCCAAATAGTTCCAAATAAGTTCCAAAATATTGGTGAAGGTTTAAAGTCGATAGTACGAAGTGGGGAGACTGTGTAGAGATGTTCCCCTCCAAACGAAAATCTTTTTTTACAGGCGTCATAAGATTACACGTCACGGCGGCAACCTTTATATTTATGCATGAATCACAGACGTGGTCTAGGTTATACATTTATATTTTTTATTATATTCAACAAACATTTGAAATTAAGACAATTATCATAAGCCTTTGGGTTTTCACAAAAACAAAGTAAAATTTTTCAGTTCGGTGCCGACCGTCGTAGAGTAAACACGCATGTTACTCCTTATCGTTTCCCGATAGCGTCATGCGTTTTATATTCAATTACCTGGTTGTTGCGTAACTATATACGCGGCCATTCGATATGTATCGAAATAACACGCACAATAAACGCAATCTATCGTCATCTCCGTCTTCTCCAACAACTGACGAAAAGAAAAGCAAAATTTTTGTCACCCCAAATAGGTTTGCCGCCCTCGACGATGGCACAACTTCCGAACCAGAGGTATTCAGTCCACCCCCAGTCACAGATGAGCTACTAGTTCAAGGGGATAATTCAAAGAAAACGTCTACTCAACCGACCAGCGACGGATCTAGCCACAGCGCTCCGACAATCTACATTAAAAATGTCACTAACTTCTCAAAGCTCAAGTATGATATTATTTCCATTTTGGGCCCAGACGCAGTTACCTTTAAGTCTTCTATGGCATTCATAACGATTCGTTCGGCCAATTACAATATTTTTGCTAATGCTGCGTCTATTCTTAATAAGAGCCGTGTGTCTTTTCACACACACACACCTCTACATTTGCGGCCAATTCAAGCTGTAATCCGCCACTTACACTACTCCACTCCCACCGAGGATATCAAGACAGTCCTTGATGAATTGGGATTTTCTGTCCTTAACGTTAGCAATATTCAGAATAAAAAACAAAGGCACCGTTGCCACTATTCCTAATCAACCTTGAACCAAAGGAACACAATCTAGAAATATTTCAAGTAACTAAGTTATTAAACTCCATAGTTATAATCGAAAAGCCCAGAAAATCTCGCCAACCTCCCCAATGCAAAAAATGTCAAGTGTACGGACATACTCGTAACTGGTGTAACCATCAACCACGTTGCGTCAAATGCAGTGAAAACCACCCCACCGATGAATGCACCAAATCTCGTGCCACACCGGCCAAGTGCGTACTTTGTTCCGGCGCTCATACCGCCAACTATAGAGGCTGCCCAGCCTTCAAGCAGGAAAAAAAATATTATCTCAAGAGGCGCCTTGCACGAAAAATGAATAACACAGATAATAATGATACACCGGTTCCTCCAGCAGTCCCTCTGGCGGCCAACATTCCAACCGAACCTCCTCCTATCAAACCGAAAAACTACGCAGAAGCAACGAAAAATCACAACACGAATGGTTCATCTTCAACCATTCTGTCCAACTTTATTTCCAATCTAAACGCTATTATTACTCCTCTTATCTCCCTGCTAACCACAGTCCTTAATTCACTTCTAACTAAAGTTGCTTAGTTGTTATTATTTATCATTGTTAACAATAATCACCTCATTATGTTTTTATCTTATCTTTTTTCTCTCTATTATTTTATATATGCTAAAACTATTATTAACATTATATTCATACCAATGTTATCGTTTAAATTGTACACACAAATTCTATTTATCGTTTTAATCTAATTGTCGAACTATAATAGTTTTATTGCTGATGGTTCTAAAATAAAAAAAAAAAAAAAAAAAAAAAAGTAAAATTTCTCCCGTAATAGAAAAGTTAAAGGCTGAATAGAAATATTAAATAATGAGTTATTAATATGTTATAGATATTTTTATTTAATTAATAATTTTCATAAATATATATATATTTTTTTTTGCAATTCAAATAAATGTAAAAAAAAAAAAAATAAAATAATTTTGTTTAATCTTTTAGGTTTGTGATAAATAAAACTAAAAATTTGTATAAAATGTATTTTTTCGATCAATATTTTTGTACGACTTGGTTAAGCCGTAAAATATTCAATATAGGTATTTGACTCAGTTGATATCTTAAGTTTAACATACCAAGCTTAAACCTCCGAATAGCGTCCACGGTCCAGTACTACATTGTACATAATTTGTTGACTATAAAAAACCGAAACGACGTCTGTGGTCAATGACATTCAACAAGAATGTATTTAGATTTAGATACATCTAAATAATACGGGTGACATTCCCTACAAAACTCAAAGTTGTCAAAATTTACAATGTATAAGATACATTTTTTTTCATAAAATAAATGGCGGAAAACCAATTAGTTTCATTAAAACCAAACCATTATATTATTTTTTCCAAGTAAAAATGGTTACGAATTAAGTTAATCCAAAACGCATGTTATTTCCATCATAAATATTTATGGTTTCATTATTATATTTTTTTTTTTTTTATTGTGATTTCCTTTTCATAGTCTTCATGATTTTCATTGTTCACTATAGATTTTGTCCAAAATGTACCGTTTAGTTTTTAGTCCAAAGCATATTTTTTTCGTCGTTCGCGTTAAAATTATTTGAGTTAATAAACGAATTCAGGGAAAAATGTTTTTCATAACATACTTATTCTGTTGTAATTTTTGTTTAGTTCTCTATAAAGTATTAGTTTTGCGTATTTTTTAAACTAACCCTTATAGTTTGTACAAATGTCAATATTTATGTTTTACTTAGGAACAATTGCCCAAAATAGTATGTTTTTTTTAAATATTTTGAAAAAAAAAACAATTTGGTAAGCCATCATAGTGAAACTGCACTAAATACAGGTAAAATTATTAAACTTACATTTTAATAAATAAGAAAATCTATTGAAATTCATTTTATTTATATTTCTCCAATAAGAAATTACCATTTTGCGAGCTTTTTTCGAATAATTAAATTCTTGTCAAAGGGACGTTTGGAGTAGGTAAATCCCTCATTTATATACACTTAATTATGATCAATTGAGCGCACATTCCAAGAATAGTAGTTTTTTTCCAATTGTAGTTTAAAAAATACGGAGGAGGTAGCTATTTTTTATTTTATGTAACCCACAGAAAGAGACAGATAGAGATAAAACGCCAGTGTTTGAAAATCGACCATGGATTTTCATGTTTCCATCTTACACAATTTGGCTACAGAATAATCTGTCATCTGCTATACTTGGAAGACTACTAAATTTATTGATTATCACACTCATAAATCCATTTATAGACAATATCATACACCATACTTTCCCATTATTTTATATAACTGTCGGGAGATTTTTAACCGGGGATTTTATTTCCTGTGCATTTTTGACGAGAAATTCATTTCCAGCAATTTTCCCCCATGTTTACCATAATTATTCAATACGTTTTTGATACAATAACGCGACAAGCGTTAATGCCAATTGCTTATCAAAAATGTTATTGTGTTGTGTTATTATTTATTTTATTAAATGTCCATGAATAATATTATTCATGTAAACGTTAGTGAGGGAAGGGTGGTATACGTATTAAAATCATTGACGTAATGAAAAAAAAAAAGTCAACAATAATAAAAATTAATAAATAATTCGAAAACGAAGTGCGGAGTGTCGCGAGTGACTCATGATTTTGTCGTGGAAATTTACCATTAAACATCAGTCTTCGGCTCAGTGCCCCTCCGACAGGTGCATAAACCAGCACAAGAGGAGGAATATTGTCAGTCACGCACAATGCATTTCGCTCTCCATACGGGCCTAGTAACCAACGTGCAGTTGTACAGTTCAGCGGTATAGTGCACATTTTGAATTTTTGTTCGTGGTTTTTTTAAATCGCATCTAAACAAAGCGGTGGATATTTGTGTGTTAACTGGTTTTTATTTAAATTAAATTTAAATTTTCGTTTTTATTTTTTATTTTTATTAAACAAAACCGATTTATTTTATTTTATTGTTTTTGAGTTTTATTTGGTATGTGATGTGTTTGTGTTTGATGTGTGGAATACGAGAGCCGAAAACCAAACGGTTTTAAACTTGTGAGTGAACATTTTATTTAATTACATTTATTATACTCAGTAGAAATAAAATTTATTTATTTAAATAACATATTATGTTATACTGATAGATTTTTACATTTCCGTTGTTTTATAATTATAACATCATTAGTGCAATAATACAAAAACCTTTCGTCATAATTTGTACAGTAAATTTATAGTTTTCGTGTATTTGCTTTGACTCAATAAAATTGTTCAACAAACTTTCTGTATCATTATTATAAATTATGTTTTAGTTAACTATTCTATATGCATTATTTATTTTTATGGAGTTAACGTTGGTAATAAAATACTAAGCACCTAAAGTCACTTTAATTGTTTGTAAGCTTATTGACCGATGTTGTTACATTTAAGTTGATGTATTGATTGTTGTTATAATTATACATACGAGTGGTTTCCTCATTTAACTTTTAATTGTAAATCATAATTATTATTTGATATTTATACACGAAGAAATTTATTATTATTAAGATTAATTGCATCAAAGTATGTGAAAACAGTTGTTTTTATAGAATATAATACTAGTATGTTAAATCAAAATAATTACTCGGTATAATAATTTGAATAGTTGTGCGAATAAGCAACATAGATATTTTGAAAACAATGAAATTATTCGATTTATAGTAACATTTTTAGTATTCGAATAAATATTTAAAATTTAAATTCAATTATATTTAAACATTTTTTTAAATACAATTGAAAACCTACAAAATGAATTTTCAATACGATTTTCTGATTTTTACGTACAAGAGAATAAAATCAAATTGTTTCAAAACCCTTTTTCTGTCGACATTGACGATGTTGGATTTAATTTACAGACGGAAGTCATAGAATTGCAAAACAACGATATTGTTAAAAATGCTTTTAAAGAAAGTAATGACCTAAAAATATTTTATTCAAGTCTTTCTGAAATAGATTTTAAAGGCATTAAAAGTTTTGCTAAAAAAATTATTACTGTTTTCAGTAGCACATATATTTGTGAGCAGACATTCTCAGTACTTAAATTCCGAAAAAATAAATATTGTTCACGATTAAGTGATGAACACTTGAATGCTGTTTTAAGGATATCAACATCTAATATAAAAGCGGATATAAATGAATTGGCGGGAAAAATTCAACCTCAAAAATCACACTAGTAACTTAATATTTGTATACTAAAATGCATTCAAGAATTAATTAAGAATTATTTTTAAACTTTTAAAGTTTCTCTACGAATGTATTTAATTAAAAATTAGTTAATAAGGACACCCGCAATGTTAAATTCATAATATGTTTGTTGCTATCTGTAAATATACGAGTATTAGTATTATTTGTAAAAATTATATTTTTTAATATTTTAATTTTGTATGCGGCCCTCCATAAAAAACTGAAACAAATTATGACCCGTGCTGGTAAAAAGGTTGCCGATCCCTTTATATTATATGTATAATATAATAGCTCTTCAAATCGAAATTATTTTAACCAACTGTAGTTTTAAATACTTAAATCTATCTATAAAAATATTAGATATTTATAACTTAAGATATCTAATATTATTTATAGTTTCGTTTCTAGATTTGGATTTCAAAAGATTTTATTTTCATTTTGACACTCGTATAAAACTTATACCTAATGCCTGGATAATAAATTACGACAATTAACTAAAAAAATAATCAAACAATCAACTTTCGCACTTAAGTTTGTACATATTTTCTTTTACGTCCCAGAACATCTAAACATCAATTTTAAAAGATATTTTTGATAAATGTCCGTAAAAAATAGTTTGATCAGTATTCAAAATTAAATAAAAATACATATTTATCTCATAAATCATAATCATAATCATAATCATTATTGTTTATTTTTCTTAAATCTTTAAATTAATATTTTTGACATATCTTAAAACTTTTTGTGACTATAAGCGTTTCAGGCTATTACTTAAATCCAAAAATGAACTTAAATGTTGTTATTTCATTATTTGATAGTTAATGGACAATCATTATAATTTGTAGTACACGTTGAAGTTTTCATTAAAATGCATTTTTCTATGTTGTGCTTTATTAGGCGTAACCAGTTTGTAAATTACAAAAAAAAAAAAAAACATTCATAAAAACGGTTTGAAAAAGTTTTTGTTGCTAAATATATTTTATAGTCATGATTATTGAATTAATGTAGATAATCTGTATTAATAAACATAATTTATAGTCTATAATAGTTATATTAATTATGCTGCTGCTCTTAATAAACAATAAACACGTATAAATAAAGAATATATTATTATTCAACTAAAACTAATTGGTCACAGATGTTAATTACTTACAAGGTCGTTTTTAAAGTTTTCAATCATAGTTTTTCAAAAAATTCTTAACAAAATCGTTAAAAAAAAAAATCAAATTTTGTAATTTAGAAACGTACAACTTTTATTGATTATACATTTAAGCAGACGTACGATATTTTTGTAGATTGTGATCTTCAAATACTTCTCATATATTTTTGATAAATCAAAATGTTTATGAATGGCTTTTCAAAATAAACATTAATTATAAATACTTGAAATTGAAAAAATATTTAACTGTGTTATACCGTATTTGAAAATTTTATCCGCATTTAACTCCTAATTTCCAGGTATGGAAAAGTGTAAAAAATGAGCGATATAGTTGTTTTAAAATCAGTGGAGCTGGGACGGGTGTCTAAACATCTAAAAATCACTGTAAATCGTAATTTCATATAGATTAAAAAATGTATAGTTTGAATATGAAAATAATTAAGATAAGAAAATATCATTGAAACATTAATTCATTTTTCCTTCATATATGAGCGTTATATATGAAAATATGTAGAGCACGATTTACAAATGTTTACACTTAACCTGTTGATTATAAAGTTAGTAATGCTCATTAGACTATATTTATTTTCATTGTAATATACAACACAAAAGGCAAATCTGGTGAAAGGGAGTATTTTTCACCTATATATTGTTGCCTGTTGGTATTATTATTAAATTACAGACTCTTGATTACTATTGTTGATGGGTGGACCCATTGTAAGTGTATCATTTTTACGGCACTGCGCATTTATAGTAATAATTTGATTTCTTCTCTTAATCCTGAATCTGATTCCGTTGTGTATATGGTATACACACCGTATAATGCAATATGCGAGAATACATTGTCATGCGATTTTATAGATACACAGATGTTTAAAGCATTACTTTTCATTCGAAATACGCCGCCAACACAATATTTATATGTATGACATAACTAGAGAATTCTTGAATAATTTATGTTTATTTAAAATAAAACAAAAAATTTAGTGAGACATAAAATGCGTTAATAAATTAACAATAACTTTTTTCAGACTGAAATCAATAATAAGAAAAATCATTTTTTCACAGGTTCTAACAAATTTTTTTTACAGTTAATAGTCTTAATTTTTATATAACATATTTATAATGATAGTGCCGTCGCAAGCTTTTGTGATGCCCTATACAAATGCAGTACAATTCCTTACACCTAAAAATATCTAACTATTCTAAATTGGTAAATTATGGATCCCGGAATTTATTTATTTTACAATTGCTTAAGTTTTCTACTCACTAAAGACGGGACTAATTATGTATTAAAGAAGTATTAATACTATTATATTTTTATTATAAATATTTTATTTATACTTTTGTGGAAAAATAATAGAATAATTTAAGAATCAAGTACTCGTATAATATAATATTTATGCATGATGTAGTTTTGATAATTAAATCTAAATTATGGTATAAAATAGGTTCCAGACGTATTTCACTTTTAGTTTAACTATGCTAGGACTTATCTGACTAAAATAGTACATAAGTAAATATGGTCTGATTTTATAATAATACAGTGCAGGTACTATAGGAAATAATTTGTTCTACGAAGTCATCGTTATAACATTATAACAATCGATGCATTTAATTGCTCTCGTTCTTGAGAAAAGAATAAAAAAATTGGCCTAGTTGTAAACATTGTTGAGTTTAAAAATATTACGTACAACTTATAGAAATATTTAAAAATACGTATGAAGTTTATTATTGAAGGCT
This sequence comes from Sipha maydis, assembly GCA_034509805.1. NCBI lineage: Eukaryota > Metazoa > Arthropoda > Insecta > Hemiptera > Aphididae > Sipha > Sipha maydis. Next base: position 143,207 of record JASXSY010000029.1, on the reverse strand, counting down.
GAGATTTTAATTTTTTTTTTTAATCGATATTTTTAATCGAAGTATTCATATAATATGACATTGTAAATTGAACATTAAATTTATTATTGCTGAAATAACCTAATGACACTACTGATGACACTAGTTATTCTAAATTTTGAAATTATTTTATTGATGTTTAAACATTATTGATAAATTGTATTTATATTAAAGTATTAACTATATGTGAAAATCATATTTATAATATTTTAAATTTTGAGAACTATGTTAGATTTAGAATTTACCACAAGTGCCTGTTTTTTTAGTTTTAATGTACTTTTTACTGTTCTTAACATCATTACTTTGGGTAGAAACATACTTGAAAGTTCCAATTGTTAATTCGAAAATGCAACATAAAAAGTAACTTCTCTATAACGGGTAATTTATAGTTATACCAACATACATTTTATCAAAGTTAGAATTTCGGTTACCGGTATTTTTCCCGAATGGTATTTTGCCCGAAAATCCAAAAACCCGAAACCTTTTTTGCCGAATCGAATAATAATATTATAGTTTATAATTTATAATAAGTAGGTATAAAGCGGCCAATCGCCTATGTTGTATAATAAAAATAAATATATATAAAAATAAAAGTAATAATAATAATTTAAAACATAATAAATGCTATAGTGTGATAATTAAATATTTAAAAATCGTTCATTTATAATAAGTACCTAAGTATAAAGCGGACAATTGCCTATGTTGTATAATAAAAATAAATACATATAAAAAATAAAATTAACAATATAATATTTTTTACTTACAAACAATATTATGCACGATCGCCCTCAAAAATTGTAGCTCCTGGTATGTATTAAAATCAGCAAAAATGGATTTAATTCGAGTTTGAAAATCTCGCCATTTTCTTTTTGGCTGAGATCTGAATTTTCGTCCTAGACTCATCTCCGAGTTCATTATCTCTACATCGGCTTGTTCTTTTTGGAACTCACTGAGAGCAGAGTAAAGGTCGGGATGATGTTTTCCAATAACGAGCTGGAAGGCATTCCCAGTATGTTTTACCGTTGATTGGTAATTTAGACCACACGTACATAAAACCACCGTAAATTAATTTTGTTTCGCCCAAAATTTTAATTTTAGTCATGATGGTAGTTAGTAAAGTAAAATAAAACAATTTTTACAATAAAACACACTAGTTTGAAGTGGAAATAGAACGACTGTCGGTAGCACGCAAATAACGCGAGTACGCGACACTACGATTACAATATAAATATATTATATCAGTGTAAAATACAAATCAGTTGAATGTTTATGTAACGGCGGTGAAGTGTGATAAAGGCAAGATACCTGTACTTTTTCATAAATATTATCTTTATCGCCACATAAGTTGCCCGCGGGCCGCGACAATATGCTATTAATTAGATTTTGAAATTTTTTACTTCGGGAACAATAACCGTCGGGAAAAACACGTTCAGGAAAAAAGATTTCGGGTTTTTTGATTTTCGGGCAAAATACCATACGGGAAAAAGTTCATTCGGGAATTTCGATTCGGGAAAAACGGCGGGTACCTAGAACTTCAACTTCGAAATGTCATACATTTTATTTTCAATAATTCATTTTTTATTCTAATTTTTCATTTACAATGTTTGAAATCGATATTAATCTTATCCTACATAGGTAGAGAATTTAAGTAGTTATACAGCTAAATGTCTAAGTGTCAATCACTTCTTATTTTAGCATTTGGTACATATCTGCGAAAATAAATATTTTTAGCTTTCTAGATCATTCTAATATGAATTCTAATATTATAATAATAAATTGGTTAATATATTAAATAATAACAACTATCTAACAATCTTAGTAAAAAATAATATACAAACGTAGATTTTCCGAAATTATTTAATTTATATTTTTAAAAATTATTAGGAATTTTAGGAAATGAGAGAGACATTGACATTGGCATGTTAAACTACGTGAAAATTCATTCTCTTAAAAATTGTTTTTTACTCTAATAAATTCTTTTCGGTACCTAATTGTTATGAAAATGATGCGTTTGGCCAATTACCGTACTAGTTTTTCATTTAAAAATTCAGTTGTAGGTACCGCAAAACAAGAGAAGCGTCATTATGTGTGGTAGTGTGACAGTAATAATTATTATCATAAGACACCGCATCGTAACAAGAATACATATGTGCTTACACTCTACAGTTATATTTACACTCAACAGTATAGCATTAAACTACAAAACAATTATGTGGTCCGTTATTGTGGTTAAGACTTTACGAACATTGTTGAGTGTGATGAACAACAAATATTTTTATTTTTTTTAATAGAAATATTATTGTACCATCTAATATAATAAACAACGTTTTCAGGTAGTTATTTTACACCTTCTCACGTGTTTTGTAAAATGTCGACCTAATTTGTAGGGTTAGAGGTTATAAATAGACACGTATAAAATATTGCGTGAAAATACAACCGTTAACGTTGGACATTGACGAGTAGGTACACGAGACGATTTCAAAGTTGAAATGATTTGATTTATGGGTCATTAGTTCATTACACTATAATACGAAAAAGAAAATTCGTAAATTCTTAAATTTTCTTTTACATTTTTATGGCAATGTAAACATTAGAGAAAAAAACAAAAGTTCAATTGATTTTTTAATTTTTGTATATAACTATGGAAAATAAATTATTATTATTATAGTACACAATAGAACGGACATTAGAGTAAAATATAAAGAAGTATATTAACGTCATTAATGTCGATGTCAATGTTGTTTGATAAAAACAATCATTTATCGACTTTAAATAATAAGTTTATTCGTATTTTAAACGGTGCAATTATAAAGTGTATAGTACCTGACACGAGTTCCAAAATATGTAGAGGATCATCAGAATCATCTTTAACTAATATATTTTATTTACATGGTTGGATTACTGATAAAATGTAGGTAATATATGCAGTTATTATTTATGATCATAAGTATAATACTTATGTGTCGTAGAAGGATTGAAAAAAATGATCTCAAAATAAATAATAATTTGATAAACTTATTGAGATGGATATTGTGTTTGTAACATGGGTTATGAACTGATAGGCTTGAGGATATTTTTTCAAGTAACTGTGTTATGAGATGATTATTATTAAAGAATTTTACCTTATACAAAGTCATTTTTTTCAGGTAGATACAGGAATGTTACAACGTATAGAATGCTTACAAAGACCATAGGATGCCTACTAGTTGGAGCTTTAATTTCGATATGCTTAGGACATGTTGGAAGCCAAGGTAAGGAAATATATGAAAATGTAAATTAGATTTTTAGAATTTTTAAATAGGTTTTCTTATTTTCTACGTGATAAAATAATAATAAGATGGTTAAAAATACATAGTGAACCTAAATCGTAAATAAATATTTTAAGATACTAGTTGAATGATGTAAGTAGGTATATAGTAATTATAATAATGATCTATAATATTAAATGTCTGATTAGTAAAATGAAATAACGTAAAAATATTATGACAAATAATATGTGTAAAATGGTATTAATATTATAATTGTACTCATTAGACGTGAAAAAACTTCAAAAAAAGGTCTAATTGTTGCTGTTAGGGTATACCCTAATACTATAAAACTGTATTTTAATAACATTATAATGTTATTAAAATACAGTTTTATATATATTGCGATGTAACTTCTAAATGAAATGTTCATATAATGTTTCTAGTGATAAACTTGTGTTATGTAAAAAACTAACAACATTATGTATAGATATAACAAAAATAATGATTTATTAAAGTATTTAAAATACATGCAATTATTATGCAGATGCAAAATTTGTATTAAGAAAATTTAAACAGCATAAAATCTATGAAAAATTTAGTGGAACTAAATTATGATTAACGCATTTAATATGATTTGGATGTGTTGGTTCATCAAAGTTAACGATATTCATATATAATCAATGTAATAATTATTAATTAAGTTTTGGCTTTCCCTATGATTGAACAATTCTACAATAAATCACCGGCTCAAATCAGTCACGGAAGAAAGAACGAATGGCAAAAAAAAAAACGTTACAATTAAGTACCGTAGGTAGGACCCAACGGTCATTTCATTAATTTAATAAAGATTTAATATAAAAAGAATGATATTAAAATCTAAAGAATATTTTCACAATTGTAATACTTTTAACTATTGATCTGTAAATTTTTTTAATTACTTTCTATCCATAAAGTTAATATTACACTCAATTTTTTGTAGGATTATAATCGGAAATGAAAGTTAAATTAGTTTTTAATGTCTGTTTATTTCAATAAAACTTTATATAATAAATTATAATTTACAATATAAATGTTTATATATTACTGAAATATTTTTGTGCATCATAGTAAGTAGTATTTTATGATATTTCTATAGTTCATTATTAAATATTTTAAAGCTACATTAGTATTCAATGATTGTTTGTTTGTACTATTATAATTATATATTATAAATATTATAATTATATATTTATGTATACTGATTTGATAAATTAGATTGATAATCATAAAAAAAATATTAGTTTTATAATTTATCGTGTACTAGGACCAACCAACAGAGTTCGGAGTACCTTTTATACTTACTACTCTCTATGTCTCGTTAAAACGCGTATACGAATTTATCGTCAACGTGTAGGTTACACACGCTGTAGGTATTTAGTGTTACTTTATAATATACGAGTACAGTTATATAGATGACCAAAAAATAGTCTTTTATGTCATTTTGAATGTCATGCTGAGAGTTCCAAAGCAAAATTTGAATAGTAATATGATTGTTGTTGGTTACTTTTTTTAATTTAATTTGAATTTTTTGATCTATTGATAGTTTTAGTTGTATAGTACGTATATTTTATTTCACTACCGTTTAGACCTGCAACCATTCCAGCATTTTTTTCTTGAGTGATATATATTTATTATTGAATTCACTTTTTTTTTCAAAAAAAAAAAACATGTAAATGTTCGTATATATTCTTGTTATTATTTTTAAAACATAAATGACAAATTGAAGATTACATAATGATACTCTGTATTTATACTAGTTCAATCTGAGGTGTAGTGTTGAAAAACTAAAGGTTTTTAAATAGAACAACTGAGTTATAGTAAGTTACGTAGAAAATCATGTTTTTGCGAGGCAATTCTTAAATGAGTTTTTTTTTTTTTTTAATTTTAATAAATCAAATAAATTGAGGCAGGTTTATACGGTTCATTTACAGACTATAATATAGTTATAGTATTATGCTAAATTATTACGTTTATGTGGGATAAAGTACCAAAATAAAATATATATTTATGTGATAAAAGAAAACCAAGTTACTTAACAATTGTTTACTTTTAACAGGAAATCTTAATTAATTAGTAATGGAGGTTAAGATAAGGATTTTTGTGGACTGAAAAAATTATATTATATATTTACATTATTATATTAATGATTGATACCAACAAATTCAGAGTGTATAACTATAATTTCGATAACGGACTGTCCAAAACGTTTTGTTTTAATTGTGCAACTGAATAAGAACAAGATATAAGTACTATTGTCTATTGATTAGTGTATTTATAATTGTTTTATTCTCATGACGAGAGCTCCAAATATTTGACGGACCATATCCGTTTTCCGGTCTGCTTGACCATTCTCGAAGAATTTGCTTCGGTTTTGACAGCTTGCTCCTTTGTAATTTTTTTGAGTAAAATACTAAATATATTTAATTAAAGTAGACACGGTGTTTTTTCTTTATATTGAAAACCAGTATTTTCTAACGACTGACACCTCCTTTTACCTCCCCATAGACAACATAATAATATGTAATATACATTATAAGTCAATGTGGTCGGTAGGAGGTTCCCGAGATAAATAACCAATTCCCAGCAGCCTACCTTGCACCTGTGTGCTTTATGAGTAACCGTACACAATCTAGATAGTAATGAAGCATCTAGTCACGATCTGTTCTTTTGTCAGTAGTCCAGGGCGGCGGCAGCACGCATTACTAATTTTTTTATAATTATATGTTCTTTTTTTTTTTACATACACATACATGTGATCACATTGTACATATAAAAAAAAACGGGTCATGTATTCGTGTCCAGCATTATTCGGAGATCAGTAAATTGCACATGCAAGATTAAAGAAAGTATTGAAATTTGAGTATTGACCATCGAGGCTATATGTACACATATAGCGTAACATATAATATTTCAGTAAATTTACAACTTAACTGTACAAATATATTAAATTATTAACATTCAATCCGATTAGACTTCGGAAGAATATTTTTGATTCGATGATGCAATCAACTATAAATTATAGTAGTATTAATGTGTTGTATACGTTTTTTTATGACTCAGTAGATTATCCTAAAAACAATAATAATAATAAATAAAAGGTTCTTAAGTACAATAGATATTCAGAAAAATAACGTTGAACAATTTTATCAACATACATATAAATAGGTAAATAATTATAAATGCAAAGTCATAAGTTGAATCATATTTTCGTGTTCTTCGAGAAAAATAATTCGCCCTCATCCAACACCAATTGATAATTTATGAATATTTGATACTTTCATTTCGAAGCGAATTTTTGATCACTTATACGCTATTGTCGATTCATCGGAGTGGAGTGGTTTATTATGTTTGATCACCCAGAGGTTACTAACTACCCGTATTTGATTTCTCTCGCTGTAACTACGCCACAGACAATTATATTAAAGAGGTCAATAAAAATATTAAGCATACTGTTATTCATACACATAAAATAATTGATAATGTTACAGTAATACAACGAACATTTTAATTTTATACCTAGACAGAAGTACATAATGTGATTATTTTATTCACTATTATTAAACGTGTTTTAACTAGAAAAATATATAGAAACCTAATTATAACCTACATATTTTATTGATTTTCTTTACATTTAATATATTAGTTAATTTTCTACAAAACATAATTAATTTTATCTTTGGTTTTATTAATATGAAAACTGAATTCTATAGATTAAAAATTGTATAAGTATTAACTACCAAATGTACAAAAAAACAATGTAATTTATTATTTTAGATTCTGAACGGAGTGAAGAATGTATTGATTTTACAATGATGTGTGTTTTTTTTTTTTTTTTTTTTTTTTTTGTGTCTGTCGACACGTTTTGGGGCAGTAAAAATGCTTCGATTGCCTTATGTAGCAACTTTTCTGAAAGGAAAGTGAATCTATTTGGTACTTTGGGGGGTCAAAAGTTAAAAATTTCCAATATTTTTTAAATGCGACGGGAAAAACCATAAAAAAATTTGGGAAAAACGGGAGTTTTTACGCAAAACCAGTTTTCGACATAATCAAATTTTTTATTTTGCTATAACTCAAAAACTAATCGATGTAAATACTTGAAATTTTCACCAAATGTTAAGATTAGCGTTCTCTATACACCATTAAATTTTCAAAGTATTTTGACTTTTATTAAGCTATTTATAGACAATTGAAATTTTCAATATTTTTAAGTATTTTTTTTTTAAATAACGATAAAATTTTTTTGGCTGCCTAGAAAATCTTGAAAATTTAATACAAGGTTTCTTATAAGTTGTTCCTTAACTGATAAAAAAAAATCTAAAATCGTAAGTCACAATTTTTTTTATAAGTGCTCAAAGTTACAATTTATACGAAATATGTAAAAATCACGATAATTTGCAAGTTTTTTTGTAGTTAAAAATTCATAAAATTTTTTCTCAACTATATTGTAATATATTATTATGCGTATTTATTCTAACATACATAAATAAGAGTAATTTATCGCAAATTATATTGCAGCATGTTGTGAGTTACGTAGTAGTTTTATAGATTTGTATCTGTGCATAAAACACAGATTTTACTCATTTGGATTTTACATAAATACTTTATTTCAGGTTTAGGTTTAACGTTGTTTAGACATAAGCGTAATGTTTTATAAACCACAAGAGTTACTCAATCGAGATTGAGATTATATCTAATCGAAAGTCATTTCTTGAACCAGATCGTCTCAACATGACCATTATTTTATTTGTCTGACACTTTGGTATGAAAATTCCACTAGACCGTGGCTCGTGGTATCAAGTTCCGCATAAATGATCACTATAATAACATCATAAAATGGAGGTAATTCCATAAATAATAGTTATGTAGATACTTCTTTGTTACATAGAAAAAACTATTCTTAATTTAGGCTATCATGTAATAAATATAGTGATTTTCGTAGTATGATTCGAATAAATTCTTCTAGTAAATTAATCATATATATTAAGTAAGATCCCAAAAAAATATTTTTTAATTTCACGTTGATATTAAATATTATGGGAAGGTTTACTGTTTCTCTTAAAATGTAAATGTTATTAAGAAAAAAAGTTAAAAAAAAAAAGAACCGGATGGGCCTCGCTCTGCTGTACACTTGGGGGTGGAGTGTGACTCTTCATAGGATAGGTCATTATAATGGATTTGTTAAATTTGAATTCAATGATAGGTATCATTGTATACGAAAAACGATTCTGAATGGAGATGATATGTTAGTCTAGAATATAATACATTGTTATTTATAAATATTGTAATAAGTATATTTTATTTTGAAACGAAAAATTTAGAAAAATTGTCTATAAATCAGTCAAAATACTTTGAAAACTTAACCATGTATATAAAACGTCAATATAAAGATTTGTTGAAAATTTCAAGTTGTAGCAGTTTTTCGTTTTTGAGTTAGAGCATTTTAAAAAAAAACGATATCTTTGTCAGTCTAGAATATTATACATTATATTATATTTTACATGTAATTTTATGTCAATATTCGCTGTTCAAACGCTTATAAAAAAAAATTGTGCCTATGGATTTTAATAATTTTTGAATGACAATAAGAACTATTTCTGTGGAATCTTCGATTAAATTTTCAAGTATTTTGTAGTAGCCAAATTTTTTTTATCACCGATTATAAAAAAAAAATGTAAAAAAAATCGAATATTTTAAATGCCTATAAGTGGCTTAAAAATCAATATAATATTTTGATAAAAATATGACATAAAGGAAATACCAATCTTAACAGCTGGTAGAAATTTCATAAATCTGCGACTTATACTTTTTGAATTATAAAAAATATTTAAAATCGTTTGAGAATAAATCGCTATTTTATGCAATTTCGTAAATATTTAAATTTCAAACAGTCATAAAATTTTTTCCTCTAATTCCGATAGAAATTTTTTTAAAGATTTTTGAAGAGTAGCTTATAGACAACCTAGTGTTTTGAACCTTAAGTATGAACAGAAAAAATTTTATGAATTTTTATCTACAAAATAACTTGCAAATTATCGTGATTTTTACATATTTCGTATAAATTGTAACTTTGAGCACTTATAAAAAAAAATTGTGACTTACGACTTTAGATTTTTTTTTATCAGTTAAGGAACAACTTATAAGAAACCTTGTATTAAATTTTCAAGATTTTCTGGGCAGCCAAAAAAATTTTATCGTTATTTAAAAAAAAAATACTTAAAAAAATTGAAAATTTCAATTGTCTATAAATAGCTTAATAAAAGTCAAAATACTTTGAAAATTTAACGGTGTATAGAGAACGCTAATCTAAACATTTGGTGAAAATTTCAAGTATTTACATCGATTAGTTTTTGAGTTATAGCAAAATAAAAAAATTGATTATGTCGAAAACTGGTTTTGCGTAAAAACTCCCGTTTTTCTCAAAATTTTTTAGGGTTTTTCCCGTCGCATTTAAAAAATATTGAAATTTTCCCGTCGCATTTACTTTTGACCCCCCAAGGTACCAACTAGATTCACTTTCCTTTCAGAAAAGTTGCTACATAAGGCAATCGAAGCATTTTTACTGCCCCAAATCGTGTCGATAGACACAAAAAAAAAAAAAAAACACACATCATTGTAAAATCAATACATTCTTCACTCCGTTCAGAATCTAAAAAACAAATTTATTTAAAAGTAAAATTGAAACTCTTAACGAGAGAGAGTGAGAGACTGACACAGAGATATCTAAAAAGCAATTAAGAACGATTTATTAATAAACACTAAATTTGCTTCAGAAATACATGAAAATGCCAGGACCACCAATCCAGAAATAACGAAAGACTGAAACATTTAGGAGTATCTGTTATATTTTTGTTTTCAAGTCAGCAATTTGTTTCATAACTTTAAAATGTAACCAGCGTGTCCGTTTTGTTCGTTCAACAACATTTTTGACCAGTCGACCTAAAATTTTAATAATAATTAAGTGGTCGAGGAATTTATGCAGAAACATTTTAATAATTTAGAGATTTTCTATCGAATATTAAAATGGTTCACGGTACAGAATCATCGGAACGTCTGAAGAATACGAATTAATACAGTTCGAATCACTTAAAACTAGAACAGGATTGCTCTTGACTTTTATATTTATCTATAATTACATTTAACAGGCGTGAGTCTATGAACAATATAGACATAAAATAGTACAAACAAAACACATTTGGCCATCAGCAGTATAAAGAAGAATATATGATGTTATAGTAAAATAATATAAAAATAAAAGAAAACAAGCAGTTTCTCAATATCAAAAGAAAAAAGAAATTAGTGATAAGTACAATAGCAATAAGAAGCATATATAACTGCAAAACAATGGTTCATTAGTTGAGTGATTAGAGAAAATGATAGGTTGACAAGTGTAAATTCAACTGAAAGTCACTGAAATCAATTTGGAAGCGGTGCATTTCCAATATGATTCCGATATGTTCAACGCGAAAATATTGTTAAAACTGCGCGAAAAAAAAATGGGGATCATGACTTCAACGGCCCACCGTGTTTGAACGATTAATGTGCAAAATTCGATTATGAAATTAATTTATTGTTTCTATATATATATATATATATATCCTTAAAAAAATATTGATACTCACGATGTATACTTTAGGTTTACGTTTACATAGTAAAAATTGTCTAAAAATTAAGTATGATAAATGTATATTTTTCGGTTGGAAATATATTTTGAATCGAACAACTTCCTGTGGTAGAAAAGTTATCAAAGTTTGAAATGACTTAATTTTACAAAAAAATCAACAAGACCGAATTAGTTTGAATTCAGAAGGACGTAAACAATATGCAATTATTATAAGTACTGTATAATTTAATTTATCATACTTATTACAATTCTGTTATTATATATTTTGGTTAAATTAACCCCTTAAAAACGACGTCTTACGTTTAATTATAATCGAATTACGTACATGTTTTAGATAAAAAATCGTGAACTTAATGCGATTAATCGACTTTGATAAACATAGTTCAAAGAAAAATTAAGTTTTAGTTAGTTTGACCTATATATATATAAAAAAAAGTTACCCATAAAAGGATGTCAGGAAATTGTATACACAAAGAACACGTGCGGGTGCGGGTACATGGGATATATTACAACACAGACAGCCAGCGGGGACGATATACATTAAATAGAAAAAAATAATAATGATAATAATAATAATAAATATATAAATAAATAAAATAAATCGCTTAGAGGGCTTTGCTCGCGCGTGGTCTTGACTGGTCACGAGCACCCGTGTAAAACCGTTAGTAGACGGACGGCACACGTACTAAAACAATATATGTATATGATAATATATTGAAATACGAAAGCCGTTTTCTGGTGTTGTAACTTGACACGAGTCATGCGGTTTCACGGCAAAATATAATTTATAAATCGTATCGATATTCAATATCTGTAGTAATCATAGGTCGACGGATATAAAACAATGGGAAGTATTCGATGGGGAAACCAGCAAAGATTCTAATCGAAGCGCATTATATTGTTATAACAAACTTATAATGATTTTCTAGCTGAATCAAGTGTGTGCTTTCTTATCGATTAATATAGCAATATATCAATAATTTTAATTGATTTCTGACCAATGCTTTATTGATAAATATTCAGCTTTATATTTATTTTTTTATATATTACTTTATTTTCATCTAGCTACAGGTTTATAATGATAAAAATGATTTTAAAACGGTGAAATTGAAAAAAAAAATTTCGTTTAGTGTTATAGCATCAAGTAAGAGAAAAGAATAATAACTAATATATGTTGTGAATTATTATAGTATCATCTCATTTAACATAGTATCCAACTTTTAAATTTTGTTGGTACAAGATCATATTTCTGTTTCGTTTACTAGTATGCTTATATTTAAGAAAACCCAGCAGCATTTTCAATAATTTCCTTGTAAATAAAATAATTTATTGTGAAAAATACTGAAAAATGTAGTTTGTTTTTAACAAATTATGAAAAATTCAAATCTTATTAGTTTTTATATTTTTATACAGTTTTTTTTTCCTTTAGAATTTTATTTTTAGAAACGCTTGTATCCGTGAATTCAAATCTTTCTTACTTTAGTTTTAACCTTATTTATGATGACAGCTCAATCATTTTAGTAATTCAGTGGATCAAATATCTATGTACATGGGTGATTGGCCAACGAGTATATAATAGTTTCAAGTTGTGTCACATTAATGATAGTATCAAAATATGTAAAAAAAGAAAAAACCAGATTGACAGAATTGTGACAGACTTAATACTCGATTATTTTTGTTCTATAGTAATGGAATAATGACAATCAATCGCTCAATTTAAATCAATTACTACATGTCAATTTAATGATTTTTTAGATGATGCTTGATGGACTTCTAAGCGTCATTCCTTACCTTCAATTCGAAAAAAAAAACTTAAGATAATATTCTATGCTTATTGATGATAACATTTTATACTTACTGAAAAAAGAAACAATTGCATTCAAAAATGAAAAACAAAACTTCATACTAATATAATATATTAGTGATTGGTTAATTTGCTTTTTTATTAAAAAAGGTAAATCGGATGGGAAATAATGGTACCTTATACAGTGTATAACGGAACTAAAAGCATACCGATGAGAGTTTTCTGTGAGACAACGCAATATACAATACGAGAAAAGTAGTAAATTCCGTTTGAAACGGGTCACAACTTATGCAAAAACTGTGTAACTATAAGTGATTTAATTGGTGCATAGTTAATAGTTTTATTTAATTTCGATAATAATAAACAAACACTTTTCCACCTCGGTATAACAGTAAATATGTATGTATTAATACTAATGGGAAATGATTCATACTATCTTCCACAAGAGTAAAATAAACAAATATTTGTTATGTAAGTAGAAATAAATCAATTATAATTAATTGACATATTTTTGGATCATAGAATAGATGTAAAATTGTATTTCATTATGTAATTATGTTTTAAAAAAAATATATTTTATTACAATATGTTGTAAGCACTTAAATATAAATAGATATTGGTCAACAAATTAAGAAGAAACGATACGAATAAATTATAATTATTACAATAATTTGACATTATTGTCAAGTGATCAATCGATAGCAATTGGACAGCAAGATTTATAAGATTTAGATGAAATAACAATGTATTTTTTTAAATTACTCTTAATAGAAATATAAAATATGCCACTGTGTACTAATCATACTGTTTTTTTATAAACAACTTAAGGTTAGGAAGGAAAACATTTAACAAGATCGTTTCGTTGTGATATCGGTATCTGTAAATCTATTTAATTATTATGGTTTATATTTGAAAATTTGAGTTTTGTGAAAGCGAAACACTTTAATAAAGATTTTAATTTCAAATACTTGTCGAAACAATGTCAAGTTTGCAGTTTATTTAAGGAGTTCCAAGACAGTAGTAAACAATGACTGTCAAACTGTATACAATTATATTTGTCAATCTGATTTGAGTATTGTATCTTTAATAGAACAATAATTTCGCTACAGACAAGTGTGTTCGTCTTATATATATATATATATATATATATATATATATATATATATATATATTTGTTTTGATTTTATTTGTACACTAGTCAACATAAGTGTTCTTACTTGTTTGGTACTGAAATCTTTTCTGTTTTTACGGGTAGCCAGGAGAAGGAGACAAAGGAAATTATAAGATATAAAATATATGTTTTCTAAAAGAAAAAAACCGTTGTTCAGAAGAATAAAAATTATCTGAAATTTCAAATTCTTGGAATATATTTCGTTTTTAAATTGATGGAACTATCAATTATACTTGAATATAAAATATTCATAATTGTGTGAAATATTTTTAGAAAAAGTGAAAATATTAATTTCAATGAGTAATTAATACATTTTTACATTGTTTGGTGTACTGCAAATCTATGGTTGTAGGTAATACGCTTTAAAAAATTATTTTATTGATTAGACTAGGTACCTTAAAGTAGGCATTCAAGAATATCGATAATTGGAATAAATATTTAACTGTAAGAATATATTATTTATGATACTTTATACAATGAATATATTAATGTTCATATTTATATTAATGTTCAAATATAAAATCAAAACATATATGAATCACTAAATGCAAGAAGGGCACATGTCTACATTTTATAATTTTTCAGGAGAGACAAAAAACTTAATATCTCTGGAAAAATTGAAAAAAATAATTTAAATAATTCACATAATATGATTTTATAATATACCAGTAAACTGGAAATGTGTCCCGTTTGCACAAAACGATGTATTTGTCGAATCTAAATAAAAATCTGTAAAATTGTGATTTTATGAAAATTATGGACATGTGCCCCTTCTTGCATTTAGTGATTCATATAATGTCTATCAAAATTAGTAAATCTAATAGACTTGGGTAGTATTCCGAATACAATATTCGGAATACTTTTTAAATATTTCATATACTTTTTAAATAAATTTTTTGAAATTATTCAATAAAGTATTTTGAATACTTATAAAGAGTATTCTGAATACATTATTTCAAATACCTTTTAAACATTAAATCATCTCTTTTTTTTAAACGATTATTACTTCTTTGTCATATCTTGTAGATATAAGCTCTTATCAGATTTTTATTATTGTTGCAAATCATAATCAATAACAATTATATAACATAAAAATGCAATAAATTAACATATATTTAGTCTACAATTTCAAATAATTCTCATGATAACTAAAATGTTTATAGCATGAAAAACTAGAAGTATTTTAAAAGTATTCGGAATACTTTTGAAAAATTCTAAATAATGTATTCGGAATACAATTTGTATAAAGTATTTGGAATACTATTTTTTGTAAGTATTCGAGTATTTATTCTAAATACTTTTAAAAAGTATTTTACCCAAGTCTGAAATCTAATCAATTAGATTAAAAAAATGTACTGCTTTTGTGATCTCAATAATATCTTGAATTTTATAAAAATTAAACATTTTCGTTAGCTGCGTATTAAAGCGCATTTTTACAACGTTTTAAATTTTTGAATACCTACTACGGTTTGTTTAAATTTTCATAATTTTTTTCCAATTTTAGTTTTTTACCAAAAGAAAAATGTTCGATCAGAGTTTTTCATGTGACAATTTATGCGTTTCCTCAGTCTTTAGGTTTTCTAAGAAAGAGAAATCGATTTATATTTGTTTTTGTCACAACACAAACGGTATATATATATATATATATATATATATATCTGTGTGCATATACCTATCCTTTCGTGCATCGGTTGGCATTCAAGCCTAATAACCACACAATCACGTGCCCTCTAGGTTCATCCGCAAGAGTTGTGAGTCGTGTGTGTTTTGTGCGCTACTTGGTCATTTGCACTGAGCACGGGCTATGGTAATAACAGTGTTAAGCCGCGATATGATGTAACCATAGGAGAGCAATGTACAGCTGGAATCATTGGAGCAACGAAGTTATTATTATATGCACTCGTACACACACTTTCTATTAGACCGTTGGCTGTTTTATAGTAAAAAATGTGTGTCTTATATTTTTGAAAATTGTTGACGATACTTTCGTTTTGAAAGTGTGTATATGGATCACGTTTTATATGTATATTTATAATAAAAATAATTATGACCTCGGGTGGAGTGTTATCATACGTACTATTGTAATTGAATTGAAAATTAATGTTAAAATAGATTTGAGCATAAATATACCTCTGCAAAGTATGTTTTATTTCCACGTTGTCATAAGTAAGTACTACCTATAGTAATACGATTTCAGTAGGTATTGGGATTATTGAAAACCACACAAAATATTATAATACATTAAGGTAAACATACTTGGAGGGAGAGCTAACGGGCTGAATCTTTATTTATTATTATTCTTGTTTTTTATATTTTATGCTTAATAAAAGTAAGAACGAATAAAGCATATTTTTCATTTTTCAAACTTATTCTTGTAACAGTTGAGTACTTATTTTTTTTTAAATACCATTGCAAAAAACCTGCGAGTACCACTGAAGAAAAACGAATCTAAGAAATGATCGACAAACATTATAAATTATTATAATTGTATTCACGTGAAGAATTACAAAAAAAATCAGAATGAGAAAAATTATTAGAAGTAAACAATAAAAAATATATTAAAACTATTAGTAATTATATTTTTTTTTTTTTGTGCCAATGAGCGAAACAAATAACGGGTGGTTATTTCTATGATTAAATGTCGGAACCTTGAAATTAATTCGTTCTAAGAGCTATCTGAAATTCTGAATACACTAATTTTCAGTTTTTCTAACTCTTGTACGAAAACTACGTTAAACTACTTGTTAAGGCAACACTACAAGAAACTAACGTTTCTAGATCACTCTTCTTAATGATTACAACACAATGAGA
Organism: Sipha maydis; assembly: GCA_034509805.1. Classification (NCBI taxonomy): domain Eukaryota; kingdom Metazoa; phylum Arthropoda; class Insecta; order Hemiptera; family Aphididae; genus Sipha; species Sipha maydis. The sequence goes on along the minus strand of JASXSY010000029.1, from coordinate 126,495 downwards.
TTTGTGTATTAATATGACTTGTAATTCACATATTATAATGCAGTTTGTTTCCTCAAGAATGATGGTTGAATTTTCTTTCAATTTTAACGTTTGGTTGATATTAATAAAGGTTAAAATTTTCATGACCCTATGAAATTGAAATTTAACGATAAAAATAGTCATTTTTTTATGTTCCTAGATTCACTAATATTTATTTAAATAATGAACTGATAAGGTGTTTAACGTCTTATGTTTAATGCTAATGAAACCTTATTTTATGGCTATGTGCTCTTAATATTGTTAAGCTATTATATTATAAAAATTATATATTGCTATATATTATAAAATTCATACTGAGATTGCGGTGTTCGGTTTTGGTTTTAATTTATGTTGTGGTGAAGTGTGATGTAAATGAGATACAGGTAATATTCTGTGGTAAGAAATAAGTACCATAAACATCAAATTGCTCTATCTTAATGACGATTCGTGAGAGTAAAATAATGTTATAAAATTAAAACAACGTTCATAACCCTAACTAACTCAATACCTAACCTTAGTTTATTTAATATATATATAATGACCTAAACATCCTAAATTATGAAAAATTAGTCCATAGCTACACGTATAATTTAATAGTATAATGCATATATTTACTGTATAAATATTTTAATTAACATTTTACAGTTAACCATAAGCCCATAACGAACAACTAACGCATACAGCGTATAAACAAGACAAATTAAATAAAATTCAGGTATAATTTATGAGGGAACAGAGCATTAAAATAATGAGTTATAGAACGAAAAGTATAACTATTAAATTTTAAAATAATGCAGTCCAATGGTATGGTTCCAGAAGACATCGAGACTGTACGATATGTTTTTTCCAAAAAATTTAAAATTATTTTTAAATTCATATTTGTCAATTATTATAAAATATATAGTACTATGCTTATTTCTTTAGTATTACATTTACAAAATAAGAACACATTTTATCATATTTATTAATATAAATGTCAATTTATCTACAATAATAAAAATATTACAACATAAACTTTTTTTTTTAAATAGAAGAAAGTAACTGCTAAAAGTCGCAGAGATTACAGTAAACGAGTACATTTTTCCAGGAATTTTAAGCCTCGCGTGTTTTGAAATTGAATTCAATGTGTATTTGTCCTATAAAAATACATATATACGTATAATATTTTCTTAAATTGATCTAAATCGAGTTTACTGAAGAAAAAAAGAAAAAAAAAATACAACAGTTATGAGGAAAATGTATCATAATTCGATTACGGTATGATATAGATCCACCGTATCCACGTAAATTTAAGTATTATCAGTCGTCTATTGTTATTTTATCTTCTCGAACCAGGCTATGCACACCTACGGCGGAGGACCAATTATTTGATTTACGTGCCCGGAGGATATTACGTGACGTATTATGGTCCATTACAGATGAGCACGTTTTTCTCTGTTTTATTATTATTATTATTATTATTATTGCCATTATTATTATTATTAATAATAATATAAACCCCAGGTGCTAACATATATTTATAAAACGGTGCAAAGCGAGACGACACATACGAAAACGTATTTTCTTTGAGTTTTCTCGTAACACACACGTTGTAAAAATTGGGTCGTTCCGTTGACGTACTTTTTCTCTCATCACATACACTGGCAGCACAGAAATACGCGGCGCATTATACGAGCACTGACCGGAAAATTCCAATATTATCTGTCCGTTGTTATTGTTGTTGTTGCTGCTGCTGCTGCTGATGAAGACGATGATGATGTTATTTACCTGCCCGCGGCGCGGTGTGTGTACTACACGCGCATCTCCGCGCTCCGATGTCGGAAAGTGTCTATTTAGAACAAACACACAAACCTAATCGCCAACTGTATAATTGGTTACACAGGCGTTTACTGTTGTCCGCGCGCAGTCGATGAATTGCCAATAACACGAGTGCGCGCCGTCGAATAACCGGCTGAATCGATTTATGGTACACATGTGTGTATTGATTCGCGCGAGAAATGCATTTGTGTGGGAAAAACAACGAAACATTACGATAATGTAACGTACGTTCCGTACGAATTCGGTTTATATCGATAACAATACGTTTCAGGTCGCAGCGTTGAATGTAATGTATGATCAAAACTGCGATCTCGGCCGATGAATCGGGTTTTTTTTTTTTTTCTTGTACGTTTTTTTACGTTTGTTATGAATACATCGGCTTGATGTTTGCAGTATTTCAACGATCGAACAGTTATTGATCGAACGTCGTGGTCTTAAAAATATGAACTTTCGCAGACGTTCGTCATGATCGTTGACGGATATGATGACACATGTATCCATAACAACATGTGCGGCCTGTTGAATATCGGTTTACATACTATGTTGTAAACCGCGTTGCGGTTAACAATAACCGTTGAGCTTTATTGAACTTTTTCTACTCGGAGTCGTCAATGATTGTCATTAACTTGTTGCGAAGGTTATTTCATAATTACACGGATGGTTATCTTAATTGCATCCCGGTTGATAATTAATAGACGACCCGACCGATTGTATTGTAAATTACATCGAAATATAACCATACGGTCCGTTGTATCTACACGATGAGCGGCGGCCAGGTTTTTCCATTGTTTCTGAGGAAAAAAATTATCAGTTTAGTGGAGTCCTTCATGAAACTTACTGACTAATCCCGCTGGATGCTATATATTCTTGTACACGGTTGGTCGAGGAGCAGCCGGATGTTCCGCAAGGGCAAGCGTAACGTCACGTCCGGTCCTATTTCTTCCTATTTTTATTTTATTTTTTTATTTCTAGCCCTTTGCCACCGCATTGTACCTGTCTACTTAACGAAACCGAGTTATTTTTTAATAATTGAAAACCTGTTATTAATAATAACTGTGGATTTCACAACATTTCTATCGATCGAAGATATTATTTTTTCATCCGGTTGTGCAAGGATTGATCTATGAATAATGGTGTATTGCAGAAATGTGTCTCGAAAATAGTTTTAAGTATAGGGAGTAACAAAACGAACCAACTAACGTATTTATCTATAATTCATGTGTATTAAAACAAAATTCTATACCGTCAATAACAAGATATAAGAACACAATGTTTAGTCAAAATGCTGTATAACAAATTCAGTCACTATGTTTTTATATTAAAAAAAAATCCTCAGATTTATAAGTGTATATTAGTCATTAACATCTAAGATATTAACGATTAAGACTTAAATCGAAAACCATGACCTTTTCCAAGTGCGTACATTCTTTCGCAGTAGTTTTAGTAATTATTAATTTAGTATATTTTAATCACCACCAATATCTTTCATAGTTATTTTGTGTGAAAATCCAATTACTGGGTTAAATGGTAAATTTATATTCTTTTAATTTCTGTACATTCCCATGTTTATAAAATAAATCATAAAAAATTATAGTTTTATTTTATAATATGTTTAGGTTGAAAAATGATCAGGATTATTTTCTCATATAACACTTCATCTAAAGTGTATTAATTTTCTCCTGAATAAATAAAAACGTTAGATATTCTAAACTATAAAAATATTTGTAGTTAACTACAATTAATGTATATTTTAAAATAAATTATTTTTATATTATAATTTAAAATTCTTTTTGTTAAAATAGTTAAAATAAGAGACACACATATATATATATTTTTTATTGTGTTAAAATATAACAGTTTTTTTTAATAAATGTACTTAAATTAGGTAACCTAGTTAAAATTAATCTAAAATAATATTAAATTAATTTAAATTACTGTACGTATCTGTATGTAAGTAATTTTATGTACGACACAGAAAATTTGATGATTTTAATAAATAATATAAATAACATTTTACGGTTATAACGTTTCTATACGTATGTAAACTTTTTAACTGAAGGATCGATAGTATTGTATTGAATTGTATGCATCGATTATATACTAATAAAAAAATATTTCGCCTAATTAAGTTTAGCAAGTGACTAAACCGTCGGAAGTCGATATAAACAATAGTAAAGTGTCAGTAGATTTCAAAAAAATAGTAATTTGGGATTATTAAAATCTCAGATGACACTGTGGCGATAAATACGTTGTCATGATTCAACGACTTCTGCGGCATCAATCGACCAGATCGTGATGTGTCAATTTGGCAGACTATTCAGTAAGGAGATGAACCAAGTGAAAATATACAATTGTGTGGTCAAAATGGATGTTATCGAGTAGGCGGAAAAATCTTCGGAGACAAAGACATTTTACCTGTTAATCTTCCAAGATAGAAACGCTCTATAATCTTTCGCAAGAAAACATCCAGCGACACGTCGAGTTTTAAATTCCCTGTTGTGTGTTTTATGCATAATTGAACCTACACAAAGTATTCAACATTGCAACACGTTAAGATGTGAACAACAATAGATAGTGATTTTCTTTTTCGGCTAATTTGATGTTGCTTATATAACCGTACGAATGGCTCACGAATATATTAAACGACTGGCGTAAAATGATTCGCACTTCAAATCCGTATAACGTTAATCTTTTATTACAAAAAACGCATGTGAGCTATATCTTTGAATACCTACACTGTTTCATTGAAGTTTTTATTATCTAATACATTTTTACTCGCTCGAGTTAAAAATTCTAAAGTAATAATATTTTATTCGATCAATAGTCAAAGAAAATCAATTTAGTATTTGACAAATATTTTCTAAAAAACCTATGACTACAAGTATAAAATAAACGTATTTAAATGGAAAATCATCATTCGATTATTGAAATATTTTGAAACATAATAATAAGGTCCATTGCTATGATCGTAAGATATTCATGTACCATTAATTCTATGAATGATTCTTCAACAACTACCTAATTAATTACTTAAATAATTTAAACAGCTTATTTCTAATCATCTAAGTTCTACTCTAAATTATTTCCGTGTGTGCAAATACATATTTTAACGATTTTTATACACTTTGAAAGTACTTTTAAAAGTATATTTAATTTGTTTACTAATTATACACTTACGTCAAAATGTAGGCAAAAATCATAAATTGATAATATTATCTGTAAAAATATTAAAAACGACTGCATTTTGAAAATAATTCTATTAAAGGATGAGTTATTAATAACTCTTTATATATATATATATATATTTACATTGTTTTCATTTCTTCTTGTTCGAAAATTTAAATAAAAGTGTGAAGACGTTTTCCTAAAATTATAGTTACAATATACGTACGTATTATAAATACGTTACAGTGTACACTTCGTACAATATACAATTGCTAAATATTTTAACCCTACTTTCTAATAATTTGATTTGCATTACTTTGTATGAATTATGTAAACTATTTATGTAAATACTATAATTATGAACATTCAGCACGAATCTTGGTGTGCGACTGTACTTTTGAACCTCACCTGAAATGTATTAAAATAAAAATATCTCATTATTCGTACAATTATTCAAATCATAACTTATTTGTGGCTATGCAGACGTTAAACTATGTTAGTGTTATTATAGAATGTATTTCAGTGTAATATTAAGACTGTACGAATAAAAAATAAAACGAATACATACCGATAACTGTTTCTCGTGAGCAATGTAATTCCATCAAACCGCATTCGTTAATTCAATCATACCATGGATATTGATACCAATTATACTATTTAACACACTTATTATAATAATGTAATACATCCTTGACTTATCGAAATCGTCTTCCAAAATACACAACTGTAATAGTTTGACTTTTAAAAAAGGTTTTATGTTCGTTTGATACTCGTGAATATTATTAGATAAAAAAATGACGAACGTTAAACTTGAAAACATTTACTGGTTACTCGTTGAAATTTATGCACGTGAATCATCGTATTTTATTGAATACATCTAATACTTATATTAATATTGTTTATACTAAATATTTTATATAAAAATAAATTTTTGTACAACTGACCGTATAATTCTCAAGGTATACGTGTTGATATGGTGTATTATAGACTATCTTCAAGAAAAACTATTAATCTCATTTTATTTTTTCTCCTGATTACTATTATTTTAACCGTGAAATCGCATTTTACCTCATCAAATATCAGAACGGTATATTATTATTTATAGTTAGAAAGATTAACGTTTTTTAAATAAAAAAAAAAAAAAAAAAAAAAAAAAAACAAAAGTTCCTATATTATGCAAATTAAATTTAATAATGTTGATATATAATTAAAATAAAATGTGGTAGTAAATAAAAAAGAAAATTTAATTTCACTTAGTAAGTAAAACTGCATAAATGTTATCTCGTACTGAATATTATTATACACATTTGTGATAAATTTTAATGTTTAGCTCTTAACAATCATAAAATATTAAATAAAATGTCTTGAACAAATTTATATTTCTAAGTCCTAAGAATAATTTTAAAACTTTAGACTTGAGGTAATTAATATTATATGTATGCGAATGCCTTATAGTTTATAATAATAATGTATTATACGTCAATATTTATTTTTTATTAATTTTTATTTCGACTTCCGTTTATATTCATAGAAAATTCATCTACGATTTCAGGTTCAATTATACAACAAAATAACGTACACCATACACTTATAAATACGAAATGAATTATTCATTAAGCTATTACATTTTAAAGATGATCACGACATAGGTTGTCCAACATTTATTATGAAGACTATGTGAAAATTATTTTAGAAAATTTAATGCTGAGATATGTATATATATTAATGCAATAAATTTGACGGTAGTCGTCACGACTGTTTAACAAGTGGCTCGAAATTGTTGAATGGTTCTTTTATGCATTTCATTAATGTACATGTCGTCGAATTAATAATTAAACAATAAATGTATTTTGATTTTATAAATATCATTAAGCTCGAGGATCTGAAGTGGATGTTCTCACGATAATGTTTACCTTCAGTGCTCTATGTGTATCTTTCAAAATACATATTATACTGATACTTATAGAAATTCAAATTGTTAAGTGTCAACGTATAATCTATACCTAGTTGTTTTTTTTTTTTTTTGATATAACTAATTTAAACAAATGATATAATGTTATTCAGTATTATTATGTTATAAACTATTATCTATGGGCTATGAGTGTAATATAATTTTGTGAAAAATAATATTACAATTACTGATAATTATGTTTATAATATTTGTACACATATAGGCCGTTGTGAATATTGATTAGTTAGGATAACAATGACATAATGACAACAATGAAAATATAAATATCGTTATTAAACAGTGTTAATAATAAAAACGTTATAAACGTGTATATATATATATTTTAAAAAAACCCTTACAAAAATTTTAATAATCCATAGTATATTATTATGCTAACTCATGAGAAACGTACTTTTATGAGTTATACACCGTAAGGAGAATCTTACGTGCATCGGTAGCGATTTGTTCGGTTAAATCCGAAACGGATTTCCTGTTACTCCAAACATAACAAACGTACCGATGTATAGTGCTGCCACACTTGAGCTCCTTAGCAACCACCTGTTCCCTATACTTACAAGCCATCTGTACATACTTCCGTTACGGTTGGCGAAAGCAACATTTTCCATATCATTGTTTTACTCGAGTTTCAAGAGCAAAAGAAAAAAACGAACAACAATTTATTGGATTTTATTAGTAACTTATTCATTTACTTTTCAGTCATTCTTTGTATTTTTCCAAATGCCTGTAATGACATTTGATACATACCAATCAGTAGCGTAACTACGCAGTAAGTGAACAGTTATCACTGTGTTAAAAAAAAAAATTAAAAACAAAAAAAAAACACAAAACTCGTTATTTTTATTAATTAATTAATTTTTTTTGATTTGTAGGGGTATATAAATATTACATAACACTAAAATACAATTTTAAATTTGTTTTCTGTTATTCAAATAATTACTTAGTGCTAGTGACTGCATGTGCAGAAATTTAATTTAATTTTTGTTGGTATGTGATTTGACTCAAAATTAAAAAAAATACTTTTTCGTTTATTATATAGAGCTTATATGTATACCAACCCAAATCGTTTATAGAATTCGTTTAAAATAGCACTCTTGGATTCAAATATTGAAGTAACACTATACATTTTATGATGGATACTTTTATTATACTTAAGATCTATTAGTATAATATTTAATTGTAAACTTAAAATTAATACATTTTGGGATTGATAAGGAACTTCTTATTATTTAAAAACGAGCAACTTATTAAAACAAATTACTCTTACAGTATTTGTTCTATTATTAATAAAATAAATAAAATAGTTGTATTTTAATTCTAGCTGTGGTGGACAATCGTTGCTATTTAGAAAATGGTGGTTCGGCAGAAAGCTTCTTCGTGTCCGAAGATGTACCAGTTGGATCTATTATTGGTAGAACAATTTTTTTTTTTAGAAATCGTTATATTATATTTACATGACTAAGTATATTTTATTGATTATAGGCGTGTTGAAGATAAATGGAGATACATCTGAAAATGGAAATATAAATTTATCACTAAAAGAAGTAGATAGTCCTGTAGCCATCTTACCGGGGACCAAAGAACTTAGTCTAACAAAACTACTAGATAAAGAAGTACGATTACCAGCTTTCATAAATATTACGTTAGATAACTCAATTCTTATTTTGTTGTTACTACAGGGTATTTCTGGACCATCTTCTGTTTATGTGAATATAATTTGTGAGCGGAAACATACAGCCGACCCAGTAAGTATATTTTTAATTATTGAATTTTACAATGTGTAATTATATTATTCTAAAGAAAATTAATAAATAATTTACTCGTTTTAGAATTTTGCGATTCCCGTAAGCATTCGAGTTACTGACGCTAACGACAATGCACCGATATTTGTAAATGCTCCTTATGTTCTTAACATATCCGAGGTAAATATATTTCGAATTGGATTATTCGTAGATATCGACTTTAAATTATTTTAATTCAAAATTCGTTTCTCCTCAGGTAACTGTTGTAGGAACTAGAGTACTTCAAGGCATTAAAGCTGTCGACGCTGATCAACTTGGTCCATTTTCTACCGTACATTATACTGTACTCCCTGGACCACATTCTGTAAGTACAATAAAATCATTATTAGTATGATATGAAAAAAATTTATGAATTCGTATGTTTAGATTACATAATATTATAATGTAGTATAGGTAAAAGCAACCCGGTCATATTTCAGGACCTAACAGGGTTCAAACACTTCCATCAAAATGTATCATACTTCCAATCAAAACATTAATTTAATACTGATTAAAATAATTTATTATATATTTTAAATCCTCTCCAAAAATTACATTAATAAAACTTTCCATAAGTACATGAATAATAATTTAATGGTTTGTGACCTATCATTATTGCTGTTATTTGATATTGTATTGATGTAAAACAACAACCAAAACATTAATTTAATACTGATTAGAAAAATTTATTATATATTTTAAATCCTCTCCAAAAATTACATTAATAAAACTTTCCATAAGTACATGAATAATAATTTAATGGTTTGTGACCTATCATTATTGCTGTTATTTGATATTGTATTGATGTAAAATAATTTATGCGTAATTTATTTCATAATATTGTTAAGCACAACAATTATATCGATTGTATTTTATGCAGCTGATTTTTATAAATGGAAATAAAACAATCCTAGAGGTATGGTGTACATGTATATATAATAATTGAGCACCTTGTCGAATAGATTTTTACTATGAAATGATTTTCATAATAATATATGCAATGATTGATTAGTTTCTACGTAGACACGTGGTTTATTGAAAATATGATATTGACATAATCCAAACGTGTAATTACAGGATTACTTCGTTTTCGTTAATGGCCTCGAAGGAACTCTAGTGTTAAGAAAAGCGTTGGACTATGAAACTCTTTCAAATTTTACAATTGGAATACGCGCACAGGTAATCGTTTAAGTTGTAACGTGAAGCGTTTTATACAAGCACTGTGATCACTGACCGCCGAGTTTACGTTTTATTTTAGGATCAAGGTAATCCACCACAATACACAGATACGGTCATCTATGTCAACATCATTGATGCAGACGATCAAAATCCGAAATTTTACGATGAAAGATATACTGCTACGCTGCACGATAATACTGTTAAGGTAATCGTTATATTTTCTTATAATCTTTCGACTGAACACATCATCATACATTTTTTTGTTCTGTTATATAGGGTACAAAACTTAAAGTATTTCCTAGAGAAATCGCTGCGTATGATCAAGACCTTGGAATTAACGCGAATATATTCTACACTCTAAATCCTGGTAGGTATTGAAATAAGGATTTATTATTTTTCCTTTCGCAATGATATTTATATCTGTGGTGATAACATTTAGATACCCAAGAATCTCGATACTTTGAACTAGATAGAGTTTCGGGTAGTGTTACCGTCAAACGTGCCATTCCAGAAGACGATTTGTTACAACCAGCCACTATGGTCATCCGAGTAAGCATTATTATAACATTTTTTATGAATGTACTGATCATGATCATTATTAATGTCTATTTTTTCTATTACAGGCCACACAGTTTGATAATGCTGATCGTTATGCGTTGGCCACGTTGACTATTAGTCGGCCAGGTACTTCGCTTCGCGAACTTCAGTTCTTACAAGACCACTATCATGCTGGAGTATTGGAAAATGTACCTTTAGATAGTGTCCTATTGACTGTGATCACCAATAAGCCTAAAGACAAGCGGTTAAAGTATTGGCTAAGCAATTATACGGATATATTTTCGATTTCAATCAACGGTGACATAATTTTGAAAAAACCGCTGGATTATGAAACAGTAGACAATTATGTATTTTATGCTTTTGCCACCGACAGTTTTATGGTATATGATATAATTATTAAAATAAACTCATAATAGGCTTATATCCTGTTTTGTATACCATTGGAGGTTCATAACCCGCAATAATCTTATAGATTTTTTTTTCGAGTCTAATTTATAATTAATTCATTTTTAAACACTATTCTTAACCAAAGGGTAAAATGCATTTGTATAATACATTTTTATACAATTATTATATAGAGAAGTTCAAATGGTAATGGTAAACTAGTTTGAATATATTATATATATATTAAGACTGTTTAGATAAATGAACAGTTATAGTTAAATAAAAACTAATAAATATATTGGAATACAATAGTAAAATTAATATATACATAAAGTCGGTTAAAAAATTGTGTTGTATGTTAAAAGGATAGATTTTAAAAAACTTAACCACGTTGAATTAAATTAAATTCTCAAAATGTTTCATACAATTATTCTGTGAACTAACGAGTTTGCCTGAGTATAATTATTTATCATGATATAAAAAAAATAGTTTATGTATTCAGATTTTAATTGAACAAAATGTACTTCATGTCACTTTCATGCATGTTAAATATTGTATTAATATAAAAAGTGTCAAAAAAATTTAAAAAATGTTCACTGCTTGTGTACTTTCTATAATTGGAATTATTAATAACGACCAGGTAAAAAATTTAAAATTATCAAAATTGTTTGTTATTATCATAGCGATATTTATCAATGAGATCAATTGATTACTTTCAACGCATAGAAACCAAGAACAATAATGTATCGTTTTAATTTTTTAAAAAAAAACCGAAATTGCATACATTTATTTATTGTTTAATATGTCTTATACGTCTACTCGTATGAGTCAATAAATGGAGTTAATTAATTTTTTTAAATTATTACTCAAACACTTTTTAAAAAAAAATATAGTTTTATTTATAACACTGCTTTTAAAAAGAGATTATTGTCATACATAAAAGATAATGTACCATAATTTCAATAAATACACCTCTGTATTGATGATGTGGTTTACAACACCACAATAAGCAGTTATGTTTTAAACATAAACGTAGTTCTTACATTAGTAGTTCTTCATCATCATAATCTATTTAGACTTATTGTGAACAGTTATGTAATATTGTATTGTTTGTTTACACGTATTATGATTTTCAGAACACTTCAGCGTATGTTAACATCACTGTACTAAATGTTAACGATTGGGATCCGAGATTCCGGTACCCACAATACGAGTTTTTTGTGCCAGATATATCTCTATCTCAATTGCTCCCGGGCACGGTGATTGGTAAGGTGGAAGCGGCTGATGGCGATCGCGGAGATCGTGTTAGCCTAACACTACGAGGCCCGGAATCTAAGTAAATAATATAACCATAAATCGCTAAATAAATAAATATATACTATTACCTCATCTAATTCGTAATAAAAATAACATCAACATTTTGTGGAACCAGTGGCGTCGCCAGAAAAATAATTTCTAAATTTTAAAAATCATTTAATGATGACATGATAATATCATGTTATAATCCTATCCACGTCTTAAAATTATTGTACATTTTACAAAATAAGAGACATTTCGTTGGAAGGGGTGTTATAACCCGTTAACTTCCCCCTAGCTACGCTGCTGGGCGGAACCATCACGATCCTATTGTTGTAACGTGAAAAATAACACGTACAACCGTTTTTCACAGAATGTTTGCAATTGAAGATTCGGGAGACATCGTGCTGGGCGATCTGTCAGATCTTAATACTTCGACGGCGCACTTGGTAGCCGTGGCTACTGACACTGGGATACCTCCAAGACAAGTAGGTCCACGCGGTTCAATGTCTGTAACACGAGTCTCACGCCGCTCGTCGGTATTATTTTCCAGGCTTCGGTGCCCGTGATCGTACATTTACCTGATACTATTGTCAGGTCTGCCGGTCGGACGTCTGCTAACAGTTACACTCTGTTTGTGATCTTTGGAGTTATTTTGAGCGTACTCAGTCTAGTTATAATCGCACTGATCGTTCACATCCAAAAAAGGTATTTTATTTAAATAGTTCAATTAAATATAACAACGTTGACACCAATCGTCGTTGGTTCGTTGCAGCAAACAGCCGAAGATTGGCGCCGCGACGAATTTTGATGTCCGTAATAAGTTCGAAGGTTTTAAGCGCACCAATCCAATTTACGACGAGAAGCGTTTAGTCGGGGTCGGTACTAAAATGCAAAATCCATTGTTCAATCCGAAAGAAGACCTAGCTGATCCGTTGTACACTGCCACGGTTAAGAGTTAGTACCTACCTATTGCTCTATTAAAATCATATCAATAATTTAATGATAAATAAATTTTATTTATTTAATCAAAAACATTTCTAATAGTTATGGGACATTGCTTTAAGTAGATGTACTTAAATACGAGTTACCATGTGCTGTTAATTGCTATGCACTAATTACTTTATATCTAATCATTAATTGTTTTAACAATTTTTGTTAACAGCAACGAGAATGTTCCCAGGAACGACCAATGGAAATGGTCGAGCTAAAGTGGTACAGCAAACGCTACCTAGGTCTAGGCATAAGTTTCCTGCGCCAGCGCCACCACAAATACCCAAAGGGGGCGGTGGAGGCCGATCCCCAGCTGGGTCTTCGACGACTACAACGACAGCTACTCCAAGTCCAGTGAACAGATTTTCCCGAGTGCCTCATTGGCCGACTGAGGCAATTCCTAGACGAGTTAAGAAACTCAGTTGGGATGATCGTAACTCGTGTGCTCACATGACGGTATGTAAAGTCATATTTAATATTTTTGGATTTAAAATTTCAACGAATAATTAGGTATTTGTTCATAGTAAAAAGTTTTAAGATATTTTTATGACATAATGTTTGTGAACATACTAATTATTATTTAAACCGGCTGAATTTTTTATCGAAAAAATAAATTATTTTTTGTTTAAATAAATGATATATATATAATGAATAAATAACCTTAAAAATAAAATTATCATTACGTCCTTGAAACTAATTGTAAGCATATTTGAGTGATTTCGATTAACATATTACAATTAAAACTTATTAACGTTAATATATCAGATAAATTAACAAGATTATCAAAGCATATCGTTTATACATCTATTATACTTAATTGTATCATAGTTCCATGTTATAAATTGTTGACTTCCAAAACATTAATCTCAAAGCAATTTGGATATACCTAAATAATAATGTAAATTATGACAAATTAATTATATTAAATTTATTGTTATAATCAATAAGAGGAAAACAATATATTTTGATACAATTATGCAATAAGATATAATAGTATGTATTTGTTTATAAGAATTAACGTTACTTTTTATACTAATAGATAAAAGGAATTTTGTGTTAAACATTTTATTATAGGTATTATAATATGTTCTTTTGACATAAAAAACTACAATTTTTTTATGTTTACAATAGCAAAAGTTTTCAAAAATATTAATTCATTTTCTCATAATTTGTTTCTTGAGTTTTAAAACTTGTTATATTTTCACAGCATTTCGTACGTACATTAATCAACACTTGGACCAGAGTATTAGTTGATAATTTATTGTACTGTTAAAAACAATTGACTAATTTAAAAAATGGATTGTTTTACATTTTTTAGTTCATTTTTAACAATCTTTGAAAAAAATAAAGCGGTTAATACTCAGTAATTGTAATGTATATTTATCGGGTATTAACAATTTCCAAAAAAACTATTGAACAGCAGAAGTATATTTATTTAAATTTTTATTTACTCATACATAATGATAACTATACTATCTTCTTATATTTATTAAAATAACTACTATTTTTTACCTAATTAATATTCGTAATCCGATTTCATTTAGAATGGCAAACGACAATCATTACCTACGTCTGAAAATAATTTTTTAATCTTATAAAAGACATGACCTGCCCTATAATTCCTATAATTTTCTTTAATTATAGTTGATAACACATATTAATATTCCATTGTTGAAAAATACTTCTATTCTAGGTGAGTTAGAATCAAATAAAAAAAATTCCTTCTCTTTATAGTTAAATTCCATGACCTTGTTACACATATTGTTTGCCTTAGTAACAATAGATCTGTTAAATATGCTTGTTAAAATATTTTAGCCATAACTTTGTATGTAACCTTACACACTTATAAATTATTAGGGTAGAGGGTTTGGAGCTAGTAGAGAAAAATGTTCACAGTAAAATATCTTTATTCAAATTTCAAACTAATAAAGTAAATTAGAAATTAACCATTAATGTATAAATGTACGTAGTATAATATGATAAAATATGATTTACAATTTTTTTTTTTTTTATACAGCGCGAAATCGACCCAAGTGTCAGTGTGACCCCAGTCGAAGAAACGAGAAGAGAAGACAACTTAACTGTATATTTTTAGAATACCGGTAGTTTAAAATTAAGTTAACGTATATTGTAAATTTAATTAATACTAAGACATGTTTTTAATGTCCTAAACAACTATGTGATAAGATCAAAATTATAACATAAGAATATTTATTATTTCGTTTATGTTATAAACATTATTTCATTAAGTTTAGCTCTTATAAACACATACTATTTGTATAAAAATAATTATGTAGATTTTTTATGTAACTTTAACGCATTACTCGAATATTTGTGTCTCATATACGGACTGAATCTTATAAAATACGATATCTACTATGTTTAATGTTTCAAACATATAAAATTACTGTTCATTAAAAAAAGAAAAACATATTTAAGATCTCCGTATTTTAATTTTGTTGTATCCTATTCTAATAGTGTATATTATAATTTAGATGAAATCCTGAATCATATTTTATAATTTTTTTTATAGATTTATATGTGAGTATGGATCTAATTGACAAGAAAACTAAGAATTGTTTACGGCTATTGGGTAGACCTACCATGAATGTAGGTTGTAAATTCATAAAATTCAACTTTTTATTAGTTTTTCATTCTGAAGTTTCGTTTTTGGTAACTGATGAAATACCATAAGTAACCACTCTAAAGTCTAAAATCCTTTGTAGAAACTATACATCTTCTATTTAACTAATATAAATTTTAACAAACAATATACAATTGGTTATAGTTTAGTACTCAGTTAGAAAATGAAACAATTTCTGCATTGCTTAAAACTTAGATTACATGCATTAAACTAATATTGTTACAATAACTTAAATAGGACGAAGATAAACTATTTTAAACTTTGAACTAATACAACTAAAAAATCATTTCCTATGTACGAGTTTGCATCAAACTCGGTTGTGATAACGGTTTTAATTATAAGTAATCAAAATAGTTTAAAAATTATATTTTACATAACTTTCTAGATACTGACCTAAATTGCGTACTGATTTAAATTATTTGGTGATTTTTTTCTTTAGAAATAAAATTTTTTTTCTTTTTGAAGTATGGTTTTAAATATGTATTCAACATGATTATGTATTCAAATGATTGACGTCGACGACGCAAAACGGTTTAAAGTTGCATACCTATACAAGTCAAAGTATCGCGTGACCGGGTGTGTAATATCGAATAAATTGTTTGAGTACCTACAAACTTTCGAGAAAGCTCAATTATTTTGAAAAAATTATTAGAAAATGTTTAAAAACAAACCGTTTACTTAAGGTACCTTAATTAATTAGTGACGAACGTTTATAATAGCAATCGATAATTATTATAATATCTGTGCACATATAATACAACCACGTTGTTAAACGTACATTGATATTTATATTTATGGTACTTTGTACTACTTACCTATTATTATTTTTTTTTATTTTGCCACTTACAATAGCATGAGGTGTATATATCTAAAACATAACCTACAATTTATACGTGTTGTATATACGTAAAATATAACACATGAACCAAATAATCAATGTGTGAACACGAACGGTTGTTATAAATCTGAATAGAGAAACTATACATTGCAGTTAAATCAAAATCAAAAATAAAACCTTATTTCTTATAGTTTGAACCATAAATTAAATATAGGTTCAAATATGTATATTTAATATGTATTTAAACATGAAATATGTAACATTATGCAACTTTTACCTGTTAACTATTTCATAATATTTGAAAATGAACATTGAACAATATAAATAAGCATATGTATAATTTTAATCGAAGATATTTTTTTATAATAATATTTATTAATGACCTATTACTTTGTATAAGTACGCCTAGTATAAGTGTATACAATGCGTTCACTGTTCAGTTTAGGAAAAAAGATTATAGTTGGTTCATAAAATTTATCTTTATAAGTTTTGGGTATACTTGTAATACGTGCCAAGTTTTTTTTTTTTTTTATACAGTCGTATTTCCTATTCTTAATATTGCGCAGGATTACCGCATAGCGCAATTTTACTAACCCATTTATGTATTCCGAAGGTCGACAGAGGCGAATTTTTTTTTTTTACGGCTATAGGCACCAAAAATTTGCCGCCCCTATAATATGTGAACAAGTTACAATACCCCTTAAAAATACATACTCTAAATATTAAATACATAGACAAAAGTATTCGACATTCATTTGAATTTAATTCATTTTCCAATTTTTGATACGTTTGATGGTTTTTTGATAAAACACTTCAGAATTTGCCACCCTAGGAAATCCGTCTTTGAAGGTCGATGTAGACAAATAACTACTTTCTTTGGAAATATAGAAAATTTGCGATTGTTTTAAGATAACCCTGAACTAAACAATAATTTTCTCAACAATATTTTTCCATTGAAATACGATTACAATCAAACATTTTCAATTAGAGTAAATAGCTAAGGCATACTTTTAAAAAATTTAATCGATCTAAAAGGCTAAAATCGTAAGCATAATAATAATTTGTATACAGATTTAGATCAACTATTTTTTAGTTTCACAACATAGGGTCTACACTTTTATTTTATTTTTTTTTTGAAATAAGATTTTTAATTATTTTCAAAAATAATATGAACCATTTACCTACAAGCTAGGGTTAAAACAATTTTCAACCGGATATTTTCAAAATCCAACTTGTGATGACAAGTTTTCTAGTTTAAAATTAATTTGGATACGTTAGTTTCAAACCGGGAAATGCACTTGACATAAAAATCAAATTAAAAATTAAATAATTTTAACAATGGTTCTAAACTAAACTCGACGGTTCTAAACACGAAGTTATTCGTTTTAGTTTAATCATGATTCATGAACGAAACAATTAAATTGTTGTACAGTTAAATAAACGTAACCCAAGGAAGTTCATCGTCATTAACTTGGGCAGTCGATTGCGCTTATTCGTTCAATTTGAAAGCTGAAGAAATTTTGAAAAACTTTTTAATGCCAACTTTTGCAACTACTATTCCAACCATAGACCTTTTACTCTGAGTATAAGGTGTATGATTGCAACGTGTTACGCTTCGATGATATGTAACGCAGACACGGTAAGTTCGTATTGGTCTTGCCGGTATCACTGATTATCTTATCCGTGCAGTGTTATCATTCGGTTTTCGAGCAGTTGGTCGTCGGTTAAACCGACGGCGGACCGATAGACGTAGAGAAGTAGAATTCAAAGTACAGACCTCATCATAAACGAGGTGTGCTGACTACTAAGTTCAGTCATTCGCATTTCGTACTTCAACGCAGATGTACGTTCGTCATTCTTCGATTCGTCTTAACTTAAATTTATATTTTTCAACTTTCGCCATGGTGAAGAAGTTACTAGAACTCACTTCCGTGCTTGCCAAGTCCACATTGGCTTCCAATCGCCACTGTAAGTTTAATAACAATTACAGTTATGTTAAATCGAATGCCACATCTATCTGCAGTTGGTCATTATTCCTTAATAATAATACTCTATTCTACTATGTTATACTTCTAGTGTTATTTTAAAGTAGTGTTGTACCCATTTCATAAAACTGATGCTACATAAAGTGAAATCCGCTTTCATATACATAGTGTATTTCTCACAGTGGTATGTCGGTTCTTCGTTTTTGGCCAACAACCAAAACTAATTTAGTTTTTATTCGCCTAAAACCTTATTTTTCCCATGATATAATAAACTATAATAAAGTTAATTATATATCTTGATTTTTTCCCATCTGATTTGATACATCGACATTATTAACATTTTCAATATACTACTTATCAAATATTGGTTTTCAGTTTTGTTAGTTTAAAACAGTTAATGTTTAATCAATTGATTATACTTTTACGTTTTGTAAATTAATGATTTGGTTAGGTACTGGAACAAACCATATACCTATTTCATAATCCTTTGTTATATTGCATTTATTAAAGCTTTAATGTTTATACACATAAAGGATATTTATTTTATTTATATCCCATAATATTATATATTATAATTTTTTTATTTATAAACATTTTTACTTTAATGTAAAATATTATTTTTCTTATTTCTTATGGTTTTTTCAAATATATCAACATCCTTACACTAACAGACTAACAACTAATAGAAATAGTAATATTTAAAATATTTTCTTTTGTTCTGAATGTACCCAATCTGTACCTTTAAATTATTTAAACAAATATTATAATTAAGAAATAACAAATAATAGCAAAAAAAAAAATAAATACTATTTTAATAGATATACAATTATTTGATTGCTATTTAATAATTAGTTATTTAATAAAAATAAATAAATACTAATTATTAAAATACCTTTAATCATTGTTTTATTAAATAAAGAAAAACTTGTATTGTTAAAACATTAAAATTAATTAATGTTAGTTGAATAAAAGAATGTAAACATTACCTAATATTTATTAGTTTTGAATATGTTTTACTTTAGTAGTACTATATTGAACAATATCATAGATGCATGGTTTTATCCGTTTAGAAATATTTTATTTTTACTGATAAGATCTATAGATACAAATAGTGCCAGAAATGAATTATGCAATTAATATAACTATAACTTAGAAGAATAATGTATTACTTGAGACAACCCAAAAAATTATGGTATCAGTTTATTAAATTGTACAAATATTAGTTTTACTCGAAATAGGTCAATAATTCCATATTTAGTTATGATAATAATTATTATTGGTAAACACTTAAATATATTGGAATATAATTTTGTTTATGTAGCTAATTTACAAGTCTTATTGTTTGAGCATTTAAATAATTTAAACTGTACTTTAAACATAGAGGTAACTATACCTATATTTTAATGATTTAAAGTTCTTTTAGTTTGCTACAACATATTTAATTATTATTAACAAATTACCTTCCATTGTAACTTAATTTTATTAATTTTCTCAAACAACAAATATTGTTAATGGGTGGTTAATACCTCATATGTCAAAAAAATTAAATGTTCAGGAAATACTGAAACGTGTATATAAGATGAAGTTTTATTCTTATTTTACTGATTAATGTTTTTTTATTTTTTTTATTAATCAAGATATTAATAATCTTCTTTTTTTTTTGTGGTACAACTTATTCGTAATGTATTACTATTAATATATATTATTAGTAAAATTTTAAAATTTAAGACATTTTTTTTATCCGAAAATTTAACTACGGTTTTTTATAAAACGTTTTAGTCTTTCTTGACATTTAACTTTTTTGAGATATGAGGTATTGATCACTCACTGATGATATACTATCTATTTTATTTACAGTGTTATGTTTAATTAAATAAACTATAATAGATTTTTAAAATAGCTTTTTATTTATTTTTTTAATTTTTTATATTAGTATATGAAAATATTTATTTTTCAAATTTTACAGATGCAACGACTTCAGTAAGAATTGTAGCTAAAATCCAGTTGTTGAAATGGATGGAGATGAAATGACTAGAATTATATGGGAAAAAATAAAAGAAACTTTAATATTTCCTTATATCAAAGTTTGTTATACTTTTTTTTTCTGTGATTTTTATTTTTAATTAAATTTAATTTATAGGTAGATTGCTTATATTATGATCTTGGTCTACCTCATAGAGACGCAACTGACGATCAAGTAACTCATTGACGCTGCAGAAGCTACTTTGAAACACAATGTAGGAATTTAAATGTGCAACAATAACACCAGATGAAGCTCGTGTTAAAGGTATATTAATATCTGAAGTATCAAATATTTTATTTTACCATTATTTCAATATGTTAATTTTGCAGAATTTAAATTAAAAAAAATGTGGCTTAGTCCTAATGGTACAATACGTAATATTCTTGGTGGTACAGTGTTCAGGGAACCTATCATATGTAAAAATATTCCTAGACTAGTACCTGGTTGGACTAAACCTATTGTTATTGGTAGACATGCCCACGGTGATCAATACAAAGCAACTGATTGCTTAATAAACAGGCCTGGCCAAGTAACTTCAACTATTATCCTAAAATAACATTTAATAAATGTACTTTATAATTTATTTATTAGTTGGAGTTAGTTTTTACTGATCTTAAAGGTCAAGTGGAGAAGCTTAAAGTGTTTGATTTTAAATCGTCTGGTATTGCATTGGCTATGTATAACTTAGATGACTCTATTGCATCATTTGCTCATTCCAGTTTTCAGGTGTATATATACTTGATTATAAATTAGCATAGTTAATACAAACTAAATTGTTATATTTATTTTGAAATTTGTATTAAAAGGTTGCTTTGTCGAAAAAATGGCCTCTTTATTTGTCTACAAAAAATACTATACTTAAGAAGTATGATGGAAGATTTAAAGATATATTTCAAGAAATATATGAAGCGTAAGTAAAATCAAAGTGAATATTTTAGTTCTGAATAAAATTATTTATAAATAAATATATTGTATATAATTTTTAGAAATTACAAATCTCAATTTTGAAGCTGCCAATATTTGGTATGAACATCGTTTGATTGATGACATGGTAGCACAAGCTTTAAAAGGAGATGGTGGTTTTGTATGGTCTTGTAAAAATTATGATGGTGACGTTCAGTCTGATATTATTGCTCAAGGATATGGTTAGTGAATTCAATATTCTTAACAATTTATTTTTAATTAGTTTATTGTTTGATTATTTAGGTTCTTTGGGTCTTATGACATCAGTTCTTGTATGCCCTGATGGTAAGACTATAGAATCAGAAGCTGCTCATGGAACAGTTACTAGACATTACAGGTAACAAAATATATTATAATTTTAAATACACCTATTTATTCTTATTTTATCATTAGACAACACCAAAAAGGAAATCAGACATCAACAAATCCAATTGCTTCAATATATGCTTGGACCCGAGGTCTTAATCACAGGGCAAAGCTTGATAATACTCCTGAACTTGTCAAGTATGTTAAATTAACATAAGCTATTTTTGTTTAGTAACTTATCAATCTGGTTTTATAGATTTTGTAATACACTTGAAGAAGCATGTGTAGAAAGTGTTAATGCTGGTAATATGACTAAAGATCTCGCTGCCTGTATTCATGGCTTAAAAAATGTCAAAGAAGGAATGTACTTGAACACTAATGATTATTTAGATAGTGTAAAAGAACATTTGGACAAAAAATTGAAACAGTAAGAATTTATTGTGACAATATAATTTAATGTGTAATATCTGTGAAGTATTGATGACCTAATATTTAGGAGTGATTAATTTAAAACATTAATTAATGTTGAACAATTTTTTGTTTGTTATAAATTAGATGTATAAGAATTTTTTTTTTACATCAATTTGAATTCTAAGTCTTCTAAAATTTGTCATAGTTACCCATGTAAGTGTTGAAATTGTATGATTTATAATTTGGTGGATTTGGTTTAATTCTACCTAGCTTAAAGAAAATGTATATAATTTATTTATTTAAAATATTTGAATAGTTTAAATCTTGTCATAATTATATAGACATTTACAACTAATTTAATGTGATAGTTTATTATAAGATGGTCTATGGGGTTACATGTGTTAAATCAATGTATTGTAATAATGATTTAAAATAATTGATCGCCTTGTTATATTTTAATAAAAGTGTTTTATTTTATTTAAATATAAATTTAGAAATTAAATATGCTTAAGAGTGATTTTTTTCTTGCTTTAGATTAAATACATTTTTAGTTTTTTTTTTTTTTTTTAAATAACTTTTCTAACCCTATGATTTGTTCCTGTGTACAGGGATACAAAAAGACTGTTTGCAACAATTGGTGCAGTTTGACAAGTCTGTGACCTTTAGCTGCAATTACAGTTATTCCATTTTATATTTATTAATTTATTATAATATGTATATGTTTGAGTGAGATAACATTTTTGTTTTTAATAACAGCACATAATATTATTGTTATTAAGTTCACTAACTTTTTGGCTTTATTTGACATTATATTCAATATTATTTTTGCATTTTTATATATAGACATAAATATTATGTTTTCCTATAATTTTTTTCCTTATACAATTTAACAAATATTAACAAATTATAATGAAATTTAGACAATATCTAATATTTTATTTTAATGCCATTATAATTATTGTGATAGAATTTGCATTATAACTTTATTGTTTATATTTCATATTATATAGTTAAATTAAATGTTTTATTAGGTAATCATATAACATAAAAGTCAAAAAATATATTTTTTGACTAAGCTCAGGCGTAAACTGCACTAAGCAAATGCAATAAAAATGCAATAGCATAGTTTTATTTCTTGGATACTTTTAAAAAAATGAATGCTTTATAATGTTGATATGTATTTTTAATATAAGTCGTTGTTATTCATAAATTTGATGCTGTTTATATAACATTTTGTTCTCAACAATGTTTCATACGGATTATTTTAGTTTTTTTCTAATAAACTATTAGTAGTAGTAACTTATTCTTACGCTCAAATTTGTAATAAATTATACTATTGTAAATGATAAATGATATTGTGCTGGACTACACGATACTTACTTTTTATATTCTATAAATCTTTATATGGAGTTATCCAATAAATGTTTCATCTTTTTATAAATAATATAGTTTCCTTTGCTCTAAGTACAGAATGTTAATATTATGAATATTAATATACTATAAAAGCTATTTTTGTTAAAATTACATATTATTTTTATATTGTTGACATTTCCTTTTACATACAAATAAAATATTATAGAATTGTTCAGTTCGTTATTTTATTCAAATATACATTTATTTATGAATAAGTGAAGTGCATATTTTTTCTGACATTGATATAATTTATAATTACTTATTATTATTACTAGATAAACAAAACTAATATTAGAAAACGTGTGATGTATAAATTATATGAATACTCTCTTAAATATTGAAGTTAAAAATTTGATAAGGACTCCTTAGAATGATAGTAAATACCTAGTAAATATTATAACTATCTTAAATTTTAAAGTTTTTACATGGATTAATGAGTAACTAATTTTAATGTACATGTTTTCAATTAAGTTTTTTTTTAACCAAAAAGTAAAATTAAAAATTGATTAACATTCATTTATCATACACTTAAATATGTCGATTATAAACTGTTGAAATAATAGTTGTTCCTATGAAAATGTTTGCAACACAAGTTGACTGGTAGTATGGCATCGATTTTCTTTACTGCACAATACAATTATCAAAAAAAAAAAAAAAAAGTGTGTACTAGTGTTGATTATAATTATTAATAATATACATATGTATTATTATTACCAAAGTGAGAGAATAATTGTATTAATACACAATATGAATAAATTAATTAGTGAAATTATGTTTTTCACGTTGAAATAGATTTCTTTCAAGTTGAATAAATTATGCACATCTCCAAACACGATAAAATAAATTTAACTGCATAAAATTTAGATGTCTAATGTTATTCAATTAAATAAGTACCTACAGTGAATCAGTTGGATACAAGTGGCTAATATTATACATTGTGCATTCCATGCATTGTTGAGTGAAAATTGTCTACCTCTAGACTTCTACCAAATACCTAATTTCATTGTTTCCTCTGTTATAATTGAATGCAAGCACTAATGTATTACTATGAATAATGAATATAAATGAATGCTTACCCATTTAAGTGTTAAGGTGTTGCAATGCCATGTTTTCATTTTTTTAAATGAGTTAAATGACCTTTTAACGCTATGTGTGTATGTGTAGGCAGTATATAGGAGTAGGTATGGTTTGTATTATAATACAGTTTTTTATTGAAAGTAGAAATATTGTTACGTCTAATAACTTAAGAAAATCCATATTGCCTTCAATTTATTTTTGGGTAGTAAGAATATCTTCTTTTACACTGTAATTCAGAATAATTTTTTTGTATCTACATTTTAATTATTTACGCGGTTAGCAAGTACTTAAGTTTCTTGTGTAAAAAAAAAAAATAATTGTTAAATTTTCATTGTTTTCAGCTTATATCTCACTTATTAATTATATTAAATCTATTGTCAGATGATCCAAATATATGATAGAATTTGTTAAGATATAAAAAAGGATTATATTATATTAAATGTGTCTTGTAATTATAAATATAGTTATAATCATTTATCAAATTCCATAAAGTTAATATAAAAACCTGTTCTTTATTCTCGGGGATATCACTTGATATCACTTGATATTACTTGTGTGTAACGTTTATTCATATCACTACTGCAGAAAGAGAGCAACGATGCACTATTTTATTTTTGTCAATAATTACTTATTAAATATATACAATTAGCAGTATTAATTAATATAGTTTGGTAACTATCAAAATTTATTAAAATCCAAGCTCTATTGATAAATTATAATTTAGTATTATCGCAAGATGAAAGACTTCAAAATAAAATCTTTTTGGTATGGTTAAAAGTTTCTTCCGATGATAGTTGAATATCATGTAAAATCTAAAAGTAATTATTATTTTGTCTTATACTATGTTAATATATTATCATAGTTAAATACAGTGGCATAACTGTTTGGGAAGAGACCTTGAATGGACCGTTGGAATTTTTTATCAATCATGTCTTAATTACGATTAAAGCCTATAGCTAATAATATAATGTAGTATTTATATTCGTGATATTTTCAAATCTCCCCCCTCCCCATTGACCCCCTTAATTAAGCTCCAACTATGCTACTGGTTATAGATTAATATAAATTTTATTTATATGAACAAAATATTTGGCTAGTCAAAAAAATATGTCAACGAAGAACCCATTTGTAAATGTTTCAATCGTATATTATTAGCATCATTATCAACATTTTTTACATTTTTTAATTTTGTGGTTTATGCTAATAATTTGTTTTAATATCTTATATAGAATCCTTTATAAATCATACTGTTGGAGTACTGGGCTTTTAAGTAAATGGATGGCGTTTAAGAATTCTTTGAAAATCTAAAATCAGTGTCAAATTATTGTTTATCTCGTTAATTTATTTTGCAATTTTCTGGAAAATGCAAAAAATTACCAGTTTTATAGGTTCATTAATGTTTTATTTATAGTACCATCATACAAAACTTTTTGAGTATTTTATTGGTTTAAAAATTATTTCTTATAGAATGTCTTCGTTTTGTATAAAACTTCGGCGTATCACCTAGTTGACTTTATACA
The DNA here is from genome assembly GCA_034509805.1 of Sipha maydis. Taxonomy (NCBI): domain Eukaryota; kingdom Metazoa; phylum Arthropoda; class Insecta; order Hemiptera; family Aphididae; genus Sipha; species Sipha maydis. Next base: position 100,154 of record JASXSY010000029.1, on the reverse strand, counting down.
AGAAGGATTTTACGAAAGATTAGAAATTTAATAACGTTTCCATTTTTCTTATTTTAAGTTATTATACAATTTTTTAAAAGGGTAACTTGAAATTATTATTTATTCTCAATATCTACTAATAAAATTATTTTTAAACTACATCTAACCGCCTATAATTGTGAACAATATAGTATATAAAAAATTAATATGAGTAAAATGTATAGTCCAAGCTAACTTATTTCAGGCCAAGTACCCTTTTGGTAAAAATGTTATTAACACCTATGGTTGTACATAGGATTTAGGTTATAATAATTCTAATATTATACAGGTATATAAAGATTATTATACTATATTTTATATACACGAGTATTGTTATCGTATTTCAGTTTAAACAACAGACTTTAATATTATGCAATTTTAAAACGATAGGTACCTAATAGAATATTGAATATAACGTAAATTACACAGATCATATCTCAAGTTACCTTTCTATTTCAGCATATTTGATCGATTTTCAAATTTTAGAACATGTTTTTAACATTTACAGGTAAAAGTTTAGTACACACTTATCACTAGGATTAAGATAGATAATGTGTTTTTAGCACTTGACCATGATGGATATGTTTAATTTAAAGTATAAAAATTAAAATTAAAGCAGATATTTGAGTAGCGTTTGAATCTCGATAAACACTTTAATCATAATTATATTTTTCTTTAATACTCTTTGTTGGTAAATATATTAAACAAAGTTGGTAAAGTGGTAAGACACTACAGGGTTCAAGTGTCTGTTTTTTGTTGCGTCATAATCGTATTACTTGTGTAGATTTAAAAGCAATGATAAATTATCGCATTTGAAATACGATTCTGAGCGAAGGTCAGTGTAATCTTTAAATATTGAATATCCCATCTTACATAATTGTAACTCAAATCTAATACGTAATGAAAAAAAAAATTATGTTTAAGTTAAGACAACAAGTTTTATAACATAAATAATTTTACTTAAGTTGCAATTTTGTCTAAATATGAATTTTTAATAAAACTTCACTTAAAGTATAAAAAAGAAAAATAATCAACTATATTCGTGAAAAATTCGTGATGAAACATGAAAAATGATATATTATACAAAAAATCGTACACATTAATAGAAAAAAATTGTCTGGACCAAATTTTCTAAAATATTATTACAAGAGTACCTAAATGACTTTTATACTTGGACTTCATTAAAATTATCAAGTATACAGAAAAAAATTTACTTATCGTATAAAATCTTGTTTTTAAGAGATATATAATGCAAGACTTTTTGTATACATTGAAGTTAATTATTAATTAAGTCATTTTCGTAGGCCCTTAAACTTGGTCGAGTATTATTTTAAAAATATATTTTTTACTGTTATGTTCGATAATATTGTCATTTTTGCACAATTTTGTGTTAAATTAATGAATGCAATACGGAAAACAATGCAATTTTTTCAATACTATCACAACAAAAAATGTCTGCTGTTATTATTACGCGTGGAGGTACTTATACAACCAGCAATTGTCGTACAATGTTCGTAGGTACTATAACTAATGATTAATGTATTTATTTATACTGCGCATCCCGGCCAATTATTCAATTAATCCATTGTTGGTACCCATACTGAATTATTAGTCGCGTAAATAATAGGTTTCGTCAATGATTAATGTTAGTTATACCTAATAGTGTTTACAGGTATTTCAGTTTTTGAATGAACAATAACAATATTATAAATTGTTCGTGAAGTATATTCGATGGCATTATCTTTGTGAGAAAGAATCAAAAGAATCAAGTGTACGATGCGTATATGTATACTTGGCGTATTATGCATGTGTATATAAAATATATATGCAGCATATAGGTGTTAGTATATTGCGTTTATCTGTGTACATTATGTTGGCTTGTGTGGATTGAAAACAGACGATTTAATCTTTAAGATAGTTTTCAATAATTTTAATTATTCATTACATTTATTTGAATACTCAAGTGTCGTATTAGTACGATTATATAATTTAAGTACCTATCTGTTAACTACGTACTGATTTTAACATTTTAGATGTTTTAATACCGTATGGTTATAATTAGGGCTCGGATTTCAATGCATTTGCATCTTTTTTTTGGAATGTCTTACGCGATGCTTTTCAAGCTACAAATATGTTTCAAGTACTTCGCGATCTAACCACAATAATTTTTTGGGGCATTTTTTTTGCATTTTTAGCGGATTTCATCATTTTTAGGGCATTTTTTGACGGTTTTAATGCATTTTTTTTAATGTTTTAGGACATATTTGACCTATTTGTCGTATTATGACTAAAAAAATTGACCTCATTGAAATATAAGTACTTTATAGTAGTATAGTACTCTAGGTGTCTCTATAGACGAAACGACTGATGTAGAAGGGCGTTACGTAGCAAACGTTATAGCTGGAACTTAAGAAGTAGATACGCCCGGAAAAGTATTTTTACTAAATAGCGATGTTTTAGAATAAGTGAACCATAGTACAATCGCAAAATTATTTGATAGATCTCTTTAATTTTTTGGCCAACAGGACAAGGTATTACTTTTTTTAAGTGACGCAGCTCCATATATGATCAAGGCTGGACAAACTTTAAGTTCATTGTATTCCAAAATGATCCATGTTATTTGTTTGGCACATGGTTTACATCGAGTATCGGAGGAAATACGAAATAAGAAAACATTTTTGAAACGCCTTTTTTTGATATTTTTAGTGCATTTTTTAGAGTTTTTAGGTCATAAATGCATTTTTTGATATTTTTAAAGCATTTAAATCCGAGCCCTAGTTATAATATTACAATTTATTATTATTATTATTATTATTATTGTAATTAATTTTCGAAATTAATTTTTATACATTTTCCAAAAGTTCACTCTTCATTTTTATCGTTTTACCTTCCTATAGAATAATACGTTCCTTGATTTCCATAGTCTTAATCAATGTTAAAAAAATGATTGATTAAGACTATGGAAATATGTTAAAAAAATGATAGTTAAATAATGTAAGTAAAAAAATCTTTTGTACATTTTTTTTTTGTATGGATCATAAAAACATTTTTAATCACGGGTAAATATTGAACTGTAGATTATTCCTTAGCAGTTCAACTGTAAAAAAATAAAATAAACCGTATTTTTCTTAAGTACTTACTGTAAATAAATGTAATACACATAGGAAAACCTTAGTTTTAGTTATCAACAATCTTGCATACACATTTCTTAATTAGTAATCTCATATTGATCATCATCACTCTTTCAATGTACACAATTTTATTTTTCTAACATTATAATATTATTGCACTAAACAGGCCAAATTTTCGGTAATGAAATAATAGTTATCTTTGGAATTAATCTCATATTAGGTATATTATTATTATTATTATTATTATTATTATGATTATTTTAATTACCATTCCATATACATAATGGATATCATATTCGTTGCATTTATTCTATAATTTATTTCGATAATTATAAATTATATCAAAATAAAATAAATGTAAGAAGGTGAATTATTATTTCTATTATTGTACTTAAAATAACTGTTGACCGTCCTAAATTAAAAAAAAACTCGAGGTACTTAAGATATGGTATAATTTTCGGCAATATGGCAACTAATTGGTATTAACTAATGTTAATTAAGACATAATATATTAACAATGATGTGATTAACGTTATCTATTGATATCTGTGTATTCATAAATATGATATAAAACAACTAGAAATTATTAAACTATGTATTCATGTGAGTGCTTTGATTTTTTTTTATTATTGCATTTTTGTTTAAATTTCCAGATTTTTCCCTTTGACTTTTTCACGCGCCTATCAGGATTAACGTCGGTTGGGCATAATTTTTAACAATCAGCCGAAAAAAAACAGTATTCGGCGAATAATTCAGATAGCGCATTTTGGTTTTTCGTCTACACGGTTTGTAGCGTTCGAGCACACACCCGATGAGCGTATATTATGCGTATATGTATTCGAGGAACGGCGCACCATTGTACGTAAAAGGTATACATTAGTGTTAAATAAATACTGTTAACATCATTATTGTTACATCAAATCTACCGAAAACATGTTAAAGAAGTTATCCCGGGTTAAGATTTAAATTTCGAGAATCGATCTGATCTATTAGTATGATCAATTCCAGTTTTCGAATATTTTCGTAATTTCAATACGGAGGCGAATGAATTACGAGTAATATTTTACGTGTTTAGAATTTAATTATTTCGAGCGTACACCTATACATACTTTTTTCCTGAACATGCAGCTTTAACTTTTCACACATTATTTATATGCTCGAAAATAAATTAAACATCGTTTAACGTGATCCTACATAAATTTATATTTTAAACAAGCAACGATAAAATAAAATTACCGTCAATAATATTTTTATAAAACCATATTAATATATCGATTTTAATATTTTATATCTAATTTTGATACAATATAGTTGGTAAATAAGCTATTCATCACACAAAAAAAAAAAAAAAAAACAGGAAGAATGTTTTTTTGTTGCACTTATGCATGTCAATTACCAATTAATATTTTTTCATAGTGTTGAAACCAACACTATGTGTGTTGCAATATTAACCACAATTTTATTTTGTTTGAATCTCGCGGTTGTATATATCAATAATTTTCACATCGATGTTAACAAATGTATACAGTTTAATCATTTTTTCTTATTGTCGTTTATAAATACAAATTATACCTATCAATCATAGAAATCAAGATCACTTCAGTATAGTTCCGGCAAGATTCTCAGAATTGAAGTTCCACAAGCGAGGTGTGTTGAAGATTTCCATATTAAGAAAGTGACACACACTGGTTATGTATAAAATATCTCTCCTTAAACTTATGCTATTCAAGTCAAATATTTTTTTCTCACCAAATTGTTTTATTTCTCCAAAATCTATTTTCGATAGCCATACAAAACGCCTTTTGATAATCGAAAACGTATTTTTTTTTTCATTCTCACACTTATCCGCTAAGTAGTTTCCTAAAACTTAGGCATTTGACTGAAAGTGTATTGTTTCGTTATAAGTATATTACTTTTTTTTTTAGCCGAATATGTCGTAATTAAAGATACATAAGTTGATAATATTGTATTTTATATAGTTTTTATTGTCGGATTTCTCCGACAAATGAATACTTAAGGAGGGTGCTAAGATTCTAATGTACCGAGTACTCTATAAGATTCGGGCGAAGAGAATCCGAATCCGTATTTGCTTTTTACCAAGGTTTATTTTTCAGTTAGGTTATTTTCAGCCGCGAGTAAGTGAGTGATTGTAACAATTTTTTTTTTCCACTAGCGGTGTAATGTTATCATGCGACGGTGGCGTATGGCGAAAGTCGCAGGAGACATTACAGGACGACTTTTGACTCTTGAACACTTACATATAATTAAACCTATTCGCCGAGATGCATCTCTATAGTATACGCATGCAGGCAGTGGCGATTTTGACGCAGCTGCGTCAACTTTTCAAAGACTATTGACTCAAAGACTACAACTTATTGCAATGACTACTTCAAAAATTGTCAAATATTTACCTATCTAATGCATAGAAAGTGTAATAGTAATATTATATTTATTATAATATGAATACATTTGGAAACTGAGGGGGTAAATAATAGCCCCACGGATTTGTGAAGTTAGTCATTAGGGGGTGGTAGTAAGTACTTAAATATAAAAATGCGTCATTTAAAATATAAGTTCAGTCCGCCATTGCATGCAGGCACATATACAGGGGGGGTTTGGGGGTTCAAACCCCCCCGAAATAATTTCTTGGAAAATCAAGTTAAATTTATTATACTCCTAGTATTATAAAATATTTTTATAATTAGCTGTTGACTGTTTTTCACTGTTTATTAGACGGGTATGAAATACAAGTTTATACCTATATCGTTGATAGTTGAATGATCGAAGTGATTACTGAGGACTACGCACGAACACAGTACATAGAACTGTATTATTGTGATTTGCGATATACCTAGAAAACTCATATTTTGTGGATAATCTTATCTTATCTTATCTTATTTCCGTACTCAATCGGTCACCAACAATTTTTATTGAATTGTTATAAATTGTTATAAATTGTTTGATTTTTTTCTTCTATCAACTTAAAAGTTTAATATACCTAGGTAATTGTGTGTGCATATAATAATCAAATAAATTTCTGTTCTGTTCGACGTTCGTAATACATATTATTTAAAGTTTTATTTACTATTATTACTATTATTATTCCTAATATTCTTATTTCCTAAATATAAGTACTTACTTCTGAACACTGAACAAATGACATACATTAAGTTTGAATATTTAGCATAATAATTCACATTAAAAATAATGAGTAAGTAGGAAGAAATTGTTTTATTATGTTACTGTACAATTTGTATTGCTTTATTTTGTAAACCCTCCCCCCCCCCGAAATTTTATTCTGTGTACGTGCCTGTACGCACGTATATAAAAATGCGTGCATTATTCGTGTTTATTTCTAAGTCGTATGTAGGATGCAGTGTTTTTTTTTTTTTATTTTAAATGTATGCATTTATTTATTATGTACCTATACAATATACAATGTATTACGATGTGACGAGAGTATACTTGCTTTTCGCGTGACGGTTCACCGTCGTCGAAAACGATGACAGCTCAGTACATATACATAATGTTATGTATAGATGCTGGCGTGCAATATTGTAATAACAAACGTATTATACGCGTTTGCTTTTGGACCGCGCACGAGATTATTATTATAATGATTTATGAATTATGATATCACGTACACGACGCGTGCGATTCGGAAGAAAACAAAATTAATGTTATAAAATAGAATCGGCGCGATTCGATGGTTTGCGGATATAATAGAGCATAATAACACAGACGATCGAAAAACCGTTATCACGCGGTTGAACGACCCCCTCGGGTCATTGTTAAATGGGAAAAATTTAAAGCTCTTCACGCGCGCGCGCGCCGCGGTACCCGTGTCTCACATATCTCTTACGCATATACACCTTATACCAGCTATACGTACCTTACATACCTTTCTACTCTTATATCTATATGTGTATGTATTTGTTTAGGCATCCGCGACAATCCTTGCCTTGTTCAAAAACTATGACCGTAATTGTTTCTAATGCGCATACGTGCACGTTTAATATAATATTGAACAAGTTATTTCAATAGTATATACGGTTTTTGATTTTCTTTCATCCGGACGTTTTTGTTTCGCGACCCGTATGCACATTACATTTTGTGTGTTATTATTATCAAGGCTCAGATTCCGTACAGAATATGCTAATAGTATTATAGAATACTGATAAATAGGGCTCGGAATCTAATGCTTTTAAATAATGATAATTATGTATGTATTATGCGCTTAAAAAAGTATAAATATGCTTTAAAAATATACACCTATATTTTAGTTTTTTTACTCAAAACTTTCATTTATTCAAATATTTTATACTATATATATATATACATAATTAAAGGTAATGAATAATGTTTCCGTGGAGTTATATATCTGAAATGTATTAATAAAAATTATAAATACCACTCGGTGCCCAATTTAAAAGTATTTCAATTAAATTGATGAAGTACCAATAATTTTGTTATTACCTTCAGAATTGTTACATTGAATCACTTAACGTTCTTCAATGTTTTTAAACTTGAATGATCATCGGTTATCCACTAGTAAAGTTTTATACTTTTAAAAACTATCTTCAACATCAGTTGAATTGACACATATACGAAGAAAGTTATATCGTCACCGGTTAAATAGTCGAAAAGACCCTCTATTGAAGTTTCTTTTCCGGTTAATATTTTAGAAATCTTAAGTATTACTTTATATCCACTATTTTTCTCCGACACATTATTGAATGTTTGAATTACTTAAACACCGATTCCTTCTTCAGAGTCGTCATTTTGGACATTTTAATTGCAGCTAATGCTTTAATGATAATGAGATATTTTGCGGTAAATGTGGTATAAATTCAAAATTTAAATTAATAAATTTATCTAAATTACCTTCTATTCATATCATAGATTTTAATGTGAAATAGAAATATAAAAAATTAATGCAAGAATATCAAGTAAGAAATATCAATATGAATGTACCTATTTATATTTTTATTTATGAATTTTCAATATAAACTTTAATATATTTATATTTTGCTTTCTTTCGCCTTTTTAGAGAATATTATGACGTTTACTTTAAGATTCAGTTGAGATTAATAATCTGAACATATTTCGATACTTTTTAGACCTGATTATATTACACACGTGTCGTAGCTGCATTATGTCCGCATGGTACCGCGAGAATTTCTCTCGAACCGCCGCCGTCAGTCCAGTGCTCTCACGCACCCATCATGTCATTTAAGCTCCTGTCACCAGCGTTTACTGGCGGCGACGTCGAGTGTCTGAACACTCGTATCCTACAGGAACGACGCGAAAGCGAATCGCATAAGAATGCGAATAGTATTATTATGAGTGTACACACGGTGTAGTCGACGCGACAATCGTTTCTATCCGCGTGTACGTACACGTCTTCTTATCCCAGAATAAAATGCTTTAAATATATGAATAGAAACAAGTGTCAACGTCTGTAATCTGACTCCTAACGAGAAAATACATCGTGTTATCAAACGGATAAATGTCTAGTCGATTTCTGGCCGAAACTATCGGTTCGCGGAAATAGTTTTTTTATAGTGTAGCGTGAAATCATGATGTATGCAACGTGTATATAATATCGTGTGCAGCTTGTACAATATATGAAAGTTTCGTTTTGGCGAAACCTTAGTGGCGTAGCTACCATAGGGAAAAATTGGCCAATGCTCCGCAACCTAACCTAACTTAATCTAACGGGGCCTCGGGGCACTGGGAGCTTTGGACATTTCTGACTCTAAACTTCCTTAAAATAACCTACAGTGTCGATGTATTTAACAGTAAACGTTTCCAAATCATACTTTGAAAATTTTTTTAAATTTTACTTTGTATATCTATTAACTATCTGTTAATTATTTACATTTATCGTTAATTGAATTTTCACGTAAAAATGATATTAGTAAGAGGGCTTCGTTTATTTATTGCACCGGGACCCTTTTCAACGCAACTACGCCACTGCGAAACCTGTACTGGGTTCGAAGAGGAGAATGAGTTAGATTTGAATTGTACCGCGAACAAAAGTAAAACGTGTGACGCGAAAATGATGTGTACATTCAACGTGTATTCACGTGAAAAGGTTAGAAAATTGTTTGAAGCCTAAATTCATTATTTATGTGAATTGGTTGGCGACGTTTCAGCATATTGTAATTTAAAATTCAGTGATGTATGTAACGTGTGTATACAGCAAACACGTAATTTAGAAGGGAGTGATTCGAAGCGATCGCCTTACCTCCATCAAAGATCGTATTATAGTAACTATTAATTATTGGACATTATTTAAGCCCCAATCGTTTTAAAGAATATTATCGTTCCTCTTCCTTCAAAAAAAAAAAAAACATTTATTTACGTGCTTGGTGTACAGAATTACAGCAACATGTTCTAAATGTTTTATCCAAGGTGAATTTTGTAGACCCAAAAAGAGGTAACACTCATTTCCGTGTTTATACGTATCCATGTTTTCGATCAATAATTTACATTGCATTAGTAACACATTTACATGATACGTACGAGCAGATGATGCATTGAACCGATTTTAGTCGGTCACAAACCACTACAAAAAAACCTTACTTCTTATCAGGTCATTGATCGATCGCGCCCATAAATGTAATTGTGTTAGGCATGTACATAATCGTAGCATGCAGTCGTGATAGTTTGTTGGTTATCACAACACGTACGCCAATTTTACGAGAAGTTTGCGTCGATTACTAGGTATGCCAATTCGTCGTAATAACGATTAATGCAGTAATACAATTTCGTCAAGCACAATAACGTTTCAACATTACGCGTCATTACTCGACAAACGGATTGTTCGATTGTGAAATAAGATGTAGTATTAACATCATTTTATTATTGACACACTGAAACCGACTGAAATATTACCGTTGAGCGTGGTGGTCGGAGGCAGTCCTGTTCATAGCGGGAGGATGATCCGAGGATCTCTGGGTAAAAATCGGCCCAGGCCCCTCAGAAAACCAAAAAATTCAGACGGCTTCACTACGCTTCCCCGTAACTCTTTTAGTCAAATGTTATAATGACGGGTGACGTGTAAACGTTTCTAATTTTATTTATAGGTGCCATCTTGGATCACAGTGTAATAACTGTAAAAATAACTAGTACGTTTTATGAAAATAATGTAGATTTATTATCCTAGTATAAAATGTATACATATATGTGCATATAAAAAGGAGCCACTTGCATTATTCTGCTCAGATCCATATAATTCCTCTGAATGAACCTGGTCGGTGGACAGTCTAATTAAAATATTAGATAACATACACTGGTTAGTACTTAAAACCTATATCACGCGATGTCGGTGCTTGAAGCATATTGGCTGGTCGTTTCGAGTTCTAAGTCTCATTACCCGTACGTCGTATATGATATGAGTCGGGGAGGGACTAGACTATCGGAACAATTTCGAATTATAAACGCACGTGCACAATGGTGAAATTGGGTCTAATTTCTATACTCTTAACGATCATATTCCAGAGATCTATCCATAATCTAGAATTACAATATTTTATTATTATATTTGGCATGTATCACGATGATATAGGCGACGTGGCGTCACGGGTGTGCGCTTGCTTCTAACAGATGTATATGTGTATGTTCTTAGGTCAAATTCGAATTGATTATTACGAAAGAAGGCTGACATCCGTGTAGAGACCGTGGGTCGTCATAAATCAGTTGAAAACTGGAAATCGTCGACAAATGATTCATGCGCTGACCGGTATGAGAGAATGTCGAACGAAATTGCTGTAACAATATGCGCTCAATTGCATTTTTGATCTGGTCGTTTCTAAATTACTTAATAGTCTACGCATTTAATTTATTAATTTTTCTATTCATAATCATATTTAGATGTCTATTAAAACTCATAATCACAATAACCACAAAAAGTGTGTTGTGTAAAATGTATGATACTGTATAATAGTATAGCCGTAGAAGTGTGCACGGGCGAGAGGGCAGGTTGGGCAGCTGCCCCTCCTATGGGTTGAATTTTATTCCCATAGTTTAAAAAAAAAATATTATAATATAATTTTATACAACAAATAATGTACAAAAATTTTGTGTACCGTATTCCATGCACGATGTTTTTGTGTTGTCTAGCTTCGCGCATCGGACGTCTTTAAAGATACCGTAGTGATAATAACTCTTCATAGATACGCGGCAGTCACGGTGGTTTATTAACAGTAAACATAAACTTTCTCTGAAATAAAAATTATATCTGAAAGGTTAAATGAATAATTTTTGTTTAGAAATTGTAAACAATGTGTTTTATTATATTCTTTTATATAAGTATTATAATGTTAAAATACAAATACACTGTGAAATTTCAATTATTATATTAAATTTGTATATAAATTAATGATATATCTATATAAAATAAAAAAACCGTCATCATTAAAATATGAATAATAGTTCTAATAACTAACTCAAAACTAAAATAATATAATTAAATAATTAATATGGGACAACACTTGTATACACTTAAGTATATATATTCTTATACCTATTTATATATATTCTTTCCCTCTCTGACAGCATAGAGTATAGCGCGTAAAAAATAAAAAAAACGTTGGTTAAGTAGTTAATAAATGTTAGTTCAACTTCTATTATATATTATATATTTATAAGTTATGTCTAATACAAGCAATATAGTTGTGGAAAAAAATAACGTTTCAAGAATAATTGTTTATAGATTCCCTATAAAGAAAAAAAATGTTCATAATATAATTTATTACATGGCTTCGTGGTTTATTATTTTAACTTATTATTATATTTTATTATTTTTAATTGAACGCCACTCACTCACATATTGTTTTCACAAATGCACAATATAATAAATATGCATTCAGTAAAACAAGTTAGCTTTAATGTAAGAATAAACTAATTTACTATCAAACTTAAAAGGAATACCAACGTTATCAAAACATATGTGCGATGACATCAGGCCCGGATTAAAGGGTAGGCGACGTAGGTTCACGCCTAGGGCGGCAATTTTTATGTATAAAAAAAATATTTGATGCGATATTTACTTGTAAGGAGCGGTAAAACTAAATTTTGCCTATGTTCGTTTAAACACATGAGCCAGGCCTGGATGACATAAATTGACGGTATTGTAATTTTGAGTTATGACTTTTAAAATATTAATATTCTACCTAATTATAACTTGAAAATAAAATATCGTAATAATCTAGTAAATAACACAAATTCGGTTCTACTGACGCAGATTTGTTGTGTTATACGGTTGTAAGACAGAAGACAATAGTAAGTTGTTAATGTAAGTTAAAGCAAATAATAGTGCGTAAAGATACATCCTTGTACATTAAATTGTTTTTTGCAGTTTCTACAATTTATGCATACATTTCAATTAAGATTAAATCAAATATATAATAACCACATTAGTATCGTGATGTATAAATTTATTTATTTTAATTCGTTATATGTGGATTTTAGGTTACCTAAATATTACATATTTATAATATATTTTAATTTATGTATCGGATTGTTTTCCCTCGTTTATCACTTATCCTGCCCTATAAAATATACTCGGTGCGCATTATTTTCTTAGGTTATATGGAAATGAGATAACTAATGGATTATTTTACTTAAGAACTTATTATAGAACGGTTTTCGATGGATCAAGTGCCACCATATTACATATTTTGATTACAATACCCACATAGTATATACTCAAATCCGACCATGATGTTCATTATAATATTAATTTTATGTGTGAGCGGCATTTAATTAGTTTCTTAGTACTTCAAAGTGCTTTGTATGATATTATATATGCTTGACAATTAATAGCTCAGAATCCAAAACATTAATTTACATACTACTCTTATAATTGGTCAACAGTTGACGTGATGTTACTATGCATATACCATGTACAGGTATTAAGTATAAAAACTCTTTTTTACCGACGATTCCTATGCGGATTTAAAAAAATAAAAAATAAAAACTGGTCAAATATAATATTTAATATATATATATTGTATTGGGCAACTTCCAGTGTTGTAAACGTTCAGTGTTATAGATGCACTTATAATACCCTATAAAACCGTTTTACACTAGATTGGAAATAAGTAATAACTGGTTATACACGTATAGTACTAAAACGATCGCGTTATGAAAAACCACTCGATAGTCTACACTGTGGGGTCACTATAATATATATTTAGTATTTACACCTGTATGGCGACAACATAAATCTATGCCGAGTTATATAACTATAGTATTCTTCTCGCGTCAATTAGATGTAGAAGTTTTTAACTACCTACTTAAGTTTTTAAATATTTTTACTTGTATCATTATTACTATTATACCAATGTGTTTAAGTTCACTGGAAACAAGTCCCGGTTAAGTAATAAGTTTGTAATATTGTTGAGTATGCGTCTTTAAGAGTAAACTTGAAATGCGAACATCAAATTAAATTAACACTTAAGCTGAAATGTACCCAAACGAACAAATCTTACACTCCGTTTGGAATAATTGAAATTGACAGATACGCATAAGCACTTGCGCTAGTCATTCGGTAAAGCTCATATTAACTTTATATTAAACGTATTACGTTTTGTATTAACACCTATGAATATTAATTGGATTATCGATCTTTAACCAAGAAGATCAAGATTCTACTTTTGTTTGAACCTGTGAAGGGATTTATTAGGAATATAAAGAGAAGCCATTTTTTTGATGAGGGGATTAGTACTGAAGTTAAGTTTAGTATAAAATCGGTTATAGTAAAGTAAAGTGATATCTGGGACATATTTAACTTTTAGATCATTATGGAGTGAAATTTTTGTCATGTACCATGAAGCAACTGTTATAGTGGCAATGTTCTGAAAAATTGTATAGGATAGATATTGAAAGGTTGGATCGATCTCCTAATTTGAATGCCATATGACCTAACGGATCTGACAAAGAATTCTCTAACATGACATTCAAGACTTGAATTAGTGTCGCAGAAGTAAATTGATATCGTAGGTACCTAACAATGTAAATGGACATAAAAAACAATTCGATTTACGGAAAATAATATCGCGTTCTACATTCTATTATTGACGATTATAATATTATGTATGATAAGGTTCGTCGGGGTGTTATAATTACATTAAATTGTCACATCGAATTGTGTAATATAATCTGTTATCATCCGTCACCACCCCAAAATATTTTGTAACCCATTCCGGTTAAGCAGTGTTATCCTTGAAGCGGGTTCAGTGTGACGTCTCTCCGTAGCATGTAATTTCATAATCATTAACAGTTGTGATTTAAATGACGAGGAAAAAACCACAATAGTTTGCACCAGGTACATCGAACTGCATAATAATATGATACACTCTTTCTTCTCTATCACATAACCAAAATATTCATGGTATATCTCGGGATCGAAAACGTCACCGATCACCGGAGCAGTTAATGAGCGTTCGGATACTACGGTAGAGCATAAATACATCCATAATATATAGGGACCGCAATACATCATAAATCGTTATTGTTTTCGAAATGCGTATTCGAGTATCATAACCCGTATGACTACAAATCAAAACAAACGAAAATAACGTATGCGCGTGACGGACATGTGGTTGACAACGCGCTATGGTGAAAGAACGGCGAGTATAACAGTTTTCGTGTTCACACGGACTTGTGTGTATCGGATTTAAGACGACCAGAGAGAGAGAGAGAGAGATAAAGAAAAACAAAATAAAAAAACTCATCACCCGCGCGATTCGTGTGAACTCTTCGAACCCTGTGGTTTGTACGCATTCTTTTATTATTTTTCAGTTACTTTTATTGTACAACACACTATGTATACCACATGGTCGCGTATAACGACTACGATATACACGATTTGAACCCTTTTGTTCAATTTAAATACGTTTTTCGTATTGAATCGTAGAATGCGCTTTGTTTTAACATCTCGTACACGTGAAATGTATACAGTTTACAAAACTATTAAAACATTTAGCTTATAATATGTTTAAATTGTTCAAATTCAATAAATATAAGGATACTATTATAACAAAATCGTCGTAATCAATTCATCAAGTAAATCGTTTAAATTATTTTTAGAAAAAAAATCCCCCAAACTTGTTTTTTTCTTTATTGAATTTCTTTTGATTAAAATGAAAATTTCGAATGATGAATGTTTAATACAACCTGAAAAAATTATATTTGACGATACCCTAAAACAGATCTTCAACCTATGGTCCGCAGTACGGTTCTGAACCGTCAAGATTATTTTAATTTTATTTAATTCAAAGTTTTGAATGTACAACACACCCGTAAACAAAAATAAAAAAATCCAAAATTAATTTTTTCACATTAGGCGTTGGTTATGAAATGAATATATTTTTATTTGGCATAAGTATAAATTATATTGTACTAATCAAATCCGCCCCAAGTCTAGGTTTAACAATACACTAAGTGAAATGGGAGTGTATTTCATAAACAAACCAATTCATAGAAATTACGAACAACCGAAGGTGGGAATATTCTTGTGAAACCGAAAACTTTGATTTTCTTCGATGTCAAACGCATGTTAATTTCTTGTTGAATACATTAATATGAAATAATATGGTTCCATATTGATTTAATTTATATTTTTAAATTAATTGAAAACGATTAGGAATTTTTTATAAGTTTTGTTTTTTTGTTGCCATCAATCATAGAAAATTATAGAAAAATAAATCAGTTTCTCACTAGAAATCAAGGTGGAAGGTTCCACCGGTTTTCAACTACCCTTTCTACTTGGAAAACCCTTAACCGTCTTAGAACGGGAACCACAAGGTATCATCACGAAGTGGGATTATAGCACAGATGATAAATGTGACGGTGGGATGGCATAAAACTCCGAAAATTTACTAACTTGCCCAAATATGAAAATCAAATGCACGAAAAACAAACTGATCATAGTAAACGACAAAGCAATATACGTTGCCGATTTCTGGGTAAATAGTATCTAATTTGGTGATTTCGGACACGAAACAAGAAGAAGCGTACCGTAAGAAAGCACGACGGTAGCACAGTACGATTTTGGAACTCTGTTAACTTCACTTGTTCGTCATAAGTCCCCACGTTCGTGTGTGAGTTACATCAGCCGAACGAATAACTCCAGACGTTGATCGGCGAATAGTTTCTATCATTTTACGCGTGTCCAGCGGCAGACCGCGTTTCTCCGCAGGCGTTACGAAAGCACAAGGAGACGTAGCTCAAGGTTTCGTGTCGCCGTGTTCGTAAGCGCGCAGGACAATCGAACGATTCCCGAATACCATCGCGTCCCTGTTGTTTTCCGTCCCTTCCGTTATCGTGTTCATTCATCGACGTGCAACATAACGCATGCGTTTGCACGCGTAGAACAATACTAGTACGCAGGAAAATATTTTTCATGGTGAGGGGAGGGGTTGAAAAACTAGAATGTTCATAAATATCATACTGTATTACTCTTTATTTTAGATACTTACAATAGATACAGTGTATATATATAGTGTATATCTAATTATCTTATTATATTGTAAGTTTATAAAAAAAATAATTCATAACATGAACTGTAGAAAATGTTGTGTTTGTTTTTTAAAATATTTTTATATAATTTCGGGGAGGGTTTAAACACCCAAAACACCCCCCCCCCCCGCGTTCGCCACTGCTAGTACGTAGAACACACGGTATAATACACGTACGCAAAAGCACATGTACGTACGTATGTAGTACGCACGTTTGCGCGGCAACACCGACGACGCTTCTGGCGAAACCCGTCGACCGGACGGTACGACGAGAGGTAACGTATCCGGTGCAAGTTGTGCGGCGCCCGTCGAAGAACGAGTTATCGGACGCATTGCGTTGTTACAAGTGTTCCGTAAGTTGCCCTCGGCGGTGCACGCGGTGTACGTTTCGAGCGCATCCCCACGTAGTTTTTCATCCGACACGGTTTTCAACCTCCACGCGTAACGTCGGAAATCGCGTGCGACACGCAGCTTTGAGTGGGCCAGTGGGATCGTGTCGCCTACCGTTATAACGCGTCGCGTCGAAACCCGAAACCGTTTCGTGCGGTGGACGCGCGCTAAAACCGCCAACGTCGGACGTGACGCGCAACGGCACGGGTACGACGTAAACACGTGCTAAGTGAACCGAATGGCCGAACAACTCGTTTGGGTTTTGCGGAAATCTTGGACGATCGCGCCGCGACACAGCTCGATCGATAGGCCTCGATGGGCCTCGCGTTCCTTGTCGACAACGTACGAGATGTACTGCGCATGCATGGCGGTCGACAACGACTGTCATTCTCGCCTTTGACGCGTTGTTGTTGTGTTGAATAAGCCGGGGACGAGCAACTCGGAGTAACGGAAGGCCAATTTTTAGAACTTTAAAAATTGGCGGGTCAAAGTAGAGGAAACAAAAATGAAAAAAAAAAAGGTCGTTAAAATTGACGATTAGAATTTAGTGTAACCGATTTAATTTTAAGACTGATCTAATACAATAAAATAAGTGTCGAATATCTACAGCAAAGTTAGCTACAGTGTACGATCAACGTGAAAAATTAGATAGTGATAACCGTTATAATGTAATGAAGTTATTTGAAAATGTAGCAAGAGCCAGATAAAAAAAAAGTACGCGTGTATACTATACGCCAATGGTGCCCAACCCGCGGCCCGCGGGCCACATGTGGCCCGCGAAGGTATTCTATGTGGCCCGTTACGAATTTTCTAAAATAAATACAATTTAAAAAATGTATGAAAAAATGTTTAAATTATTTTTTTTTCATATATTATTTTTATTTAAATTTACGAATTCGTTTAAATAATTATTCAAAAAAAAAAAACAATTATTATGATAATAATAAAACAAAAACTTTACAAAAATGTTTTACTTTTATTATTAATGAGAAATTTGAGTTTGTACTTCTTTTACTAATAATGACAATTTTTTTTTGAAAAAACTTTTAAATTATCTATCATAATCTTTTTAATAGACAATAAAAGATAAGAAATCAAGTCCAATATATAAGATTATTTTTGTACTTTCATACTTTGTGGTCCGCTTGAAGATAGTTGTTTACCAAAGTGGCCCGCCAAGGGAAAAAGGTTGGGCATCACTGCTATACACGATAGAAAATCTTCAATATAATGTATATGATGTATATAGGTTTCGAGGACCTTAGGTAAAAATGTCCTATGGGAGGGGGCAATGGCGACGTGAACGGTGTTTATTTGACGTAGCTGCGTCATGAAAAATAAGGATGTGCGGGTGGTTGTTGAAAGTTGACATTTGTAGTTGAGTAGAAATTAAGAACTTGTTTTAACGTAATGAGTTGAATATAAATTAAATTCACAATAATCAATAGAGCAAAAGTGTCAATAGATTAGGTGTTGAGAATTATCGACTGCGTCATTGAAATAATAAGTTCACGTCGTCACTGGAAGAAGGGTTGATATATTTAGGTAATAGTTACTTTTATAATTACTTATTTGTTTATTAGCTGGGAATTTAGCAATGATTGAACTCTCCTACCTTCTTACCTACGTCACTGATAGATTTAAAATACATATCAAAAGCGTACGCATTCCATACAATGACGTGTATTGTTGTCAGTCGTCTTTTCCATAAACGAAGCGATAAAATATCAATTCATACCGTAGGATCGGTATCGTTTTCTAATGTGCTGGTTTCCAAGAAATGCATAGTTGTAAGATCTTATAAGATTAATAGAAAGTCGATTAATTGGCGATCACCGGTAGGCCTTACCACTGTTATTGTTGTAAACTTTCTGACGACCATATTTGGGTCCAAAAACAAAATCATCACTTTTGATTCGAAAACAAAAGTATGAGCGCGTACTATGCGCATTCGAATCGAAACACGCATGTGCTTTATAAAATACCCGTAACTTCACGCACAGAAAACGAAAATACAACGACTACGGATTTCGAATAAACACTTTTTTCGCTGAAAATGACAACTTAATCTTATGGATGAATAACTCAAATTTTTCGAGAAAGATTTGTGTAGTATTGTATGAAGTGAAAAAAAATAATATTTTTTTTAATTTTATTTTTCCTTCTAATCTCGGAAATCCATTTGAAAAACTCGATGACCAGGGTGGGCGTAAATCACCAGTACGGTTGAATGTCAACCAGCCGTTAAAGCGCATATAGTACGGTATGTGGTATTTATAACAGCGATAAAACGCATTATAATAGGTTACGGCGTGTCGACGTGACTTTATTCTTGCACATCCCATCCAAGTAATATACGTTAATCGTTTCCAATGTAATGATATTAAAAATAATAGCCTGAGAAAGTTTTCTCGCTAAAATGTACCTGCAGTCTTTATTTTTATGTATAATATACCATCAATAAAAGCCACAAAAGGAAATAAGTATAACGATGGGATCGGGTGAACTAAAAAAGTCCCCTAAGACGAGTTTGTTAGCATATTCAGTGGTAATTATTGTAATCAACGCTTTTCAAAAATATTTTGCTAGTAAAAAACCTGGTTTATATTCCATAATATTTAGGTAAATTTTTAGTGGTCGTAAAAATTGGTTAATCAATAGATTTTTTTGTGTACATTAAAAAACAATAATAAGATTAATACAATTTAGAGGAATTTGGATATTATTTGAATTAATATAGTATTTAAATTTTAAGTATTAATTATTATCTTATTATTAATAAAAAACCGACTACGAACTTCGATGACACAAAGACGACTATCAGGACTTGCATTGTTAAGTATCGAAAGTGACATACTTAGATCATTAGATTTTTCTCAAGTAGTTAAAAAATTTGCGGCAACAAAATCTCGCAAAGTTATCAAAGGAATATATTATTATAACAATTATTATTTATTATTTCTATACATATTATAATCTAATAAATGTAATTTACTTATTTACTAACTTTATTGTTTCATTACAACAAATCATTGTTTTTTCATAACCAAAATTCTAGTTATTTGGAATTTTGGTTATTAAATATATTATTATGTAATCGAAAAAAAATATCTACTTCTAAAGGTGGGTCCAGGGCCCCCACATTCCTAAATCCGGCCCTGCTATTAAGTAATACAGTTTTCCGTATACGGTATGTATAGGTAGATCAATCAAGAAAACATTTTAGGTGGTTTTATTATTATTTTTTGATCTTTTTGATAAGATTCTAATGAACGAGATGATCAGAATATAATATATGCTAATCTAATAAAATTTTAATAATAATTCACATAGAATATAACTATTACTGTTTTATACGTTGTACAACTACTGTTTATATAGTATAGTATATAGTTATCTATAGTTATTATACATTTATATGTATAGTGTTGTTGAATATGTATATCTTTATCATGAAAAGTATTATTATTTTTTTTTCAGTTAAGCTGTATGCAACTGGTACCGAAAGGTAAATTTTAGTACTTAACTCGCAATGATTTAAATATATAATTAATACTCGAATGATGATTTTTAACAAAATGTTTATCGATTTATCAAATGATATTCTCGTTGAAGAACATTATTTGTATTCTTAGTGTTCTTATAACCAATTACTGGTGAACAATCATATCTGCTTTATAATGTGATAATGGTACTCATTATAAGGAAGAAACATTTTTTTCCTTTTTAAATCGTTCTATTTCATTTTCATTCATATTGAATAATTATTACAGAATGACATCACGGGAATATCCGTTCAAAGGTTATCAGTCAAGAAACAAGAACTGAGAACAAACAGGAAATTGAGTGTGTTTATTCTAGGAATATGTAATAGATTTTTACATAAAAGGAGTTCAATATTTGATCGAAGCAAACAATCTGCTGCATTTGAAATTACATTTGTGCATTAATTGTGCGCATTGTCATAGATAATATCTATTAAAATATGAGGCGTATGGAATACGCGTATATATGTGTGTATATTGTAGACAAATGTACAGAAAAAATTTCATTCGATTCCTGTATAAATCGTAAATGGCTAGATAGATGGTAGAAAGTAGATTTATAAATGTTCTTGTAATGTTTTTCATTGAAAAACACGAAAAGATTACTAGAGCTCTTAAAATAAATTAAGAAAAAAAAAACCATTTTGTTTTGATTTTTATCAAGTATATACATAATTTTAAATTATTTAAATTAAGCGGTTATATCACTGTATTATGACTGATTCAAATTGATCCATTTATATTATTTAGTATACACCGATTTGTTATAACCGTTTTAACTACGTACTTTGATGTTTCAATTACTTCAATAGTAATTATTTAAGTACCTACCTTTTATTTCTCTATGTAAACATCATGGCACGTTTTATTTAATATTTTATTTGTAAATTTATATTTCAGTAACACACTAATTTATAACCGTTAAAATAATTAATTTTTTGTTATAGCATATTTATCATTTAAACTCTAATTATTATATTAGTAACTGCTATACCTGTAACGTTAAGTTCGTTGTAATTAATCGTTAAGAATATTATTTATTTTTTAACTGAAAAGTGATTACAACAGATTGATACAAATCTTTGAACAAATAATTGTTAAAAGCTTTAAAGGTCGATATAACATCAGTAGCCACTAATGAGTTGTATTTGATTATTCTTCGATTTAAGTTAATACAATATTCATATGAATACCTATTGTATTATACATTTAACAAATCATTAATGTAAATATACTCAGTTTAAATATGTTTACGTTCAATCACATTTAATATTTTATTTCTCAGTAATCGTTTTGAATGAAATATAAAATATTATATAGAGTTTAAGGGGAAATGTATTCAATTATATGAATATTTTTGTTAAATTTTAAAAACTGAGTGAATTTCTAGATAAACCCAAAACATTCCATACTGTAAAAATCTTAGAATATTGGGTAACTAGGTAAACAGTAATTTAATCCCAAGACTTATTTGTTGAATATTTTTTCATTAAATCGTCGTTGTTGGAATATTTCATCGCCAACTACTATTTATTTAAAATTTAGAACTATTTTTATTTTTTATTAACGGTCTTGTTAATACGTTACAGGTTAAAATTTAAAGTTTTAATTTATATTATTTGAGGCGCCGACCAAATGGGGGTTAAGTGTACACCCACGTGCCCCATATGATAAAGACAGAACTATGTTTTCTTAAATAAAGTGACGTCTTGTCGGCAATAACAAGAGGCTTCGAAAAAACGGAAGATAAAACCTTTTGTGTGGTCATAACAGAATTTACTGAGTACGCCTCTGCTAAAATATGTTATCACTAAATGCTACCAGTAAAACATCGTATGATCGCGGTTTCTAAGATTGTAAGACCTACCTGGGTTGACTTACGTCTTAGATTATACCGGTCATTGTATCTATAAGCGTGGAACACGACTTCGACCTACCACCGAAAGTTAATGTAACAAACCTATAGCTATTCAATTATCAATACCGTCATTAGTATCATCATAACAATTTAGAAGTCATAGTGATAAGAGTCAATAACTATATATTGTATTGGTTATATTGACTCGACATGTTTTCGTAAAACCACAGTATAAAATTCAAATTTTAATCACTCACAAGTTAATTTTTTAATTTTTCCTAATTTTCAGTATACAAATGGATTACATTATACTCGTTCGCTACTGAGCTACTTTCCAAAGAAAAGTGGTACCTTTGGCGAACGAGTAAAATTAAAGTAAAAAATAATAATAACTATATAATTAATATAATAATAATGAGTGGACTGTATTAAAAATAGAATAAAAAGATAATAATAATATGTTGCGAGTTGGGCAACTGATTTTTTGCTGATTTTAACTGATTCGAAAAGTTCAGAGAGACAGCTAAATCGTTGATAGTTTACCCCTCGAAACACGTAATACTACTAAAACAAAATTTATATTTATCGTTGACAGAAAAGCAGATTAAAGATAAAGATTGTGAACATGCGGAAAAGATATGGAGCCACTTTGCTTGCATGACTTTAGGTGAATGTAGTGACTTATATTTGAAGATAGACGTTCTACTATTTGCTAGCGCTTTCGAAAACTTCAGAGACATTTGCATCTCAACATAAGGCTTAGATTCAGCATTCTATTTTACGATACCCGGATTTAGTTTCGACTGTATGTTAAAACATACCGAGATCAAGTTGAAACTGCTCACGGACTACGTCATGCTGTTGATGTTCGAAAAGGGTAAAAGTTTATATAAAAATAATTATCATAATATAAACTATAACATTTTCAATTTTTAGGTATATGAGGTGGGCTCACGCAGGCGAGTATGCGGTACGGTAGAGCTAACAACTTTAAAACACCACACCAGCTAAGCCTGAATCGTGGATTGTATACTAGGACTGTGAGTATAATTGATAATAAAAATAAGTACAGTCGTACTTGATTATCTCGAATTTCTTTAACTCAAAATCGTCGATACCTCGAAATTTTACTCAGGTCCCTAGAATATCCTATTTAAACAACGTAAAAAAATCTTATTTAACTTGAATATTTTCGTGGATAACTCGAAGTTTTAATTAATACTATAAAATTGTAATATTTCCCTTATTTATCTATAAAATAAGGTCATTACTCATTTAAAAAATCTTTGATAGCTAATTATTTGGTATTTCACTTTACACTTTGTCAACTTATCTTAAAAATAAAGAAAATTGTAAATAAAATAGAAAAATTCAAAACGCTACAATCAACAGCAAAAATCAAACAAAAATAAAAACCTTATTTAAAAAATGTTCTAACTTCATTTTTGTTTATACGTAATTTCCAAATGAATACATAGTAAATATTTTTTATTACATTACTTTATTTATAATAAATATATAGCAATAGAAAAAACAATTTAATTTGGATAACTCGAACTTTTTTCCCGGTCCCTTCAACTTCAAGTTAACCAAGTTTGACTATATGTCATTAATTTTTCATCTAATTTAAGGTAATAACTTGTACGGATGGGCCATGATCCAGGTTAGGTTAAGCTATCTGGAGGGTTTAAATGGGTCAAACCGACGTTATACGGTTTGCACGATTTAACTGAAACATCTCATATTGGTCGTATATACGAGGTGGATATCATATACCCACAGAATCTTTATGACAAGCACAAGGACTTGCCATTTCTACCGGATAAAAATATACCGACAGGCTCAAAAGTGTGAAAATTAATGGCAACAGTAGAGGCAAAAAACTAATATATAATACATAACCGCAACCTACAGCAAGTTATCACCAACGATATTACTGTTGAAAAGGTATATATTTAATATAAGTCTTTTGTAAGGTGTATCAGTTTATTTTAATTATTTTATAGATACATTCAGTTATTCAGTGACAGCAATCATCATGGTTAGCAAAATATATAGATCTCAATACTGAAATGAGGAAAAAGGCAACTAATGACTTCGAAAAAGATTTTTACAAGTTACTGAACAACGCGTTGCAACGATGTGTTCGGTATGTTATCATTACTATTACTAACTTTTTTTTTTTTTTTAATAATTGATATTATTTAGGAAAAACAATGGAGTCCATGAGGAAGCGGATAAAAGTAGAAGTAATATCGAGCGAAAAAAAGAGTACAGAAATTGATTAATCGCACAACGTTTAAGTATTGCACAGATTTCGAGAACAACAATTTAATGGCTGTGACATTGGAAAATAAAATAATAGATTTTTACAAACCTATCTGTACAGGTAAGTACTACTAGATATTATTATTAACAACCGGCTATAATTTAATTATTATTACAGGTTTTGCAGTTGTAGACATATCAAAATCACTTATGTACGATTATCATTACAACGTCATGAAGAAACATTGCAAGGAGGCTATTAATTTGATGTATACTGATACAGGTAAATTATTATTATTATCTTATTAATTATATTTTAATTTATTTGACCAAATTCAGATTCACAGGTATATTATATAGAGACCATTGGTTTCTATAATTACCTCAAGGAGAATCCGATCCTGCACGATCGTATGGACATAACC
Organism: Sipha maydis; assembly: GCA_034509805.1. Classification (NCBI taxonomy): domain Eukaryota; kingdom Metazoa; phylum Arthropoda; class Insecta; order Hemiptera; family Aphididae; genus Sipha; species Sipha maydis. The sequence continues at coordinate 74,990 of JASXSY010000029.1, read as the reverse complement.
AACCTGCCTAGAGATCATCTGTGATATATCTCAGAACGGTAAAAATTTCCTGGACTGTTTTCAGACGAGACCGACGGTAAGAGCATGTACGAGTTTTGTACGCTAAGAGACAAAGCATACGCATACGACACAGAGGGGAAAGATAATATCAAAGCCAAAGGCATAAGTGGACATATTGTCAAAAACCACATGACTTTTGAAGATCTCAAACGGTGTTTGCTGGATGATATAACATTAGATATATATATAAAGAGAATGAATCAAATAATTTATCAAACAGATCATTTAATCATCAGCTGCTGACAATTAAGACCAAAAAGCTGACCTAGAACTGCCATGATGATAAAATATATGTATTACAAGACCGTATATATACACTACCGCATGGTCATTATTAAATTGGAGAAATTATGGATGTTGATCTAATCACATGAAAAATGATAAAAGAAGAAATTATCCAGTATCCAGTATCCATTAAATTTTTTTTAGGTGCTTATAATTTCTTAAATAACACAGAAACAGGTTAACCAATATATTACTATTATAATTCGTAATATCACGTTCTATAATTTTTTTCCAATAATGTAGCTTACCTTTGCACATCGAATATTTAATAATGCTTTTATTTTTCAAGTGCTGATTCCAACGAGCATGATCTGTTTCACAAGTAATGTTATATGTTCGCAGCGGTAGGTAGCGACGGCGGGTGATGGGTGTTTCGGAATGCCCTTTTTATATCTACTAGTGCCACCACACTAAAACTAAAACAAAAGGACTTTATGAAACTTTGTGGGACTGAGAATATGACTTGAAAATATTTGGGAAACATAACCGAACGATTTTGAAAACATGGAATAACGAATATTTTCGCACGATGGTAACAATACGATTTACGTACCCGGCCGGTCGCACACGGAGGCTTATCGCCGCCGCCGACAATAGCTGCGGATACGCAACGCACCGCTATGCATCGCACGAAAATGATAACACGATATGAGACATTTAATGACTACAAAGAACGAATACATTTTGTTTGCAGTGCGAACAATGCATATAAGTTCTCGAAACAGTTTTCATCATAACGCAGTACCATTAAAAAAGTTCGAACGTATTTTTTATAAATTGATATTAAATCAATGAAAATTAATTCAAATAACTTTCACGTAATTTTTGCGTAGGTAGTAACTTTGGCATGGCGATTGGATTATGTCATGGCCTAGTTGGCTTGAACCGTAGTTTCGTATGGTACTGAAATTGCATAGTGTATTTGAAATATCTACAGAAAAATGGAAAGAATTGGCGACAAAAAAAAAAAAAAAAAAAAAACAGCTCTCTATAAAGTATGCGTAGTGAATACTATTTCGGTATTTTCCAGGTAATATAACTAATTAACATAATCCGACATTTCATATTTCATATGATACTAAATCGTGATATTTATATTGTACTCGTACATAGTAATGTTCATAATTTGTATACATTTTAACAATAATTATTTATAAAATAATAAGTACGATATCGACTTATGAATGAGCTTAAATATTTATAAAAAAAATGATTTTCCATAAAGTGCAATAAAAGTTATTCGAATGTTTTATAAAGATTATTAATAAAACGCAACTATAATTTTTTATTAGCCACTAAATTGAGTCACGATTAGTTCACTGCGACCGAATTACAGAAGTCCAAATACTACAAGCGTAACAACATTTATTATGTCGTACGCTGTGACTTATCAAAGTTGGTTAAAAATTACATTCATGATTTACATACAACTTATAAAATATTCCTATATTTAGTAACGCGTCAGACACGTACTGTATGTGTTGTACGGGAAAAAGCATAATATAGGAGACTTGGATACGTGCTTCGACAGACGTTGTAAAATGTACATATACCGTTGAGGTAACACGAGAATAATGTGCAACTGCGTGCACTCTAGATATTGCTTGTTTCAATATACAAATGTTCATTTGAATTGACGCAAAAAAAAAAAAAATATGTTCGGCCGATGCACCTTTACATCTTACATGTATTTACACACTCGTTCGTACATCCCCCGAGCCCACAACGAGCAAAAGGTCCACGTGTCTCACTGTTCTTCATTTTTCCAGGCAATCAAAATCAATATATTCAAATCGATATTCTTACACCGTATTCTGTTTTTTTCATACCGATTTCGGTAAACCGTTGTTTTACGTTTTATTATGACATAGTATATGATCTCCAAAAGTGAAATATAACCTGCCTTTTTATTGCGGGTGTCGAATCAAATACCTAGTATATATCATGCCGGTATGCAAAAAATTATTTATTCGACTTCCCCCGATTGTTCTGTATTATTTACACTATGTGATTTACGAACCGTCGTCTTTTCACTCGATCTTACCTACAATCATGGTCTATCTACGAGTGAAGATTACATCGTTTATTTTGTCATCTTTGAAGATGAATCACTGATGGCGTAGCGGTACTTTCTGTCGGACAAATCTGTTTTGAATGGAATCGTGACAGGAAGAAACCTATATCCCAACGCAAAATAACGATCGACATTCTACGCGCAATTTCCCGATGGAAACAAGAAACTTTACACTGTAAATCGATGTCATTTATATAAAAAATATTCGATTAAGCAGTGTTTGAAATACATAAACATCAAGCACATCATTATTTGACTGGTAAAATTGATTTTTTTTCAAGATCACGCATTTAGATACGCGCCGCTGAAAAATATACGTGACAAAATTATCCGGTTTAGCTAATTGGTCCGAAGAATAATTATACGTTGCTATAGATAAGAACATTAATTATTAGGTGATCAATTTTAATTTTTAATTTTTATTATATCCACCAATTTTTATTCATTTGAATATTGAAAAAAATATGGACGTTTGGTAATTGCCGTGTTTATTTAAACCATACGAAATTTTCAATTAAAGTGTATTGGAAATTATATGTTTAACAATATTATAAATTAGTAAGTATTTTGGACATTGACCAAACCGGTTGTTCATAGCACTGTATAAAAACTATAACAGATTTAAACGTCGACCCCATCAAAATACTACATTACTCGGATCGCTACAAGAATATAGTTTGTATAATTATAAATCAGCCGAAAGTCTACTTAATAGTAAAAAACTCGTGGCACTTATCGAACTTCTCAATGATATATTCGTATCTTGTTGCATACCAACAGTGAAACATTGAATTGTACTAAAATCCCGGTGCAACGAAATCACTTAACCGGAAGTATTGGAATTTTAAGTCCCGCGACTGGGTGTTATATAAAAAATAATCGAGAAATAATATTTGGGGTTTGTGAATTGGTTTTAAATTTATTATGATAGTATTGTAATGATAAAAAAAATAGCTTTTATTTATTTATATATTTGATTTGTAAGTTTTAGAATATTAATTATTTCGTGTATAAAATCCAAGTAATGGAATTCCTAAGAGTCAATAATTAAAAAAATAAACTATTAGAGTGTTGAAGTTATATCGATTTAAATATAAGTATACGTAACATACGGGCTTTAACGGATTTAAAATATAAAATTATAACTAATAAATAGCTTTATTTTAGTTTTTCTTAGTTTTTATTTAATTATATATCTTCAAAATTAGAGAGCCGCGAAAACACTAGGAGTCAAATGATCTTTTACTTCATCGACGTGCATAAAGCTGGTCCCTGCACACTTCGTCCGGTGGATTTCGAAAAAGTTGTAATAAAACCCAATCAGATATTCGTAAATAAATAATTATTAATCTATACTCAAGGTCGAGTTGTGCAATCTAACGTAATCGGATAAATTATATACATAATATTATAAACCGTATTTGAAATACACTTCATCAGTTTTCGTTATAGATCTAATGAAATAACGGAGAAGTGGAAGGAAGCTTCACGGACGTGTTAATCAGTGCGGAAATAACCGAGAACAATCCACCAAGATATGTACAAACCTTTTAAAAAAAATAAAAAATAAATAGTTTATACAACAATTAATTTTAATTTAAATCAGCTTAAATAATAAATTGTAGATGACATTATTAGTTCTAACGTCTGAAAACTGGAATAAATTGTATTTTTCTAACATTTCCGTTGTAATTCGTAATGATAACCGAACCAGTGAGAACTTTGGAGCGTGCGGTTGAAGTTTTTTAGTATCCATATTTGCGTAATCTTCATCAACACAATGATAATACACACTGTTGACTGTTACTGACTACTATTATGCATTCCAAATACAAATGAAATCGATAACTTTGATGATATCATGTACTCTCAAGTAAATCACACATATACTATTTTGGTGTTTCACAAACCTCTGTTATACATTTTTGCTGTTCCTTCTACTGTTCTGTGTAATAAAATGTTATTACATTCTATCGCCGTGAATCTCATCTTCACGTATATCTATGTTTTAACGAGATACTAAGTGATGATTTCAACGCAGTGTATACCTGAGAGATGGTTTGCACGATGAAAACCTTATAGATATATTATTGTAAAATTAATATATCATACAAGTATTTTGGTTCGTTTGAATTTTTCGTTCGTTGGACATCATGGTTTTGTAACTTTTAGATAAATGGTTTTTTTTTCCTGTGAAAAGGTTACCGACTACTGTATATTAGTTGTATACACGCTATACGAAGTTAGGAATTAATAAATGAGATTTGAAATATCCCACTTTTATATTTCACACGACTCACTATGGTCGACATAATAACGTTTCCTTCGATTATTCTCGAGTAGTGATTTATAGCGGTTTCCTTGGGAAACGCGCATATTATCATTATACAGGATCTTCCAGAGAAATGTAAAATAGGAAAATATAAGATTACTTTTACAAAAGTAAAACAAAAGAATGTATTTGAATCATTTTTTAATTGAAGATAGAATTTACACAATAAAGCCCGAAAGTTCAAAATATCATATCTTAAAATTAATAAACGTCAGATGCGGTGTTTATTTGTACATATAAATTCCTGAAGTGGAAATGTAACTCGTCTAACATTAACATGCTGTCAACAAAACTGAGGACGTCTATTATACTTTCCATCACTTTTTCACTAAACCGGTTACCGCAATTGGTGGTCCGATGGATTCAACTCCTGCTTAATTCGAATTTTGGAATTGTCGAAAAGAGCCGTGCACAATATGAACGTTGGATTTCAAGATAGTGTACACGAGAAAAAGGATATACGAAAATTGATTCTAGAAATAATAACTTGATCTTTGAACTTATAATGGCGTAACGAGTATAATGTAGTTCTGTTTTTTACAAAAAAATTATGCATAAACATTAGTTTTCTCCTGCAACGGTTATTACTTATTTCAAACTTCCCATTTCCCTGGAACACCCTGTATTATCCTGCTGCGGACCCCATTGCACGTGCGTGCGTAGCTTCATTGGTGTTGCGGCCGGAGATGATTTGAACATTACCCAACCGGGGCAGATCAGATAAAACCACCCGTCTACCGCGACAAAACGTGTTGTTCTCGCTCCGTTCGATTTACTTTATAATTTCATTAACTAGACGTCCGAGATACGTCCAAAGCGTTTCACAAAATGTCTGAACACGTTTGTCAATTAACTTGTGTATACCAATCCAATGCGCCTGGAAGTGCACAGTGTTAAGCGGAAAAATGTGTACCGTACGTGTTTTCTTCGGTAATGCGGTACCTCGGTAAGAGGTGCTCACAAGTCACCACCTCTGGTTGCGGCTGGTTCGACATTTAATGACGAAATCCTTCAGAGGAACGGCAGCGTCGGTGGTCTCGAGACAATGATGATTTGTATCGTAAACCCCGACCACGCGGCGGAAAACAATAATATAACAAGCACTGTACTACCGTATAATGTACTGCTGTTGCTGTTACGAAATTGAATGGCGTGCAACGCGTTATATTATTTTAATCGCATGCGGTTTACATACAGTCGAGAATATAATATAATATTCGCAATAATGTCACATGTTCCTTATCTCACGCTTATCCTTACGCCGCCACCGCCGCTTTGGAGCGCACAACCACGGTTACAATAATAACAGTAATAATAATAATAATAATAATAATATTTATTTTACTGCGGGCCGCCGTTAGTTATAATAATCATAATAATAAAAATAATGATAATACGTCCATCGGCGGCGGCGGTAACAACTGTAAGGATACGGCGCGCAGGACACGCAGAGAATCGTCAGCCAATTACTATTGTTGGTCGTCCATGCGGTGAAACAATAGCTTCGATGTTGTACTACTCATGATTTCTTTTTCTTTTTTATTTTATCTATTTTAAGCCGACTTATTAGTAGTAGAAGTAGTACTCAATTCAATATTCATATTAATATTATTTCTATTATTACTATTATTGTTGTTGTTGTGGTTATTACTATTATGTAGGAATACATTTCGGTTTCATCGCGCTTATGCGCCGACAAAGATAGTGAAAGACAGTTACCTCTGCGTTTGAATATCATTATATATATATATATATATATAAGTATAATATTAAGTGTACGCTGAACTTGAACTGCTTTCAATTAGTCGATGGTACTCCTTGAACACTACGATCTTCAAAAACCATCTCATCGTACACTGTACAATGTGTGTGCACGGTGCTGTATAATATTCATAGGCACAACTGGGGTTTTGTTTTTGGGGTGGTTAGTTATATTTTTTTAATTATTACGGTAAATGTCTTTTCATTTATTTATTTAATTTTTTAATTATTTCTTTTAATTTATATCTATACCTATTATGTTGGAATTTATGTATATTTGAGAAGGGGCTAGACAAATATTTGGTCTAAGATTCACCTAGCATCCATCTAATTTCGTCTATAATTAATAAGATTGGTGCATTCTGATGCAGAAAAATCAAGTCACTTGCGGGTACTTGTAGTGCACACGTTATTATTTACACGCACGCGTTTTATCTCGCTTCACCGTGTATCAGCATAATATAATTTAGTTACATTTTTAATAACGCAACACAATATTGTACAGTATACGCGTATAGAATTCGAACAGATAAGAATAAATGAAGAAAAAAATTGAAAAAAATTGCATACAATTACATTTCAACTACAATAAAGGACAAATTCTAAAAAAATCGTGATACCAACGGAAGGTATTCACGAATCAGATAAGTATCCGGAAATTACACGTGTTTCTATTTCAAAACCGCGTACAATTTACGCAGGATGCATATAAATATTAAGTACTAAATATAACTGTGCTGCACGCACTGTAGGTTATTATATTTTATATTATTTTATTATGCACGCGCCTGGCACTCGTCGAAGAGAATCGTCGATTTCTGAACAACGAATTTTCTTATTATTTTCAGATTATGCAGTTATGCCAATACGATAACGTTTATGTTAGACACTGAACGAAAACATGTTGTTTATCGACGTATAATTTTTATAACCCACATAATTTCCATATAACATTGTTTGCCTCGACATTTGAATATACATGATTAAAAATTAATAAATTCGACAAATACATTTCAAAAAATGAAAGTTAGATCAACGTCATAGCTTTTAACGAAAAAATCATTTCAGCGTAAATAATTATTCGTATATGCGTGTAAAAATTATTATTATACGTTCAATTAATATAGGTAATCAAACTGATTGTAAATTTTCAATTTCTTTTTTTTTGTCAGTAAAAAATTTCGATTTAAATGGTTGGATACAATAGTGTATTGGTATCGTATACGTTATCGCTTACATACCAGGTTCGTTTAATTATTTATGATTTTTCGTAAAAATAATATATTATATTTTATTCGAAAGTATAGATCTTTTAATATTAGAATAATATTTAAATCGGTTTTAAATTAAAAATTATTAGTGAATTCCTTCTTATTTGAATCACGTGAACTACTACTCGTATGTGTTGTTTAACCTCATTAAATATTTATGGTTTGTAATATACCTATTATAGGTATGCTTTAAAAACCTAAACATAAATATTCCCAAAAATGTTTTCTGGCTAGTTATAAAAATGTTAATATAAATTTTTTACAAACTTGAATTAAAATGTTTCTTTAATAAGTGCTCTTATAGCTATCTAAAAAATATAATTATTCGAACTACTCAATATATTTATTTACGAGTGAAGTCACAAAAATAATGAAATCAATAGCGACATTTTATGGTTTTAAAATTCTATAATTAGTAACAATATTTTTAACAACTATTCTGTTCTGTCACTTTAAAAATAACACTTATCACAGTACGCTGAAACTAGGAGTTTGGCACTCGTCTCATTCTACTCATGTCAGTAATTCTGTTAATTAATGTTTGACATTTTAAAGTAAACATACACTGAATCATTCTGGGCCAAGCTCACAGTCATCTATATAGTATTTACAAGTAATTTTAAGTGTAACGAGCTATTTACGTATTTACGATTATTTTAGAAACATTATATTTTTAACTATTTTCAATTATTATAAGTACTATAATTTATATTCAATACTAATATACAGCAATATTTAAATTGTAAATTTTATAAAATAAAAAGTAATAAGAAATGCATATTACTAGCTTACATACAACATTACTATTTTTAAGACTGAATGCAGTTTATTGATTTTTAATTGTTAGCGTTTGGTCCAATATTCGAACTACTCAAATTCAAAAAACGATAAGCAATCTGATTAAAAAATCAGAAATCTGAATAAAAAATAGCGTTGTTATTTTTGACTGTTACATAAATTGTTATTTGAAATAACAGTAGATGATTAAATAAATTTAATATCCATGGAATAATTTATGAAAAAAAATTATATCCTCAAGAACGTGGCCTGTTACCGTGTAGGCTAGATAATAGTTAATAGATAATACAAATAGTTTTAGAATTTTTTTGGTAGGATACAAAAATTATACTTTGGAAACATTATTATTGACCTCAAATTCTGATTTTTACATGGTGGCTTGAGATATTTAGTAAATTACCATCAACTTTCCTTTTAAGAACCATATTTTCTTTAAGTCAAGAAGTGGCTTGGTCTTTGTAACCTAAATACGATATATGCCAATACGATCAGTGTTTGAAAATATATTACTAGTGATAGAACATATTATAATTACCGTAAGTTGTATTTACTGCTAATACCACACAATGCGTTAAATTGTTAAAGACTCAGTACATTGCAAATAGAATAAAATCATGTTTCAACAATGGTGTAAAAATAAAAATTAATCAACAACAAGTTATTCGGTTCGAACGCGAATTTAATGGTTTTCGAATATTTTTCTATTTCTATTTCGGCTTTACAATATTCGTCCGAGTAGGCCTTTTTTTTTCATGTGGCGCGCATGAAAAATTAATAAACCCGAACGTTTCGTATCCTATTATTATTCTCCGTCCGTTTCCTTCCTTTTTGTTTTAGGTCACACGGGCAAACAATGCGGTACCGTGGACCAAATCGTTTATTTTCTTATCATCGATTTATTAAAAAAACACGACGAACATACTAACGCATTTTTATTACAGCCGGTGTACGCACACACACACACACACACAGGTGCCGCAGTACAAGACCGCCGGCCGCCAGCACGCGGCGACACGAATATTATTATCGTTCACCATCATCACGCTCTGTGGGATCTAATTTATAATTTGTATTCTAAATACGTTTTTTTTTCAGTTTTCGGTCGGGAATCAGATAAGAAACGATCAATGGGACATAACGTCGTTGTAGAGTATCGCGGCGAATACGACGATGACGACGACGGCCGCGGCGGTACGTAAGACGCGTGGCGCGGAGTCAACCTTCCTCGAGTTTCCTGGTCGAAATAATAATAGTAATACATATAATTATATAAAACGGAATACGAAATGAAAGTGAAATAAAAGCGTCACACAATCAGTCTCATTTCGCGCACACTCAAGGCTGTAAACGGTTTACGCGCGTGTACGGTTTTGCCGAAGCCAACGCGCGATGAAACTATTATAAACACATCGTTTATGCATTGCGGTTTTTCGTTCGATGTAAAAACGTTCGCACCGAAATCGTCCCTCGTTACAATAGGGTCGAGTTATGTACGGATGACGTTCGCACTGAAGACCGTTCGCGTCGAGACCGAAAAATGGAAAATTAATTTTCATTACGCGACGTGAACGTCCAAAAACGCATACGTTCATCGGCGTTGTAATTATAACGTCGTATGACATTATTTTGAGTGATAATTAAATGTAATTTCATCGTTTATCTACAAATATAGCAGTTAAAGTATATATTGATTTGTGAGGGGAGGACTATTATTAACACACTTTAATTAGCCATTTCTTACAGTTCTTCTTCTTCTTCTTCTCGTGTGGTCGACAAAACTTATATACCTATCTCTGACCAATATTTTATAAAATCGATTACTTGATCAGTCAATGTATTAAACAGGTCATTTTTGTTTTGTATATTATATGGTGCATTCGTGCATTTCCGCGGATGCTCGTCGTTCTGTATTTCTCCACAGTCGCATCTTGGATTTTCCTCAATGCCCCAATTTACAAGGTTTAACCGTGGGCTGTTCCTGTCCGGATGCGATTTAACGTTTTCCAATCTCGATATGGTAGTTTATGTCCAGGGGGTAATGCTTTTTTAATCATGTCAGAGTTGGTTGATTCCTCTTTCCATTTCTCTAAGCGTTCGTCTGCCGATCTTTTTGTTAGCAATTCACATGCTCCAAGGAGACTTTCCCTTGACTTGAGCCGTTTAGGTGGTGCTACTTGTCTATTCATTGGGTATCGTTCATCCATTAATTGTTTCGTTTTTTCCTTTCTGGTGTGCACTTCTCTCCTAATGTGAAGTGGGGAAATTCCACTCGTTATGTATAATTTTGGTACTGGGTAGGTCTCAGGCATCCTGTAATTAAACGGATCGCTTCATTCAACTTTTTTTGCATTTGCTGATCTGCTCCAGACTGGGCATGCATATTCCCCTGCTGAGAAACATAGCGCTTAAGTGGCGGTCTGTAGGGTGTGAGGGTCTGCCCCCCCATTTACTACCCACGAGCTTTCGTTGTATATTGTTTCTTGCACTTACTTTGGCTTTTGTCTGTTCGCAGTGTGTTTTGTACGTTAGGCTACGATCTATGTAGACTTCAAGGTACTTGGGGTGCTCACAGTGTTCAAGGTCTAAGCCATTCCATTTGATTATAAGCTTTCTTTTTGCATCTCAGTTTCTTAGGTGGAAAGCGCAGACCTGAGTTTTGGTTGGATTTGGTTTCAAACGGTTGATGTTATAATATCTGGTCAGCTCTTCTAGGGCTTTTTTATGTGCATTTTCGACTATCTCAAATTTTAGTCCTTGTGCTGTTAGAGCAAGGTCATCATTGTATATGAAATGCTTCGTTCTATCACAAATTGGTTGGTCGTTCGTATACACGTTAGATAACACTGGCGCTAGTACACTCCCTTGCGGGAGGCCGTTTCTCTGAGTCTTCCATCTACTTTTATTCCCATTCAGGCCAACATAGAATCGTCTATCTTTTAGTGACATATCTATTATACAGACAAGTGAAGGATCTTTTGTCATTTCGTAAATCTTTCTGCGTAGTATCCCGTGGTTTACCGTATCGTATGCCACAGATAAATCGATAAAGACAGCACCCGTAATCATCTTTCCCACAAAGCTATTCTCTATGTGTTGTGTTATGTTAAGGACTTGACTGGTGCATGATTTTCCGGCTCTGAAACCTGCTTGCTCCTGAATAATATTTGCATCGATAGTAGTGTTTATTCTATTCATAACTACTCGTTCAAATAGTTTATACATATGGCATAGCTTACAGTTTCTAGTTGTTTTATTGAATTTTTTTATTTATTTCCATTAAAATCATTTAAATACGGTACAAAAAAACTATCAAAAATAATAATATTTTATGCTGAGTCAGTTTCATGTCGTTTAATATATTTGTCGCTGGAGTAATTGTAATTATATGCAATTTTATTTGTGCATGGAGAGCCATTGTGACATTTGGAATATTGCATAATACCTTGTTTTTTCAATATGCACATATTTTTTTCTTACGTTTTTCTAACACGAGTAAACTTACAAAAAATAAAAACTCCTTTCCAGTTTCAAGTAACTGAGCATTTGCGACAATTATTAACCCGTTGTTATATTCTGAATAACTTCTACTGTTAATATACATTTTAAAAACATACTGTAAACTGTGAATGAGAGTAGTTTCAACACTATTGTATTATCACTTACGGGTAAGTAAGTGTAAAGTAATTAAATTAAAAAAATATTTGAATTCGTAAATTTTAAAACAACTGTAATAATTGAACGAGGATCATCCCTTATTATATGGATATTGTGAATTTTGATACGCACTGTAGAACTGATCTATTGATCTATTATTATATTGATAGCAAAAATAAACTAATATAAGCATACAATTAGTCAAAAGAATAATATTCTAACTAAGAGTTATTGAAAACGATATTGCACTTTTAGCTAATAAGGATTACGATTTGGAAAAAAACACTAGAAGAGATGGCGAGATGCTTCCAAAAATATGATTATCAATATATATATATATATATATATTATTATTAAAATTTGATTATCAGTTAGCAAAAAAGTGAAGTTATGATGTGCCGAAAATTAAACCGAATCCGTAGAATTAATATCCAAGCAGCAAAGACGGTTGCTTGAACAAGTGGAACATTTTAAATATCTAGGCAGCTCAATTAACCAAGATAGCAGATGCATCATGAAAATAAGATCCAGAATCGCACAGGCAAAGTCAACGTTCACGAATAAGAAAACAATTTATGTTCCAACAGTGAGTATTAAGGTGAGAAAATGTTTCATAAAATCATACGTATGAAGTGTGCCGTTGTATGGTTGCGAAACCTGGATACCAGGGACCTGGATACCAGGGATTGGACCATTTGAATTTATTGCTTCCGGTTCCGGTACTAGTACTCAGAAAATAAAATAAATGTTACTGTTTGGTTCCGTTTCTTTGTTAAGAAAAAATAAAGGTACCGGTTCATGTTATCAGTAAAATATAAAATAATTTCTTATCTAGCAAATATACTATAATATACCATCGTCCTGTTAAATATCCATTACAGTAAATTAAAATATGAAGATTACAGTAGTAAATGAACAATTATATTACATTATATTGCTGCCAATCAATTACAAAATTGAAAATTACTGTCACCAAGATATTATTTTTGATTGATGGAACGTTTCGTATACGTCTCGTTTGCAATAATACACCAGCGGGCAGTGTGTCTATTTTATTATTATTATCAACAGTTTATTTCGAAGATAATACAGTATATATTATAAATAATAATAATAATATAAAAATAATATATATTCTAATTATTGTGTACTCGTATACTGCGAAAGACATTTCCAAATAGTATTATTTTATGATAAATATACATGTAATAAACATTTCATAAATATATTAATTTTAATTAGGTACCTATCCAGAATGCGTATTTTGTATAGTTCTAGGTATAAATATAATGAGAATGGACCTCTGAGTCTTTATAAACAAAATAGTAATAAATTATCAGTTATGCTAAATAAAATCATTTTATTTTTAAAACCCAAAAAAACCTTTATAATTTAAAAATTTCTGTTCGACTCCGGTACAAAAATATAAAGATAAATATAATGATTTCGGTTCCAGAATTGGGTTTTTTCGGTTCGGTTAGGTTCGTGTCTCTGCTGGACACTTAATAAAGCTGAACAGTGAATCATCGAAAGCTTTAAAAGTATACTCAATAAAATAAATGAACGCAGAAAGATACTCGAAACCATGAGGTACGAAAATTAACTGGGTTTTAGAATATTAGAAGGGAAAATCGAAGGCGAGAGAGCACCTAAGAACTTCGTTTGTGTAACAAATGATCTCCAATGCTAGACTATTAAGATACACAGAATTGAAGAGGTTAGCTGGAAACAACGAAGAACGGAGAGCGCATGTCCGATTGCAAAACAAACCATAAGGTTGGATATGAGAATAGAAAGAGCAAAAAACAATATTATAAAATTTAACACGGTAACGGTATACGGAATGGGAATATACAAAATAAATAGCTAAAGTATATACTATATACATTAGCTCAATGATTCAGTTATTTTATAAATTACCTGGTTCTTTCATAAGCTAACTGATTCGACACTTTAATTACAGTAACATATATACCTGTCAGAGAATACGGTTTGACTTATGTTCAACAACTGCAGCAATCATTATACAAATGTAGTTTTTAATGTATATGCTTATACAGAGGAAAAAATTGACGTTAGTACGTCAATGGCTTGATTAACTAATACCTAGTAAAAAGGTTTTACCACCTAATAAATGGTTTATTTAATTACTGGGCGGCAAATCAACAATGATTTTTTGGCAAAAACAATGATATTTATAATCATTTTTTAGAATCTCATTAAACAACAACATATCATGTTTGATTTTATTTGTTATTTATTTATCATTTCGGTTGATAATTTATGCTTGGAAGTAAAAATAGTTTCATAAATACAATGTACTCACAACACAATAATTAAAGACTAACGATCAGATTATTTAGTATCTTTTATGGAAATTAATTATTTCAATGAGGTGATTAATATAACCGTGCTTGGTTAACTTAGAATAACAGTAGAAAATTTGTATATTAATCATTGAAATTTTCCTTTGTTTTTTTTTTAAGTCTCTTTATAATACGCTGATATTGATTTAGTTGGTTTTGGTTATATCTTTGATATTTCTTATGTCATCCAGTGATAAATCCTTAAAATATCCAATGAAGCACACATGGAATATATGTTAATAAGGGTACGCTTTTAACATTGTTCTACAACCGAAACATCTACATATATATCAAAATATCATGAATTCCTTCGAACCTCTATTTTTGACGAAAATTCTGTAATTGATTTATGTCAATGAATACCTATGCGATTCTCCTCAAAAACATTTTTCACAATTAAAATTTGTCTCTTGTCAAATTTTTAATTCAGAACGCCTACTTGATCCATCAGAAGTTACTTGGTTAGTTACTTGGACTTTAGTGTGGTAGCAGAGGGTTGGATCGTGATCCCACCGTACGACAATCGAACGATATAGAATGATGTGTTTGTACATTTTTACGTTGGATCTGAGGTCGTTTAATTAATAAGAGAAAAATAGTATTATGATGTATTAGTATACGGCTATACAAGCGTATGATCAATAATGGTCTATAAAGAGAGAATGTACATTACCTATATAATAGTTGAAACCCAAACAATTTGTTTTTATTCGTCTAAATTGGTATAAAATTAAAAACATAGGTCCCGGATCAATCGAGAATGTGTAATACGTAAGTAACCGCCATATATATATAATAGATTATTATTTAATATCTTCATCACTACTGAAGTCGTTTATTATTTTAATAAGTAGTGTTGCACAGTATACGTACGTGTACATGTTATATTGGTTATAATTTCGTTAATAAAATAAAAGTTATTCATCTAGTACTCAATTATTACGAGTGTACGTAAACAGATTAAGTATATGGTGTACATGGTGATTAATACGTTACAGCTTAATTGAGAATTAGTGTAACTTCACGTGGTTTATAATTACACGATAAAAAATTATAACGGCTTCCTTTGAAAATTAATAACCATGGACACTATATATTTAGCTTAAGTTATACGCAAACTAACTGACATAATTATTTTTGAATTTGTTTTTATATACATTTGTTCTTATTACTACTATAAAATAATATGTAAAAGAATCTTCTGGAATTCATTTGAACAACACGCTGTATGATGAGCAATCAAAACAAATGTTATAGAAACGCAAACCAGTCGTATAGTATTATATTATAATATATAAAAACTGTATACAAGTTTTATACTTGTTATAGTTGTATAGTATTGTTGTCAAGTATTCCAAATAATCGGAGAATACTTTCAACAATAATGTATGTTATATCCTCGTTATAACATCTAATGAAGTAAATTTTTGCATCCCCACACATTAATTATAAGTACTCGTTTGTGGTTAACACGATAATGTAGACTCATATTTTTATAATGAACGCTATACATGAAAAGTGTACGAAATATGATAGTATAGTGTTTATCTTGTAATGGTAATAAGTCCAAATTTAATTATCATTAGAAAATTAATTAATTTGTCCACATGTTATTTATTTTTGAAGAGCTACCACGGTGGTTATGTTGTTATGATTTGAAATTTTAACGCTAGGTTGACCATAACTATATTTAACTACGTCTAAATTAGTAAAAAATTGAAATAACAGGTTTTTATGAGTATTTGAAGTATGAATACTTTGTAAATTTTATATGTAATACTGCTACGTAGTAAGATGAGCATTATGAATCGATTTTCGTATGCAATAATTGTTTTTAAAAAATTTCATAAGTCTCGTGTATTTTAGTTTAAATTAAAATTATTTTGTTAATAATACATTTTTTTTAATTATATATTGTCAAATATTGTGGTTGTATAATAGTGATCAAAATACACTTAATATAATTCATAACTGGAGAATAAAATATTATAGAAATGTAATTTTTTGTTTGTTTCATAGAAAGTTATCATAAATATTAATATAATTAATTTAAGGACTATTCTAAAAGTTATTATTTATGACAAGAAAGAAAATAAATAGCTTATTTTATAGACAACGAATATATAATATATATATTATCCAGTAAGATTTTATAGTTTTATTTCACTATATAATGATATTTTTTTATATTTTAAATTAATTTATTCTTTTTATTTCACGGAGGTAAACCATGCAGATGTAATAATTAACTGAGGCTAAAGCAGGCTAACGGAAGATATGAATTTAGAGGGAGATTGATAAGGTTCCATAGCGTTCGTACTCATCGTGTAAAAATCAATTTTAATATTTTAGGTTTAATCACTTTGCAGATAATAGTCTATTGGTTTTCACTCCGAATAAAATATTTAACCTTAAAAAAAGTCTCCAGCGCTTAAGTTGACTAAAGGCGTACTAAAATCTGACGATAGACACTCAATTCACTTTGCTTTTATTTGGTTATCGTTATATTTATTGTACGATTTACGAAGAACTTTATTAAGATCTAAATCAGATATTGTATTGATACCGTTATTTTAAAAAATAAAAAAACGGTACTTACAATCAGTGGCATATATATGGAGGGGGGGGGTCGGGTTCAAAACCCCAACAGAGGAAAAAATAGAAGAAAATTGTGATATTAATGATGATGTGTAATATATTCGTAGTTTCATAGTTACGCTTTGCACTTATAACTTTTGTAATTTTACCTATTAATATTTATATCTGTATGTAAGGAAAATGGGTAGTTTTAAAAGGAAGGTTTTTGTGTTGGTTATTTTTGTTAACCCCCATCCCCCCAAAGCAAGATTGAATTTACGCCACTGCTTGCAACCAAAATTCATTGCCTTCTATTCAACACCTGTAGTGATGTACAGCTTTTACTATTTATCAAGGAAGTATAGTAATACACAAAACACCATTGCAAAATCGGATGTGAACGTATAATACGTATATCGTATATCATATAATATCAATTTTTATCAACGTGTAATATTGTATGCGATCACTACTGTGAAACTGTTAGGTCATTGTGTATTATAGTCAATTGATATATTGAACGGTCGGTAACGTTTTACAGATATTTATTATGCATTATTGCCGTATTTTCGGTAATTTTAAGATGGCTTTTACTCGTACTTCTAACGCGCGCGTTCAGATGAAATTTAAAAGAACCGAATGCTATTTTAATCCCTTTAAAATCGAGTTGTTCACTTTGCAATATCATTGAAAATATTGCTTCTTTTTAAACGAACGAATTCCTTTAAATTTGTTTCGCGGAACAAAACATTTTACTCGAAACCCAGAGTACATAAAAACATATTAAATTACACTTTGTTTTTGATCTGCAGAGCATTCAAGAAAAACATTTGTTACTAGGTGGTTTATTTTAATATAACTGCGTCCCTGATCTAACCAGTACATTAAAAGTTCCAAACCTACAATATAAAGTCTTGTTTTTTATTTTGATAAAGTTGTAGCATTTGGATCAAAATTCAAAATATATAATAATCATGAGCACATATAGTTATTTAGGTAGGATTGATGTGTTTGTTACAATATAAATTAATACAAATAATAAAAAAAAATACAGAAAATTGAACCAAATGTAGTGTATTGAAAAAGTATACACAAATATAACATAATACAACGACGTATACTACTCAACGTCGATAAAATAAAAGTAATGGATTATTTATAATTAATGATATCCAAGGTTTTTATTATGATTTTTTTTTTTATTATTATTGACAGTACATACTACTAATAAATTTTAAATGAAAATGATACAAGTATCCCTCTGGTATACTCGGACTCGTAAATAAAATTGATATTACCTGTGGAAAACAATACAGTAGTGATATCTATATGTTTGTGTATTATTCTGTAATGAAAACCTTCGTTCCTGTTCGTAACGATATGTTGTAATAAAAGTTGAATACTATATATTTTCAAAATTTCTCAACTTACTCATATGAAATTCGATGTTTTGCATTCATACGATACCTAAACAGTATTATTTTTATTTTTTATTTTCTATGAACTCTACTCTTGTTTGTGATGAGAACAAATAGGTTTTTTTTTGTATAATATGCTCTCTGAAATAAAAAATCGATCGAATAGAAAAACCATTCATGAATTGAATCGTGTCAAACGTCAAAAGATATTTTCGAATAAGTTTGAGTCATTACTATAATAATATAATACATTAAACAGCCATTTATTAGGAAAAATAAATATTTTATTACACCTGCATACTTACAGCGCTACTATGCAAACCAGATAACTCTGTATTATCTTCATAGGAATTGGCAAAAACAGAGCTATAAAAAAATAAAAAAATAAAATAACAACAGTTTTATCGGTCTACAATTCTTTGGCATTAAAACCTACGCCCGTTCTCAAGCTAGGGTTTCATCACCAGTGTAATATTGGTGGATATTACGAGTGTAGTAATGATATGATAATAAATATTACATGAACTAAATTAACTACTTATTGTTTTCAACTTTTATAATGTTTTTCTAATAGCATATTCCGAAGATTGCGTGTTTTATAATCACGTATGTAATCGGTATTTTAGATGAAATTGTAAAAAAAAGAATTTGATTTTATACATATTTCTTTATACAGATTAGTACCAAATAAATCAATGTGCATTTGTATTATAAACTTGTACGTACAATTTTTACCAAATCTAAAGATAATATGACAAAACATATACAAAAAAATATGTTATACGATTAAGTAAGTATGAATAGATTATATTATACGATTGATTTACATTATTTGATAAGTAGTGAAAACATATAAGTATGTGAAAATTTTTCATTCTTATAAAATAATTTGAAATTTGAATCTAAACAAATTTTATTTATTAAATTAAAATTTGACGGCACTCTAATAATTGATTGTATGTTGTTTAACGTAGCTTCATGAAATCCAATATTTATTAACCCTAAAGGTGAAGTAAGTTTTTGTTTCATATTATAATATATTTGTAATATTCCGTCGAAGAATTTATTTTCACAATTAAAATTAAAACTAGCTACCTTTAACTGGTATCATGGGTAAATAACTGAAATGTATTGGCTCACAGCCACCTTCCACTACTCCACCAATTATCACACAGCAGTTACGTAATATTTTTGACGATACATTTATTGATTATTTATACATTATATTTCTCAACGCATCATCTTAAACGACGTCTGGTGAATTAAAACTTTTAAATTAGCCACATAGCGAAAATCTAATGGACTATTTACACGTCGAATATTTTACACGGGGATCATATAATAATGTGTCAAGTCACATAAAATAAAACTACGCATCGTATCGTTAAACGAACTACGAACTGCAATTTATGTACATTGTGTAATCGAATGGAGTAAAATGTAAATGTAATTTTATTTATTCAGCAAAACCGTATGAATAAACGGCCCTGCATTCCATGTTTTGTGTTTACTGTGCCAGCGATCCTGTGGTGGGCAATATGTTAAAATTATGATACAATAGTGTATTTAATAATTAATCTATGCTTTTTTTTTCATTGGTTTTTCGAAGTGCATTATCATTCGGATTTTGATTTTTTTCTCCGTAACTGCATAATACATATGAACAAACAACCACGTCATGGGAATTTTTACGATGCTCAATACACACCACGCCGCTATAGCTGTTCAATGATCCCACGGTTTACCAGATAAGACTACGAATTAATGAATATATTTAAGTACAATGTAGATCTATTATTGAGAAAAATATGATCTATGTCCGACAAATTTGTCCTACGTTTTAAAATACACGATCGGTGATACATTTTCATAGACATCTGTTAATTTGAATAATTTACACGTTTTTATGATAAAAAAAAAAAAAAAAAAATAGCACTGTGTACAAGGGCAACACCTTCTCTGAGACACTAGATGGGAACTGATGAATTTCAAATTCATCCCTGTGCGTTAAGTTTTTTACCGTTGTTACAGAGTTATTGAGCGTTTTGAGTGAAACCGTTAAAACTTTTCGGTTAATATGTTGGGACTAAGCTGTACGACGTGAGATTTATAACGTTAACTTATAGTCTGTACAGCGATAATGGCAGAACCACATTAATTTTTGATAGTTGTAAATACTTAGATAATATTATGATTAACTGTTTACGCGTTCTTGCGTTCACACATGTTTTCTATCAATGCTTAAAATGTGGGCAGGTCTGCGATAACAAATAATTAATGCTTTTTTCTGAAAACGTAACAATTGGGTCATATGCAGACATGTAGTGTTCATCGAGTCGACTGATAAATTAATTTGTTTAGCTGATGTAAATTGAGTGTTTTAGTAAATTATGTATAATTATGGTGAATATGTTAGGAAATTGTACATGTTCGATTCAAAGTTATAGTTCAATCGAGCACGAATGATTTGAATGTTTACGAGTTACGATTGATGTAATTTAATCGAATTTTTCTACTGGACAAAAAATTTAAAACGTTGTTGGACAAACATTCATTAAATGTGAATACACCAAAAAGTGTCGTCCCCGAAGAGGAAAGATTTGGTGGATGTGTCGACCCCCAAAATCATTTTTGTTTCGTTTCAGTCGGAAAATTCGCGTTTGGCTTTTATGAACCTAAACATTCGTCGGTATGAGCAAGTTGGTTTTGTAGTTAAAAATAATTCTTATAGAATTGTTTAGACCAATATCAAACAATATGGGTCTGGCATATAGGTGTGGTTCCGAATAACAGGAGTACACCTTTGACCGTTAAAAAGAGGAGATAATTTTCTAATTTTTCATTAAATTATTTTAAAAATAAAATTTAGTTTGTTGATAACAAAAAAATAACATTGACTTTGCACTCACGTCTGTACGTCTACATTTTTATGCTAATATGTATAGTCGATTATTGTTAAGTTTTCATTTTCTGTGATTTTGTGATTTTGTTAAATCATGTTATATTCCTTATTCAAAAGCACTACCCAAATTAAGACGACTTCGATAGAAAAAATAGATTAAAAAAATAAATAAAATCGTTTCATATTAATTGTAGAAGGACGTCCTCCAATAATGATTATAAAATGAATCATAAAAAACTAGAGCATAATGGAGAAAATGTTGTACTATTAAAAATACTAGTGTGCACAACAATTTTTTAAAAAAAGTAGCAATTTATTTCTTGAAAATGCCATATTTATGTTTATAATTACTTTTTAGTATTTTTTATCTGAATAAATAAATGTTCTGTTTATATTAGCTATAAATTAATAACTACGTATTGCATTTATGATGAAAGCTTGTATAGGATTTATAGAATTTATGTATAGGATTTATGGAAAATGTCATTCAACTTATAACGAAGAAATCAATTAGTTTTAGTATAAATTATTGTTTATGGTAATAAAATAATCGAAGATTAATGTGACTCATCTCGTAGATGATATATTTTCAAAAAGGTTTCGAGTTATTGATTAAATAAATTAATCGAGCGAAGTGAGGACATAGTTTTGAGTCATTGAGTCAATATTTATTATCCCACATTATTTTATTTTCCGGATAGTTCAGAGTCTATAAAAATAGATTGACTGAGAATTCAATTAAAAGTAAATTCACTAGTTTTATTTTACTGTGCATAAATGTAAATATGTAAGCAATGAATAAAATATATTCATTAATGTTATACAAGTTAATTTATTTATTTCATGAGACCGAGATAAGAAATTAATAACAAAATACATTTAAGTTTTCACTATCATTTTTTTGTTTATTTATATATAATGAAACATATATAAAATATAAAATATATTTTTTGAATCATTGGGAGAATGAGTTTTAACGATGGTACAAACTTAAACCGTCATCGAGATTAGAAGAACACTATCGTTTTGTGTCTTATGTTGTGTAATAAAAAATTATTACTGTGTACTAAACATTTTTTCGTATTATGAATTTATGTATCCAATACAATCGTCATGTTGAGTTAGTTATCCATATACTATTATACTAAAAATAACATATAATATATCTCAACATTCAGTTTCCATATTTTATTTGCCATTGACTGTTTTTAAAATGAATACTATTGCAACACAGTCGAAGACATATATATTTTTACATAAACGTGATTTATCTGAATTTATTATTATTTTTATTTCAAATGTATTAATACGCGTGAAAGTGTTCGTTGAACTTTGGTGCATGCATGTATATACGTGTACCATATGTAATATATAGGTGCATTTGATTTCGAAACCATTAAGTATCGAGAACCGTTATATATACGTGCACGAGTGTATCTGGAAAAATAATAAATATTATCAAGGTAATAGATTTTCATAATAATTTCAACAAATAATATAATCAACACGTCATGTGTACTATATGATTATCGTAAAACGATTCATACTGTCATTATGCGCGTCCGGTAACTGTTTTTTCTGTCTAAATATTTAATACATTTCATAACGTAGTTATGAATACTTATATACTTTACATATAAAGTAGTTTCGGTGTGAATAGATTCAACATTATTCTAGTATTATTAAAACGTCAGTAGGAGATGTAGGGCACTAACGCAGCAGATGATATGTACCCAGGGCCGGATTTAGAGGTGTGGAGGCCTCGAGGCAACAAAGAAGTGGGGGCCTCCTTGCCTCAAATTATTTTCTAAATAAAATGAACAACTTTTTTTAAAAAAGATTATTTTCTTTTATAAGTATTTAATAAACATATAGATATAATCGGAAACAAAATATAATCATTTAAATATGAATATTTAATATATTAAAAATTAAAAATAAGATATTGAACAATAATAAGTAATAATCTTGCTCCACTCGCACATAGAAAAAAGGAAAATCGAATAATATTATAATCACGCGTGTGGCGTTCGTGGTACCGATGGAGTTTAGTTTTGTTTATGGAGTTTAGGCGGGAGATGGTAAACTGCGGCAAAAAAAATATTAAGATTATACAATCTACGACAAAATCGATAAGATACATTATACAAACTGCGGCAATTTATTATGTATATTCATTCTATATATACTATAAATGTGGTACATATCATTACGATAACCTATGTATACGTTTATCATTTGATTAGGAATAATATGTGTTATGATAACTATTGGTCTAGACTAGGCACGAGTTAAATACGTTGGCTCGGTACACTACACGCGCCGTGGGAACGCTCTTGCTCGTCTAGGCGTGGTATAGCTCGGCCAGGCTCGTGTCTATCCGAAAATTGAGAGAGCCGTGAATTTAAACAGACGTTCCCACAGGCGTGTGGTTTGGCGAGCCGTAGTATACGGTTTTTGGTGTTTTAAAAACTCTGATCGGCTCGGATAAGTTTGTGGCTCGCCAAGTCACGCACTATGGGAATGGTGTAGTCTATTATAGGCTCGTGATATGCCGAGCATATCTGTAGGCGCGGTACAACAACCACGCTGCGTGAAGTTCGCCGAGCCACGCGCCGTGGCAACCCGCTTTTAGAGTATTTGGCACAAAAATAAATAAAAACCAATTTTTATAATTGAAAAATATTATTATTATTAAAAATTATATTATATAAATAAAAAAAAAAATAATAAATAAAAAATAAAAATTATTTTAAGAGACCTTAATGATTGCGTGTAGCTAAGGGTTGATATTTTGTCGTTTATTTTTAAAACCAATTTTTTTCAAAAATTCATATCTTGAAATTCGTCCGTCCTCTTTTATATGTTGCTGTTCGTTAATAAAATTTATATTATTGCGTTATCGCTTTATTTCTTTTTTGTACTATCCCATCTTCTGCACTTTTAATTTTTATATGTTTCAACTTGAATATCCTGTAGAGCAAGGGTGGCCAACAGGTCGATCGTGACATGAGTTCGAGTCGATCACGACTCCCTTTTAATTTTTTTCATATTTTTTCAGAAAACAGTTAAAATAGTTATTTATTTTCTGTACATTTTATATTTTTGTTCAACCCACAAGTATAAAAATTAAAATAATAACAATTAATAAAGAATATATTTTGTAATTATAAATAGTAAAAAAGAACCGGATGGGCCTCGCTCTGCTGTACAGTTAGGGGTGGAGTGCACCTCGCTTATAGGATAGGTCATTATTATAATGGATTTGTTAAATTTGAATGCAATGATAGATATCATTGTATACGAATAACGATTCTGAACGGAGTTCATATGTTAGTCTAGAATATAATACAATGTTATTTATAAATATTATATAAGTATATTTTATTTTTAAACGAAAAATTTAGAAAAACCGAAAATTTAAATTGTCTATAAATAAGTCAAAATATGTCAAAATACTTTGAAATTTTAACCACGTATAGAAAACGTCAATATAAAGATTTAATGATAATTTCAAGTTGTTGCGGTTTTTCGTTTTTGAGTTAGGGAATTTTAAAAAAACCGATATCATTTGTCAGTCTAGAACATTCTACATTATATTATATTTTACATGTAATTTTATGTCAATATTCGATGTTCAAACGCTTATAAAAAAAAATTGTGCCTATGGATTTTAATAAATTTTGAATGACATTAAGAACTACTTCTGTGGAATCTTCGATTAAATTTTCAAGTATTTTGTAGAAGCCAAATTTTTTTTATCACCGATTATAAAAATAAAATGTAAAAAAATCGAATATTTTAAATGACTATAAGTGGCTTAAAAATCAATATAATATTTTGAAAAAAATATTGCATAAAAGAAATACCAATTTTAACAGCTGGTAGAAATTTCAAAAATCTGCGACTTATACTTTTTGAATTATAACAAATATTTAAAATCGTCTGAGAATAAATCGCTATTTTATGCAATTTCGTAAATATTTAAATTTCAAACAGTCATACAATTTTTTCCTCTTAGTCCGGTAGGAATTTTTTTAAAGATTTTTGAAGAGTAGCTCATAGATAACCTAGTGTTAAAATTTTGAACCTTAAGTATGAACAAAAAAAATTTTATGAATTTTTATCTACAAAATAACATGCAAATTATCGTGATTTTTACACATTTTATACAAATTTGAGAATTAAGGGCTTATAAAAAAAAATTGAGTTAACCGATCACCGATATTTTTTAGTTACGATAAGTTTAACTTATTATAAACCTAGTATAAAATTTTCAAGAGTTTTCGCTCAATCAATTAAATTTTATAGATGTTTAAAAACAAAAATTTAACAAAAATCGAAAATATAAATTGTCTATAAATAAGTCAAAATATGTCAAAATACTTTGAAATCTTAACCATGTATAGAGAACGTCAATATAAAGATTTTGTGAAAATTTCAAGTTGTTGCGGTTTTTCTTTTTGAGTTAGAGCATTTTAAAAAAAACCGATATCTTTGTCAGTCTAGAATATTATACAGTATATTATATTTTACATGTAATTTTTTGTCAATATTCGCTGTTCAAACGCTTATAAAAAAAAATTGTGCCTATGGATTTTAATAATTTTTGAATGACTTTAAGAACTACTTCTGTGGAATCTTCTATTAAATTTTCAAGTATTTTGTACGAGCCAAATTTTTTTTATCACCGATTATAAAAAAAAAATGTAAAAAAATCGAATATTTTAAATGCCTATAAGTGACTTAAAAATCAATATAATATTTTGAAAAAAATATGACATAAAGGAAATACCAATCTTAACAGCTGGTAGAAATTTAAAAAATCTGCGACTTATACTTTTTGAATTATAAAAAATATTTAAAATCGTTTGAGAATAAATCGCTATTTTATGCAATTTCGTAAATATTTAAATTTCAAACAGTCATAAAATTTTTTCCTCAAATTCCGGTAAACATTTTTTTAAAGATTTTTGAAGAGTAGCTTATAGATAACCTAGTGTTAAAATTTTGAACCTTAAGTATGAACAGAAAAAATTTTATGAATTTTTAACTACAAAAAAACTTGCAAATTATCGTGATTTTTACATATTTCGTATAAATTGTAACTTTGAGCACTTATAAAAAAAAATTGTGACTTACGATTTTAGATTTTTTTTTATCAGTTAAGGAACAACTTATAAGAAACCTTGTATTAAATTTTCAAGATTTTCTAGGCAGCCAAAAAAATTTTATCGTTATTTAAAAAAAAAATACTTAAAAATATTGAAAATTTCAATTGTCTATAAATAGCTTAATAAAAATCAAAATACTTTGAAAATTTAATGGTGTATAGAGAACGCTAATCTAAACATTTGGTGAAAATTTCAAGTATTTACATCGATTAGTTTTTGAGTTATAGCAAAATAAAAAATTTGATTATGTCAAAAACTGGTTTTGCGTAAAAACTCCCGTTTTTCCCAAATTTTTTTATGGTTTTTCCCGTCGCATTTAAAAAATATTGGAAATTTTTAACTTTTGACCCCCCAAAGTACCAAATAGATTCACTTTCCTTTCAGAAAAGTTGCTACATAAGGCAATCGAAGCATTTTTACTGCCCCAAAACGTGTCGACAGACACAAAAAAAAAAAAAAAAAAAAAAAAAAAAAGAACCGGATGGGCCTCGCTCTGCTGTACAGTTAGGGGTGGAGTGCACCTCGCTTATAGGATAGGTCATTATTATAATGGATTTGTTAAATTTGAATGCAATGATAGATATCATTGTATACGAATAACGATTCTGAACGGAGTTCATATGTTAGTCTAGAATATAATACAATGTTATTTATAAATATTATATAAGTATATTTTATTTTTAAACGAAAAATTTAGAAAAACCGAAAATTTAAATTGTCTATAAATAAGTCAAAATATGTCAAAATACTTTGAAATTTTAACCACGTATAGAAAACGTCAATATAAAGATTTAATGATAATTTCAAGTTGTTGCGGTTTTTCGTTTTTGAGTTAGGGAATTTTAAAAAAACCGATATCATTTGTCAGTCTAGAACATTCTACATTATATTATATTTTACATGTAATTTTATGTCAATATTCGATGTTCAAACGCTTATAAAAAAAAATTGTGCCTATGGATTTTAATAAATTTTGAATGACATTGAGAACTACTTCTGTGGAATCTTCGATTAAATTTTCAAGTATTTTGTAGAAGCCAAATTTTTTTTATCACCGATTATAAAAATAAAATGTAAAAAAATCGAATATTTTAAATGACTATAAGTGGCTTAAAAATCAATATAATATTTTGAAAAAAATATTGCATAAAAGAAATACCAATTTTAACAGCTGGTAGAAATTTCAAAAATCTGCGACTTATACTTTTTGAATTATAACAAATATTTAAAATCGTCTGAGAATAAATCGCTATTTTATGCAATTTCGTAAATATTTAAATTTCAAACAGTCATACAATTTTTTCCTCTTAGTCCGGTAGGAATTTTTTTAAAGATTTTTGAAGAGTAGCTCATAGATAACCTAGTGTTAAAATTTTGAACCTTAAGTATGAACAAAAAAAATTTTATGAATTTTTATCTACAAAATAACATGCAAATTATCGTGATTTTTACACATTTTATACAAATTTGAGAATTAAGGGCTTATAAAAAAAAATTGAGTTAACCGATCACCGATATTTTTTAGTTACGATAAGTTTAACTTATTATAAACCTAGTATAAAATTTTCAAGAGTTTTCGCTCAATCAATTAAATTTTATAGATGTTTAAAAACAAAAATTTAACAAAAATCGAAAATATAAATTGTCTATAAATAAGTCAAAATATGTCAAAATACTTTGAAATCTTAACCATGTATAGAGAACGTCAATATAAAGATTTTGTGAAAATTTCAAGTTGTTGCGATTTTTCATTTTTGAGTTAGAGCATTTTAAAAAAAACCGATATCTTTGTCAGTCTAGAATATTATACAGTATATTATATTTTACATGTAATTTTTTGTCAATATTCGCTGTTCAAACGCTTATAAAAAAAAATTGTGCCTATGGATTTTAATAATTTTTGAATGACTTTAAGAACTACTTCTGTGGAATCTTCTATTAAATTTTCAAGTATTTTGTATGAGCCAAATTTTTTTTATCACCGATTGTAAAAATAAAATGTAAAAAAATCGAATATTTTAAATGCCTATAAGTGGCTTAAAAATCAATATTATATTTTGAAAAAAATATGACATAAAGGAAATGCCAATATAAACAACTGATAAAATTTCAAGTATTTACATCGATTAGTTTTTGAGTTATAGCAAAATAAAAAATTTGATTATGTCAAAAACTGGTTTTGCGTAAAAACTCCCGTTTTTCCCAAATTTTTTTATGGTTTTTCCCGTCGCATTTAAAAAATATTGGAAATTTTTAACTTTTGACCCCCCAAAGTACCAAATAGATTCACTTTCCTTTCAGAAAAGTTGCTACATAAGGCAATCGAAGCATTTTTACTGCCCCAAAACGTGTCGACAGACACAAAAAAAAAAAAAAAAATAAAAAGAACCGGATGGGCCTCGCTCTGCTGTACAGTTAGGGGTGGAGTGCACCTCGCTTATAGGATAGGTCATTATTATAATGGATTTGTTAAATTTGAATGCAATGATAGATATCATTGTATACGAATAACGATTCTGAACGGAGTTCATATGTTTGTCTAGGATATAATACATTGTTATTTATAAACATTGTAAAAAGTATATTTTATTTTGAAACGATAAATATATTTTTCAATTAGGATGGGTACAGTTGCATACTATATGTTTGCTCCCGATAACTTGCAATATTCGCTGTTCAAACGCTTATAAAAAAAAATTGTGCCTATGGATTTTAATAATTTTTGAATGACATTAAGAACTACTTCTGTGGAATCTTCTATTAAATTTTCAAGTATTTTGTATGAGCCAAATTTTTTTTATCACCGATTATAAAAAAAAAATGTAAAAAAATCGAATATTTTAAATGCCTATAAGTGGCTTAAAAATGAATATAATATTTTGATAAAAATATGACATAAAGGAAATACCAATCTTAACAGCTAGTAGAAATTTCAAAAATCTGCGACTTATACTTTTTGAATTATAAAAAATATTTAAAATCGTTTGAGAATAAATCGCTATTTTATGCAATTTCGTAAATATTTAAATTTCAAACAGTCATAAAATTTTTTCCTCAAATTCCGGTAAACATTTTTTTAAAGATTTTTGAAGAGTAGCTTATAGATAACCTAGTGTTAAAATTTTGAACCTTAAGTATGAACAGAAAAAATTTTATGAATTTTTAACTACAAAAAAACTTGCAAATTATCGTGATTTTTACATATTTCGTATAAATTGTAACTTTGAGCACTTATAAAAAAAAATTGTGACTTACGATTTTAGATTTTTTTTTATCAGTTAAGGAACAACTTATAAGAAACCTTGTATTAAATTTTCAAGATTTTCTAGGCAGCCAAAAAAATTTTATCGTTATTTAAAAAAAAAATACTTAAAAATATTGAAAATTTCAATTGTCTATAAATAGCTTAATAAAAATCAAAATACTTTGAAAATTTAATGGTGTATAGAGAACGCTAATCTAAACATTTGGTGAAAATTTCAAGTATTTACATCGATTAGTTTTTGAGTTATAGCAAAATAAAAAATTTGATTATGTCAAAAACTGGTTTTGCGTAAAAACTCCCGTTTTTCCCAAATTTTTTTATGGTTTTTCCCGTCGCATTTAAAAAATATTGGAAATTTTTAACTTTTGACCCCCCAAAGTACCAAATAGATTCACTTTCCTTTCAGAAAAGTTGCTACATAAGGCAATCGAAGCATTTTTACTGCCCCAAAACGTGTCGACAGACACAAAAAAAAAAAAAAAAAAAAAAAAAAAAAGAACCGGATGGGCCTCGCTCTGCTGTACAGTTAGGGGTGGAGTGCACCTCGCTTATAGGATAGGTCATTATTATAATGGATTTGTTAAATTTGAATGCAATGATAGATATCATTGTATACGAATAACGATTCTGAACGGAGTTCATATGTTAGTCTAGAATATAATACAATGTTATTTATAAATATTATATAAGTATATTTTATTTTTAAACGAAAAATTTAGAAAAACCGAAAATTTAAATTGTCTATAAATAAGTCAAAATATGTCAAAATACTTTGAAATTTTAACCACGTATAGAAAACGTCAATATAAAGATTTAATGATAATTTCAAGTTGTTGCGGTTTTTCGTTTTTGAGTTAGGGAATTTTAAAAAAACCGATATCATTTGTCAGTCTAGAACATTCTACATTATATTATATTTTACATGTAATTTTATGTCAATATTCGATGTTCAAACGCTTATAAAAAAAAATTGTGCCTATGGATTTTAATAAATTTTGAATGACATTAAGAACTACTTCTGTGGAATCTTCGATTAAATTTTCAAGTATTTTGTAGAAGCCAAATTTTTTTTATCACCGATTATAAAAATAAAATGTAAAAAAATCGAATATTTTAAATGACTATAAGTGGCTTAAAAATCAATATAATATTTTGAAAAAAATATTGCATAAAAGAAATACCAATTTTAACAGCTGGTAGAAATTTCAAAAATCTGCGACTTATACTTTTTGAATTATAACAAATATTTAAAATCGTCTGAGAATAAATCGCTATTTTATGCAATTTCGTAAATATTTAAATTTCAAACAGTCATACAATTTTTTCCTCTTAGTCCGGTAGGAATTTTTTTAAAGATTTTTGAAGAGTAGCTCATAGATAACCTAGTGTTAAAATTTTGAACCTTAAGTATGAACAAAAAAAATTTTATGAATTTTTATCTACAAAATAACATGCAAATTATCGTGATTTTTACACATTTTATACAAATTTGAGAATTAAGGGCTTATAAAAAAAAATTGAGTTAACCGATCACCGATATTTTTTAGTTACGATAAGTTTAACTTATTATAAACCTAGTATAAAATTTTCAAGAGTTTTCGCTCAATCAATTAAATTTTATAGATGTTTAAAAACAAAAATTTAACAAAAATCGAAAATATAAATTGTCTATAAATAAGTCAAAATATGTCAAAATACTTTGAAATCTTAACCATGTATAGAGAACGTCAATATAAAGATTTTGTGAAAATTTCAAGTTGTTGCGGTTTTTCTTTTTGAGTTAGAGCATTTTAAAAAAAACCGATATCTTTGTCAGTCTAGAATATTATACAGTATATTATATTTTACATGTAATTTTTTGTCAATATTCGCTGTTCAAACGCTTATAAAAAAAAATTGTGCCTATGGATTTTAATAATTTTTGAATGACTTTAAGAACTACTTCTGTGGAATCTTCTATTAAATTTTCAAGTATTTTGTACGAGCCAAATTTTTTTTATCACCGATTATAAAAAAAAAATGTAAAAAAATCGAATATTTTAAATGCCTATAAGTGACTTAAAAATCAATATAATATTTTGAAAAAAATATGACATAAAGGAAATACCAATCTTAACAGCTGGTAGAAATTTAAAAAATCTGCGACTTATACTTTTTGAATTATAAAAAATATTTAAAATCGTTTGAGAATAAATCGCTATTTTATGCAATTTCGTAAATATTTAAATTTCAAACAGTCATAAAATTTTTTCCTCAAATTCCGGTAAACATTTTTTTAAAGATTTTTGAAGAGTAGCTTATAGATAACCTAGTGTTAAAATTTTGAACCTTAAGTATGAACAGAAAAAATTTTATGAATTTTTAACTACAAAAAAACTTGCAAATTATCGTGATTTTTACATATTTCATATAAATTGTAACTTTGAGCACTTATAAAAAAAAA
Organism: Sipha maydis; assembly: GCA_034509805.1. Classification (NCBI taxonomy): domain Eukaryota; kingdom Metazoa; phylum Arthropoda; class Insecta; order Hemiptera; family Aphididae; genus Sipha; species Sipha maydis. Next base: position 42,610 of record JASXSY010000029.1, on the reverse strand, counting down.
TTGTGACTTACGATTTTAGATTTTTTTTTATCAGTTAAGGAACAACTTATAAGAAACCTTGTATTAAATTTTAAAGATTTTCTAGGCAGCCAAAAAAATTTTATCGTTATTTAAAAAAAAAATACTTAAAAATATTGAAAATTTCAATTGTCTATAAATAGCTTAATAAAAGTCAAAATACTTTGAAAATTTAATGGTGTATAGAGAACGCTTATCTAAACATTTGGTGAAAATTTCAAGTATTTACATCGATTAGTTTTTGAGTTATAGCAAAATAAAAAATTTGATTATGTCAAAAACTGGTTTTGCGTAAAAACTCCCGTTTTTCCCAAATTTTTTTATGGTTTTTCCCGTCGCATTTAAAAAATATTGGAAATTTTTAACTTTTGACCCCCCAAAGTACCAAATAGATTCACTTTCCTTTCAGAAAAGTTGCTACATAAGGCAATCGAAGCATTTTTACTGCCCCAAAACGTGTCGACAGACACAAAAAAAAAAAAAAAAAAAAAAAAAAAAAAAAAAAAAAAAAAAAACACACATCATTGTAAAATCAATACATTCTTCACTCCGTTCAGAATCTAAAACACACATCATTGTAAAATCAATACATTCTTCACTCCGTTCAGAATCTAAAAACATACATCATTGTAAAATCAATACATTCTTCACTCCGTTCAGAATCTAAAATAACTATAAAACCGAAATTATTCGTTCTAATAGTTATGTAGGTATGTTGTACATATTCTGATATACTCGTATATTCCGTAATAAATAACGGTATTTTAATAAATTGATAAAATAGATATTAAAATTCGTGTTATGTAAAAGTATCAAATTAAAGTTATCTCACTTATTGATATTTTAATCAAAATTAATAAAGGAAGTATAACATGCATGTACATAAAATATAATTTTGCTAAGTTACAAACTATTTTTTTTTTTATTTATTTTTTTTTTGGTCGATCATGACAACCTAGAAAAACTCAGAAGTCGATTACGAGACTTTAAAAATTGGCCACTCCTGCTGTAGAGCATCTATAAATTTATATAGTGATGCATGATGATGATAAAATATGCATTAAATTTGAATGAAAAGATTCGCATACATTATTTGTTATAACTTCTGATTTTGATGCTCATAAAGAAGGAGAGAATATACTTTGCATAAAGGTTTTTATTAAATAATCGCAAAATAGTACTATTAGATTATCAATTGGCATATCTGCAATAAAAATAAATGAATCTTCGACTTTATCACATAGGTACACATAGGTAGGTATGATTTAGGTACTATAATAAATAGTATATATATAGAAGGTATGTTTAAAAAATAAATTGCCACAGTTTGAATGATGTATCTTATCGATTTTGTAGCAGATTGTATAATCTCAATTTTTTTTTTGTCGCAGTTTACATACCGACTTTTAGAAAAAGGTTAATTTTGCCGCAGGTTACATACAGCCTAGAACGCGATGGATTTACTGATAAATAAACATGCTGGTGACATAATTCCACGGAATTAGCCATCGGCAAATTTATTTTTATTCTATTGGCCACTTTAGACAGGATTGTGAGGTGACAATGCATTTGTAATTTGAAAGATAACTTTTCCGAAGTCTCTATTGTGGAGGCCTCGGGATTTTCGCTGTTTTACCGCACGATAGACATGATCCACAAAGTAAAAATGGGTATACGATTTATTTTTATCACCGTTAAATATCTACTTCCTGTTTAATTGAACGGTATTATGTGTACACATTGGGTAGAATGTATAATGCACAAAATAGTATGCTTCAGTAATTTTGGCTTACAAATAGCTTACGACATACAAAATAATTGGAACTAATGTTCATTATGTAATGTCGTAGTGTAAAAACGACCGAAATATAGATGATGTTTATCAAAATTTAGTCATGGGGATGATTGGATAACAGATGCTGACTTTAGCAAAACTATTATTTTTATTATTACATTATTTATTGCTGTTGACACGAGATTGACTTGTAATTTAATTTTTTATATGCTATAAATGTTTATATTTCAATTTTGATTTAACTTGTTTATGAACCATTTTTGGTGTCAACTTGATTCTCTGAAAAAAATTGATGACGTCTCACACAAGTAAAAAAACGTGGTTTTCATATAACCTAAAGGAAAGAATGTAATTAAATGCGAGTTTCAGTCAAATTATCTTATCGATTAATCAAGAGTAGTACTTTAGTATGAAATCAGTATAGAATAATGGTTGTGCTTATAATTTTTTTTTTACGTTAATTTTGTTCAAAAACTATAAACACCATAGTTTGACTATTATAAAATATTTACGTATATTGTATTAAAATGTATACCTATTCACATAATATAAAAAAAAATGAATATATTAATATTAATTTAAAAAAAACAACACCATTTCGAGGATAAAAACGAAAACGCAGCACTATATAATAGATTTAGTGTTAGAGGTTAGCAAATATAGAATCTATAGGGAAATTCGAGTCATTGAGGAAATGAGTAAGTGTTTGAATAATAATTAATAAATAATAATAACTATTTTTTAGTATAGATTGCAGAGGTCAGGAATGTGAGTTTTCAGTATCTAAGGAGATAGGTGTGTAGGCGTTCTACGCGAAATTTTGTTAACTATAATATTGGCGTGTATACGACCCGTCTGATAAAGAAAAAATGGTCAATATTGTATCGTCAATCTAGAACAGTAGACATTTGAGATGTTATATTTTTTTAGGCAAGAAGAAGTGACCAAGTCCCTGAAATAAGTGTAATGATATATTAAAATAGAAGTAGGCAGGACACTTTTTTTTTGTCATAATACATAAACATTTAAACTTCCACTCAAATAAGGATGTCAAAATACTATACGATGTACTTGGAATTGTATTACTTTAATTATTGTTTACGTACTATTTACAAACTTCAGCTTAATTTTGCAATAAGTCACTTGCGACTAAATCTAAGGCTTTTTAGGTAGAACCAGTTTAAATAGAATAATTTATGGTATTGCAGTAGATACATTTCGGAGGTTCTATCTCCTCATCACACATACACACAAACATATAATTTATACATAAGTACATATAGATTAAAACACTAGTACATATTTTTATAGAATTATCATGTAAAAAAAATGTCATTAAATGGACGCCTGGTTGATAGAGCTATCTGCAATTAAACATTTAAGTACTACCTATGATTATATGGGGCGAGGCACGTTTGGACCAGGGACGTTTAGGTCACTAATAAAAACGCAACCCGTTTGGGCCAATTTTTTTTTTAGTACATTTTAAATAAAGTACTTCTAAATAATTACTAGAGAGCCCGCTTAGGCCCGTTTCACCTGGACGCGTATTGTACGCGTGCGCTTTTAGTTAACATTGGTTAAGTTCATATGGGCCGTATTAGCGAGCAAAACGTGCCATCGTCGCAGTAATAAGATGTTCAGTTAAACTGTGTAAACTAATTTGTAATTTGTAGATTATGTACAGAACAAAATTATTTATAATTGATAACTGACAAAAAACCTACAGTTATATTATACATACGTATAATACAAATATACAATATAATATATAATGGATATCTGTTACAAAACGGCTTTATCGGCCGGTGCGATAATACTAATTGGCAATATTGCGGTTTATTATACATTATTATCAAAAATTCAAAACACAATGTTCTACGTATGCATAGTAGTTCCTATAGCCCGTACCATACTAGGTTAGTATTAGTATTTTCAATTTTGGGTAATGCACTCTTAATATTCGTGTAATTAAAATAGATATCCAAGTTGAAAATGTTTTCCAAACAAAACGAAGCAATACGTGCCTAACCTAACTTTCCGATTCACCACGTACAAAAAATGGTTCTGAATCGTTTACTCTCATTTTCATTTTCATCAATTTTATACACCCCATCCAAACATTTTTCAAGTAATTGACATTCTTAAAGATTTCCAAGTTCAAACAATGCTAAAAATATCATCAATTTCAGATAATAAAATTAATGTTCAAAGAAATGATATACTTAAAAAACACAACATATTACATGCACGATCGGCACAATATAAAAATGGTGAGATATCACAATTGAAGTATTTGAAGATTATTGGACGAATGTTTCAAGCAGCTCGAATTTAAATAGTCCATGAAAAAATACATTTTCGTAATTCAGTTGCCTCATATTTAAAAAACTATAATTTGACAAATTTTATATTGTAGGTATCTAATGTACTACTTATTTTTTAATATTTTTATCTTTAAGACGAAGTGATCATACATATTTGATATAATTATGTATAAAAAAAAAAAAAAAAACAATAATAATTATAATAAAAATAAGAAAACGCATTTTTAACCATGCCAAAGACAGTCCTAAGCCTGTTAAAAATAAAATGGGAAGGAAAATACTGGTCCAAACGAGTTGTATAAAAGCAATATTTTTTAGTCCAAACGGGTCTTCAAAATTGGTGCAAACGGGTCCTGCCCGGTTATATAGTGCCGAGATTTTAAAAAAAACGAAAAAACGGTTAACTCTATCTTCACTGAGGTTTCCCCCCTCCCCCTTCCCCATACATAGCTGACGTGGTTGAGTAAGTAAACGAGTTGTTTTGTAATTGAAATTTTATTTACCCTGACATAAAAAAAAATATACCGCGAACATAATGATTATTTGATATCTATATATATATGTTTGTGTGTGTTCATGTCTAAGTGTGTACTTTTCAAATATCATATTCGCTTTTGGTGCGAAGTAATAATATCTGTAGTACGTTCGTTGTGTGCTGAAATACAGATATTTCCTTTGGCACTTTTCCATATTCGAGCAATGGGATTATGAGTAAAATGCGTTTTACTTCGCTGTAGTAATATAGTTTGCGCTTGAATGTCATCAATTATATTTTACAACAAAATAGAATAGTGTTTTAGTTAATTTCCTTTTTCCAGACGTCTGTCCAACTCAAAATAATATAAGTAATTTCTATCTGAAATATTAACGTTTGACCGACACCACCCTGTGCTATAAACTGAATATTCTCTTTGTTTTACAACTGGTTTATAATTTGCTGTATGGTTAAAGTTCTAAACACTCAATGCGTAGTTTTCAATTGGTTAATATTGTGTTTGTTTGAGGACACATTTCATTTTGAGTAGGTTTCAAAGATTATTAAGCTAATTAATATAATAGACTATTAGTTCAATATTTTAAATTATGTTGTTTTATTATGAACCAATGAAAATTTTTATTAATAAATGTTTTCGAAATATTCTAAACCAATCAATGTTTTGTTTAATGTCAGGTATTTGGCTGCGACATGAAGTATCATTTTTAAATATCATAATAAATGTAAAATCAAATACCGAATCATGAATAAAACAGCGAAAAATATATTTTACTTTTAACCTATATTAATATATTTACTCTGCATGTATAATGGCTGCAGCAGTTTTCAAACTTAATATTTAATTATAAATTAATGAAATATTTGATCTTAACCCTTTTAACCTATATATTTTATTAAGTCTGTATTATAGATGAATCCCATTAATTTGCCAGTGCATGAATTCAGTCCTGGATGGTCCAACAGAAAAAATAAATCAAACCTACATTCTTAAGACAAAATGATAAATTAAATTTAAAATAGTTTGACGACACTGTTATTAAATTTTAATACAATGCCCCTAAAAACTATAGTACTTATTACAATGCCAACAAATATCAGTTTTGTGCGTATACTAATTATATACCGCAAATCTGCAAAAAAAAACGTGGATGATTATTATTTAATAATTCATTATATAATGTGTTTCATGGATCGACGAGATTTATTGCGGAGCATAAAATTCCTTAAAAATATTTCAAAAAAGTTTTTTTCATACGCTATAATACAATTAATAACGCGCTATTGGTTTCGATTGGATTGGAACAATGCACCTTTTATAATATCGCTGTATGAAAAAAGAATTATTTCCACGAGCGTTATATATCTTTGAATGCAGTGGCGACGAAAATATTTTTGCGAAGAAAAATAATATACCTATTATGCTAGCGATGACGTTTAGGTTGAATTTCAAACGCCACAGCACGTGCGGCCGTGCAAAATAATACAATGATCCGATAAATAATAACATGCAAACGGGTTTTTGGACCACAGTAAATATGGCACCCGACCGTGAGAATCATCGCCGGGATGCGTAATATTTATGTTGTCCGATAAAATACGCCATCATCGTTCGCCATCGGAGGGGTCTTAGGTACCACACTCAGTGTTCGACTTCAGAAGTTGAAGGAAAACTAGGTATTTAATTTTTTTAAAAACAATTCAGCGCAACTCTTTTAATTTTTCTAAATGGAAGACGCGTTCAGGATCTCGGAGGAACGCTTATTTTTATTAGGAACATAAACAGTGCTATAGTTTGAAAAATAAAAAACTTGGGAAATTAGTTATAATCCGTTTAATATTTAGCACGACGAAGCGGTCCAACACATAAATATGTATGGCATTTACGCTCCGCACATCTATCTCCCTAATTTAGCCTTGAGGGAGGCGCCCCACTCGTTTCGCGAACCCCCAGTAGAAAGGGGTACGCTAAAACTTTCGAAAAAAATAATCGGCCCGCTCGGTTCTCCGTTCCCACAACTGGAACGCCGATCGTACGTCTGCCACGTCCCTCTTCCGATTGCCACCGGGTACACGGTCAAGACCTGGGAGACGGTTACGCGACACGGTATCCCTGTTTTAAATAATTTATTACCAAGTCGAACGCGGCCCGAACGCGCCCTTTCGGCGTGCGATAACGAGCTCGCGCCAAATTTTCTCGACCTCCGACGGTGTACCCGGTGCCGAACGGTAGTACGCGATAGGTGGGAGGGGGGAATGAATGTTGCCCACGTACACGGAGCGTCGCTCGGCCGGGCCACCGCGGGACTGGTTTCCCACTCGTGCGACTACTACACGGTCTCGCCGGCCGCTCGTTAGTCGTGTTCGCTGTGCGATCGTGTGCGCGAGTTCCGATCCCCGTCGAGGTTTATCGTCGTTTAAACGGTAATAACAATATTTGTTCGCGCGTCTGTGTCCGCACGCGTTCCGCGACCGGATTTGTTTCTACTTTTTATTTCCGTCGAATTCGTCCAGTGCTCTCCGTCGCCCTTCGTCCGCGCGTGAAACATGTGAACTCTGCGCAAAGGCTTAGTGGTACCGGGACTTCTGTTGGACGCACGTCATACGCAGGCGCTGCGCACGTGTGAGAAATGCGCGCCTGAACGGTTTCCGGAGAACACGACGAAAACGGTAAGTGCGACGAAAGCAACCCTTTATCGTACCCTGGAATATTTGAACATTTTAATTTGGTAACGGTTTAACGTGCGCTGTGTCGGTCCGCATGTTCTGTTCCGTAGTTTTTTTTCCCCTCCCCGATTGAAAATTACATCATGTCGACCCGTATACTATCGGGTTGAATGTCTACAAATGTCACCGGGATTAAACAACGGTCCACCGCTGCCGTGTCGATTAGGATCTGTAAAGTATTCGTCGAGTAGTAGTTGTACATCGTTACGTTAAGAAGTTGCGCGAAAACACTAAGATCTGCCGACGCCGGTACGCAGCAAAACGTATATTTTATTAAATTATCCTTCTCGAATAGAATACTCGAAGTTGTGTAACGTTCAACTTAATACTGTCGTGTACCCCCACATCGTTTTTTCAAATCATACGTTTTGAAGTAGATACTCATTACAAGTAATTTTTATTATGAATATGGTTATTAAGATGTGAAATCTAATGTTCAAAAATTATTCAATATAATATTATTCAAATATAACTATAAATTATAACCGTAACTAACTATAAATTAAATTCATCCAAATTTATTTATATTATTTTTTAAGTTCGTTATTTAAATTTGGAGCTTATGTAGATTCTAAAACAATTTTAGTGCTATTTAACATCGTGGTCTAAATAATGTTAATTAAACTAGATGATATCTTGAAATGAAGAGTTCTTATTTTTCTGGTGGATAATTAATTTTTTCGAAAACTTCTTCATACGAAGTATAAATTATTTATTTGTTTTGTGAGTTTTAAATATGATCTTAATTAGTTGTAATAACGTTTAGGTAATTAATTAACTTAAAAGTAAAATATTTTAAATAAAAAAAAGGTAAACAAATTCGTAAGAATTCTTAAGAAGCTTAATTTTATAATTTTAATAAGCCATATGAAGCCATATTAAAGATTCTTCAATGTTTTTTTTATAATTTGAACACCATACAGTGTTAGTAATTGTACTCTTTGAATGATTTTTTCTAAATGATTTTTTCGTAAAAGATTTCAAATATAATTGAGTAAAATAACAAACTATTTTAATTATCAACAAAAACTAGAAATTTTATATTTATTCTTGACAGGCTTAGACTATAGAACGTTATAGTATTGACATAGAACTTGGACTAGCAGTAATAATCTTTTGCATTTAATAAAGGTCATACGATAATAATAATAATAATAATATCTTGGACTTAAACATGGATGCAATTATTTAAAAAATATATGTATTTATATAAATTATAAAATTACTATAAACGTTTTATACAGTTTTATAGACATTTTTAACAAATAGTACAGGAGAGTAAAAAACGATGGAAAAATTATCGCAAAACGGGTTTGAACAAAGTGATGTATAAAATTGAATGTTTTTTTTCGACTAATAAACTACGAACACAATGGATATCATATTCTAAATATAAATATTTAATTGTTTGAAATAATTGTAATGTTTTTACTCACATATTTTTATAAACATTTAATATTTAAAAAATAGTACTTAAATATTTCAGTAAACAGTTTAGTTCAGAATTTCATTGTGATAATACTAGTTTACAAATTTAGTAAAACTTGTTCTTGTATAATATCCGAGTAACAAACTCGCCGTTATCGTTTTTGTATTCCGCTTGAAACACTGACCTATTCAACATGTACGTACATCCACTTTCTTACGTTTTTTTCTTTATAGTGATAATATTTCGATGTTTCGCCTTCTTCTCATTCAAATATACTCCACACACGATCCAGTTCCCCTAATAGTGTCTTCTGTTTTTCTCTTGTCGTCTGTTACGTCTTCCTTGTCGTCATATTTCATATTCTAAAACAAAATAAATCACCCTCGTTATATCGTGGTTTGAACATATTTTGTACCACAAGCTTTTATCTCGAAAATAATTTAGGGATAAATATCAAACAAATTAATACAAGAATACGTATACCGATGATCTTGAACTTGATACTATAACTGTATCATTATTTACATAAAACTAAAATCTGTCATAAAGACGAACACATTTTATACTTCTATGTTCGTTATAATATAAAGACTAAACTTCTTATGTTCAAACTGTAAACAATTAATAGAATAAGAATAAAACATTATTATTATATTTCTTTTAACGTCGACATATTTGTTTTAAATATAAATATGGTACAAAACGATTTAATCTAAACTTGACGTATTTCATAAGGGGTTTTTCTACTTAAAAATTTTTCTTCAGGTCACTAAACTGTAAAAAATATATACCGTACACGTTTATACTAATCGCACGCCACTTCGACAAAACATTATCAAACATTGAAATGTGTGAGACACAACCAATATGAATGTATAAGGCAATAGGCGAGTTATTACTTGTGAAGAATAATAGTCACTTTTGATATAGCATGCTACTTTTGTACTTGCTATATTATTTATGGCTACATCATTTTATAGATATTTATGAACTTTCTAGCAGTGAACGCCTTTAGAATCCGAAGAAAGGAATGTGTAGTGATATATATATATATTCTTCTTAGTTATACATTAAACACCCCAGTAAACATTTTGTCGGCAAGGAATGCTTCGACAACTATTTACAACCCCTTTCGTATTCTATATATAAGTAAGAAATTCTAAACATATAGCATTTAAAATACATCGTACTTTTGGTATCTTGTGAATTTTTAAAGAAAAATGAGTGACTACGGAATACAGATGTATAGGAATAAAGCGGCTGTGGCCGAAAAATCGGATTCTTGAAAAACTTTTACACTTCGCAAATTTTTATATTGATCCTAGAGAATGGAATTTTGTACAGATTAATTAAAAAATTATACTTAACATGAATAAATAGGACTTAAAATACCTTATCATATTATGTACAGTCAATGATTTGATTTTACAAAAAAAGTATATTGAGTTAAAACTCAAAAAATAAAGATAAACTAATTGGTATTTTTGTCCATTTATTTTTACCTATCTTTTTTTTTTTATATAATTAATTGTTTAAAATTAGGAATTATTATTGTTTATCATCGATAACTGACGTTGCACTACAGATACTGACTTGATACCGAAACTGCAAACATTACCAATGTGAATAAGTACTAACATATCCATACATTTCTAAGAACTAGTGGTTATCGATGACTATATAATACGATACGCGACCAAATGTAGAATAACCTTTTAAACTGGCTGAACCAGCTAGCAACACATTATTGGCAATATATAAACATACTACTATGGCACACTTAAGTCTCCTATAAAGTATAAGCTCTTTCATCTCAGACAATGGAATTCGTTATACAACTGTTTTACTAGTATTACTGTTGAGATTATTATAATTTTCGTTGTTGTATACGATATTTTATTTATACTGAAAACCGTGCTTGGACTGCAAATGATTGTGTCAAGTAAGGAAACCATAGATACGCTATTTTAAACTGTACAGATTTTAAAATAACAAAGATTTCCTTCCGTACGTACGTATAATAAGAACTTTGTTCAATTTCCTGTTGCCGCGGTATTAGAAATAGGATTATACGTGCCGAGTATATAATTACTGAAAAATACAGAGTATAAACGCGCGGGCACAATACGCTTCGCGTTGGCCCGGTGTAGACACGTGCGGTTGTCTACGTCTGTGTATTTTTATGTATATAGAAGATGTGTGTATGTGTGTGTGTGTGTGTGTGTGTGTGTGTGTGTGTGTGTGCGCGTTGAATGGTGAGACGGAGAAAGATAGAAGATAAATAAAGGAGGAAATACACGTGCCTCTATCGTCTGTTGTGTATTGCGTGCCGTTCGGTGGAGACGGCGACATTGTCGGGCGAGTGGGAGTCAGCCGGCCGGCAGATGTGAAGAGAAGAGAATACATTATTATAATATATATATTGTAAAAAGAAAAAAGTCCCGCCAAAATGTGTACGTTTGTGTAACACTAGTAGTGGCGGCGGCGGCGGCGGCGATGGTACCCGGGTTCCGAACGATACGTTCTTCTTAATGACCATTTCATTTTTCGAACCCGTTCGGCCATGAAATTAAGTCGTCGTCTTTGAAAAAAAATTAGTAATAAACGCCATAAACATATTGCGGTGTACGTAGAATATTGTACATGTTTACTAAACGAGTGTATAATAAATAGTTGGTATACAGAATGATTATGTCCTATATGGTTGTTATTACGTCTATCCGTCTACGAACGATAAAATGTGGCACTATTACAGATCAATTTTTTATAATTGTAAAATTACATTCTATCATGTTTTCCTATCGGTTTTGTTTGTTTCGCTTTTCGTTATGTAATTTATTACCTATCTAAGATAGTACGCGAAAACGATGTAATACCAATATTAGGGAACGTAATCACCAATAATGCTCACTACCTACCACTTCACTGTACAATAATGAGTATCGATATTTCAATCAGATAAATTTTATTTTGGGTGTTCAATTGTTAAACGCTCCGAGTCATGTTATAATTAAATTTAATAACCAGTTTTTATGTCTCCTAGGCAAGAGTTATGTTGATATAGCCGGTACCTGCCATAACGCGTGAAGTGTAAAAACATTTTAATTCATTAAAAAAAAATAACCTTTAACTTGACGGTATTGTTTGTACGTTATTTTTTTATTTTAATTGAAAGATTAAAGATTAGTCGAAAATATTCATAAAATACCTATCAGTAATTAAGTTTAATATCACGTTAGAAAACAATAATTTATGATAGCTAAAATAAGTGTCAATTAAATAAACAACAATAAAATAACAACGGAAGTAAATTGGAGGACTCGTTATATTTGTGTACTTGTTTATATTTTGGAATCCAGTTGAAACTAGGAAGTAATATTGAGCGTACAATGGTTTTTGTGAATTTGCGTACTATAAGTAACGTTTCTATGTTTTATCTTTTGGAGAAATATAAAAAGCATTTCAAAAACTACTTGGTCGTTCTATAATTTTTGTATTTTAAAAAATATTAAACGATTTAAAAATATTAAAATGTGTTATTTCTAAGTTTAATTAAATTTAAAAAATATGTAAACTACAATATCATAAATACACTTTTTCATCAATTCGTTTATAGAATATTTATAATCAATACTTTTACATTTGAACGTCTTAAAAGATTATATGATAGAAACTCTAATAAAATTAAAAACCATTATAAAACATTGCACAATATATTAATCAGTAACTTGAGTAAATTATCAATGAATCGTTTTTCGGCAAAGAAGTTACATATGCTGGAATAAAAATTGACATTATCTAATATTTTTTTTTTTTTAGAAAATGTCTCGTATATCTTAAGAATAAAAATGATACGCCTAATAAATTACAATATATCGTCCAGTGATTTTGTGTGATTGCAATTTTTTGAAATTAAAAATTATTTTATGTAGTATGATTTTCTACTGAAGTGCATATTTTTTATTAATGAATAATGACGGGAAATAGTATACTTTTGTTTAACGATTTCTTATAGTTATATGATTTTCTTCGCGTGATATAAATGAGCATCAGTACAATTTATATTCAACGTTTAAAGTTGTATAGTTTCATTCCGGTTTCCTGATGGGCGTGGATTGCGCATTCGTGGATAGATTAGTGGATCACATACTTTACCTATGCGCACAACACCAATGCCAATTTTTCCAATACGGATATGTGATTATTTATTATTTCTTTAAAATTGTTAATAGTTATACATCATTATTTATACTACACTGCTTGCGATGTGACCACTTAACAGGTAACGCCGTATCTATGCAGTTTACACAATATTCAAGGATCAATAAATCTCTTAGTATTTATTTTCGTTTCGATTAATATTTATATTCAAAAACCAAACAGTCATTGTTTCGTTTTTTTTTTCACAAGCTACATTTTTCGGAAATAATATCTGTTTTATTCGTTGTGTATTCAATTTAAAAATGTATGAGTGTCTCTTTTTTTTTTTCTGGCGAATTCATGCTGTAGACCTTAGACAATAATATTGTATACGACAATCATAAGCTGTTATAGTATTTCCGAGTTAGTTGCTTAAGCATAAAAAAAAAACTATTTGAATACATCGTTAAACGGTTAGATTGTGGTACAATAATGCGACGAGGATATAATAAAATATAAATGCTGATAAACGATTTACGACAGTGAAGTTAAAATGTTTAGTCACGTGACTCTCGTAACCAATATTATAATATTATAATTCATCATCGGCGATTTATACGGACGTGTAAATCGTATAATCGTTAATCGCGATGTACGCGTATTATTATTATATTGTTGTTTATCGTGCCATAACTTAAAATTTAAACGATAATAAATTACGGTAACCGACCGCGAACTCATGAATGACATAATTGCATGCTGAATGGAATGTATTATTTTATTTTATCTGCGATTTATAAATTGGGCTTAGCGTTACGATGTAGTATATTGTTTTGTTGTACCCGGTGTTTTTACAATATGTGTATTTCATTATGTATCTCGTCCGGCAATCCTCCAATCATTGTATTCGGAGTTTTTCAAACTCGCTATGGTGATTCATAAAATCGTAATACTCAAATGGATCGTAACTACCTATAATATAATACATGATCATAAGCTCGATGCGTGCAACAGTTGTGTACAATGAGTGTTAAATAGTGTTACAGTTTATCGTCGTACCGAATAAGACCAGCTGCAGGTTATCTGGATGAAAAAGAAACGCGGGGATCCATTCACGTTTTTGTGCGATATTTAAAATATATTATACACCAACGTATTATTATTTAAATGTTCACGCGGTTACCATCTACACGCATTCGCAACTCAACTATTATTTTTAATATAATTAAAATGGTTGCACATAACGTATTCCAATTGCGAACCCGCTGCGGTTTGTGTGTGTGTGTGTGTGTGTGCGTGTGCAAGTATTGGACTGTAAAGAAAATCTACTGCTGGTAGTGGGCGGGAAACCGAAATTGAATCAATCTTGGAAGGATTCGATAATAATAATAACAAACCAACAAGAGCGACTATTATTATAAATTATTTAAATATGTATGCGATTTCTGTAAATATTTTCACGAAAGCTGATCAACATGAATGGTAAGCAATGACGGTGAATATTGTTTTGGTTAAATCGACACTATTAGCATTACGTATAATACTCGCCGAGTGGTTGGTGGTCTATTACGATATTTTATGCCCCTGTATGGAATCCGATTCGGATTATGGAAATCAGTGTCGAACGAAACCAGTTCGATACGCGGTGTGTTTACCAACTCTATAATGGTGTGTGTACGAAATAAAACATACACAGGGATTTGAATGATATCTGTAAATACCACCCTGCAGCAGGGAATACACATGTATCGCACCACTCAGACGCGGTGAATTGAAAAAATGTCGTTTCAATATTGGGTGTGGTAGCTATAGATACGAACTCTTCAGAATATTACAATAACATTTTTAATAATACCGTTGTAAAAATTCTTTAGCACTTGACGTGTAAACTATTAGGGATGACCAATAATAACGGAGAAGAAATTAAACTATAATCATAACGTGTATAATATTATTTAAATATTTCGAAATTCAAAAGGTAAGGATGTACGATTCCGTTCGCGTTTTCGAGTACTGTGTAAAATAATAGCTTCTCAAATATTGTAAGCTTCTGACTATCCGGTTGATTGTTAATAATATAATAACGTGATATCATCGATTATATATACTAGTATATATAATCAATGGTGATATGTAGTTATTGTAAATTATAATTCTGACAAAAGTGCATTTTTAACCTCGAATTGAAAACACGATGCAAAGTAAGACGTGAACCGATGAAAACACTTGTGTAAATATTATCAAGCGCGTATGTTTTGCTGCAGTAGAGGTACGTTATTGAGAGATGCACTCAATATATTTTCATTAAATTACAATATACGGAATACATACATATACACATATATTTATTCGTGAAAAGGGAAATATTTACAACGCGCTTATGAGTATTCGTGGTATAGTATTATAATATTGTGTATAGTAACATCGTTTCGATAAGATAATTAGTGATTTTATGCAGTTATTATACATATATACGTGTACAATGTCAGGGCACTCTTGGCTCAAGGTAAAACGCAATCAACGTGCACGCGCGTGTGTGTGTGTCTATCGCTAAGACGAACGTACGTAGTAATAATATACAATACTGCCGGGCTTTAATCACTATGATTTACACACTTAACGCGAACGGATTGTAAATTAATTTTCGCGCAAGTAACTACGTCAAAATTCGTACAGAATTTTCACGGTGTTATTGTTTTCAGAAACATTTTTTATTTGTTCATATTTTTCTCCTTTTTTTTTTCTTTCTTTCTTCCTTCGTTAAACAATAATCTAACACCACACACGCACGGCGTACACTGCATATAACACAAATCACAAGTGCGCGTATCCGCTATCTGCAGTTGATGTTACGCGTTCAGAAATTCTCAATTACGACGGTGTGTTAAAAATATACGTTTTCCCCCCACACGCCCAGTTCTAAATGAACTGTGATTGCGGTTTTGTGTGTCGCGGCTAAAGGTGTCGTCATGACCTCTTATAACCGAAAACCATACGCCATAATATCCACGCTACGTTTTTTTTTTTTTTTACTGTAACGAAAATTCCGACGCGTGAAATGTGAGTCGGTTTGCTTGCATACAATAAAAAGCTACACGATTTATCTGCCCATTAATCACGAGCCCGGGGAATAAGAATTGAAGAGAGAAAAAATAAAAGTATAATATAACTGTCACGCGGACCGTAGAGGTTATATTGTTGTCGTCCGGTGCGCGCGCGCTGCTGCCGCTGCAAGGTGTGGCTGTGTTGGCTCGTTCTAAAGGTATGAAAAAAAAAACAAAACATAACAAAAAATGAAGAAATACGCATTTAACTAGATAAAAACGTGACCGGGTGATTTGCAATACTTACGCAACCGTGGTGCGATGTCATACGGACGGACTAATAATAATAATAATAATTTATTAATCCGACAACGGTCGTCGCCGCCGGTCGGATGCGTTTCTCCGCCAAACGGAAAACCGTCGGACGAGACGAGTTACTTCGCGCACGCGTGTGCACTCACAACGTGCGGCGCGCTGAAAAACGCGGTAAATACGTTCGCGTCCGGCGCGGCACGGTATGGCGTGATGCCCGAGCGTACGATCTACGAACGCGATTGTGTACATTGTTCAGGGACGTGTTTACATGTTCCCCGTGTGTAGTAAGCCTGTTGAAAATTGCCGCTGTACACAACTAAGATAATATACCGCACTAACCGATTTATCAATTAATTACCTACTGTAAAACGTATGTTTATGAACTAGGTAAGTACAGAAAACCAATTTTATTTCAATATTAGAACATAATTTCTTGAGATTCAAATCGTTTTCATTAATGACAAAATACGTTCTTCAAATTGTTCGCTGTAGACACATGCCTACAGTGCCTGCTTATAGATACGCCACTAGTACTGCTTAATAACGATTCGTCCCTCGACAGTAATACGTATGCGCGGGTTTAATGTAGCGGTAGGTACGTTTGCGGTCGAATACGAATGCTGCAAACGAACGATATAAGAAGAAAAAAATTACGGTCACCCGCGTTTCGGTGTTCCATCACAGGATGTATGAAACCAGAACGGCTACTTGTAGATGTAAACAAGATTCAGCCGTCATATTCATGGAGTTTCTTATAACTTTTAAAGTGATATAATTTATTTCTGAAGTAATCCGGAACATTTAACGTACTCCATTGTTTTTTTGTATACTGTTTATTGAACCATTGAATAAATGAAAAATATACACTGCTGGGACTCCATAACAATGGTCAAATACATTTTGAACTATTCTATGTTATCTGTGTAAAATCTTATCAGTGACCGTTCTGATTTCATGTATTCTGTGATTATATCGTTCCACCAGCTGGTTGTCAGTACAAAATGCACGTCTGGACCGCCGTTCGAAAGCGAACGGCGATGGTCGGTTGTTTCGAAAACATAATCGTCAGGTTAACGAATACAATGTCGAGGTACAAATTTTTCCAATTGAAAAACTCGTTTTCACCTGTACGCGTGCTGAAATCCACGACGAAACTTTATTTCGCCATGATTTTGAAAGCTCCGAAACACGATTAGTACCATGATGTTATGATTGTAGTATAACAACATGAAATCAATTCGTTTGATACGTTTTTCATTGCGTAGAGCGTTGAATAAAAGTTTTTTGAATACATTTTCGACTCCACTGTTTATGTACACGAAACCGTCTTCGCTTCCTACACGCAATATTATAATAATAATAAAAAGCGTTTCGGAAACGTCAACAATGCACATTTTATCAATGCCCCCCGGCTGCATCTATTTAAGTAATATTTCTACGTGTCCGCGCGCGCGGTGTTGGATGAAGCCGTGATTTTCGGTTGAGTCTAGCCGCACGAACAACGCAAACACAACGCATCGACACGTGTTATGAATACGCGTTTTCTATACGCACACACACACACACTTTTACACTCTCACATGTACTGCATGGACAGGCAGTACAATAGCATAAACAATATCATGTATCGTCCGACGATATTTTTTAATACAATTTCTATACATAGACGCGAACGTTACGTGAGAGATTTCGAAAAAATATCTATTATACCTATTTAAAATATGCGTTCGTGTATACTGTAGTAAATGCCGCCGACCGACGTGATTTGGAGATGTCCATTCAAAAACATAATATAATTTAGAAGAGAAGGGTGGGGGAGGTTGTTTGAATATGTATGTACGACGAGCGTGTTTGGAAAAAGAAAAAACGTTTACGGTCTTGTCGTCAAATTTAATATGGAAAAAAATACGCCCTCGTCCCGTTTATAATATACGAGCGATTAAGTAACCGATTGATGGCCCACAACAATTCGTTAGGACTAGGTCTAGAGGGTATACGTGCATTGTATACCCTCTACCGATCTTTTGTTTTATCTAATTACATCGTCGTTTCGGTTGGTGCGATTTTCGTCACTCGAGCAATAATTCATCGTCGTCACAGTTCACCGTCTCGCAGTATTCTAAAGTGAGTAGTATTCTTGTGAAAAAAATTAATTCAAACAAAAGTCCACGTTTGTGTAGAGTTGTCTATAACGTTTTAATAATATGTGACATGCAGCGAAATACGTTACACTTCGTCTGTTGCGGTGTTGCATTGTGACAACGAAATATTTAAAATAATTGCAATCGTTCGGTGAAACGATTTTTATAATTCAGTTGAAACATAACTGAATTTGCGTCCAAGATTCTTATTTTTTTGTAAATAATATAATAATGTAATAATAAATTATGAATAATACACGTTTATTTATTCTTCAATCAATACATTTCATTAGTTAATTATCTTTTGATATGCTGGATATCAGCACCAAGTAGTTGTGTCGATATACTGGGTTATTGCTTTTATCGATAGATTTCAGTGCATACATGGAGGCATTATAGCTATCACCGTCTTCTCCTTCTATCCATACTTTTTTCACATTTCTGTGATCAATTTTGATTCATAAACCCATATAATAATAATAATAATTGGTTTGTTTTCATTTAAATATTGATCACATTATGTATTAAAACCACTGTAAAATAAATAGCGATAGTTACATATTTAAGACTTAAAATTTAATTTTTTTATATTAATTTATATGTATTTATTTCACATTTCAAATGTATAACATTTTTAACATACTAACTATTAATGTTTTATCCACTTAATGATATAATGGTTTCAAAAAAACATGTAAGTGAAAGTACTTTTTCAAATATAATTTGCTAAATATACGTGACCGGACAAGATAACTTAAATTTATGATTTAGGTACCGTGTAAACTACGAAAAGAAAAACTGGATGCACCTGTACCAGGTGTATTAAAAAATACCATTATGGGAATAATAATTATTATTCATTAATTTAAAGTAGTACTACTTGCCTTTGAATTATAATTAAATAAAAGCGATTAATCTTTAAGAAATTCGATTTGCTCTACATTTTATGTCGTAGGATGATATAATTATTATATTTATTTAATTTAAATTTATTTTTATTTCATAGTTTGTGAGAATAGAAAATAATAATGTATAAGAATATGTTCAATGCTTATTCTAGTTTCTATTTTCTTATCCTGACTTTAAATTATTATAATAAGTATTATTAAATCATTAACTGCAGTTCTTAAATATTCGTATACAACATGAATAATTTCATTAAGAATGTTACTTTTAATTTTTGGTTAAACTTTTCTTAGAAGTTAAAAATCATCAAATCGACAAAATAAAAATGATAATTCTTTATGATTATCAGTAACAAAATACAACTATAATTTATTAATAGCTTATTATTATTATTAATTTATTAATAAGTGATTATAGTATTGTTTGTACTATCACAGTGATATATTACTTATATAAATATATAATATACCATATATTATATATATATATATATATATATATATATATATATATATATATATATATATATATATATATATATATATGTGTGTATATATTAAGACAAATTCGCAAAATTGATATCATGAAATAAACAATGTTGTTGCTGAGTATTCGTATTCGACAACTGTAAGGACATAAAGCTGCAAATTGCGTAAAGTACACGAAAAAAGTCTTCTTTATTTAAAACATCGTAGTTAAATTTGGCTGATTTAGTTACATTGTTAACTATATGAATGAATTCTCGTTTTTGGCAGCAACATTACGGATTTCATTAAATAAGTAATTTCATGCATTCGGCGTCACATTTATAATAAATCATCTAAATTCGTTTTTATTGAATGATAAGTTCGTAATTGACTTAGATAAAGTTGATATTTGAAATCATTTTTGTTTCGTTTAAATGATATACTTCCATAAAACGTTCTTGGTCCTATGGTCTCTTATGATATATTTCTGAGTTTAATATTCTTATAACTGATTCATATTATATTATATGGGAGATAAAATTTTTTTTTCCAGTGATTTTGTGTAAATTATAATATTAGTATGTGTTTTTATAAAATGATGTAATTTAAGAATACCATTATATATTTAACTGAGCTGCTCTACACCTAATTACACTATGACGTCATTAATTATGACGACAGTAATCGACGTGGTAATTATGAATTACAATATATTTTTTAGAATAATACGTATAAAATTAATGTTTTGTTTCTCGTCGTCCTTGGATATGAATGATACATCTATTCAATTCGTCGACATATGCGAATTCCTTGGATTACCCGAGCCTATATAAAATAAAATCACACAGCCATGCAGAATCATTAAACGTCAACAGGCTGGTGCGTTTGTCTCTAATATTTTATTTTTTTTAATTTTTTTTTATTTACTTTTTTTTCTGTTGTTGGAGATATTAAAGCGGAAATAATGCTAGAACGGCTAAAAATAAAAAAATAAAATCTATTTAACGTAGCGTGCTGACAATATTTTTTCCATCACAGACGGTTTCGTTTCAATGTCTGTGGCTCGGTGGAAAAATTAACTTGCTGGAATAATAATAAAATCTCATATTGTATTCGGCTTATACTGAATTAAGCGAAAACAAAAAAAAAATAATATTGCGCAAATCATATACGCATGTACACTGTACGACAATCCTGCGCAAATCTCCATAGGTACCTATATTACAATATTATACCATTTTAATAGTAACTATAAAGAGTGAACTGAGTGTCTATATAAAAATGATGAATTGGTAGAGACTAGCGCAGCCCTGGAGTTTTTGCCGTACATCATCATCATCGTCATTGCATGAAAACTAAAGTGGTATAATTATAAATAATTAACAAAGAATGCCCGACAGCGGTGAGTGAATCAAAAGTTCATTGACCATTGACAATATTCAATCGTAGCACACAGGGCCTAACCTAGTCGTAGCAAACGAATTTAAATCGTAATTTATTATATTATTATGTTATGCACTGCAGTGGTGGCGATGACAACGTGATCTCGTACGCATTATTGTTGCTGTTTTACGACTTCCATATAGTATTTATGTATAATGTACACGTTTACGTATATAATGTGTATGTCTACACGCGAATGTTTGTTGACGTTTTTTTTATACATACATAAAGACCGGAGGAAATCTTGTACATGTTATATGTAATGTTGTATATGTTTTACATACTATATGGTTATGCTGAAGTGCATTCTGCAGCGCACCTAAACCGTACTGCGTGTAAAAAAATATATTCGTAGGGACCGTTTTTCGTTTAAAAATTTACTATAGTTTTCACGTGGCCGTACTGGCCGTGGGGCTTAGATGGGAACACGTTTGGCATATTTACTGCGTATGTTCTAAACCGTCGAAATTAAATTATGATTCAAAGTCGTTAAACTGATATTAATGTAATACCTTGAGAAAGATTAACCACCGTGAAATAATCACATCAATTAAACCGAAATTGATAATTATTCCAAATTTATGAGGGGAACATGTCAATGACACGAATTTTTTTTTTTTTTAGGAAGATAAACATCAAAACACTGAATTAGAGTACGTAAAAAGTATTTTATTTCATGAATTATTTATATTTAAACGTATTTACATTTAACAATACCGAAACACATTTGAATATTGATAGTTTCACAATGGTATATTATAGTTAACTGTTCAGGGCGTTTTTTTATTTTTTTTATATTAATCGAATTACAAATCAGCGGTAATATTTTATTCACATATATAAAATGTTGTTCTGATCAAAGGGTAATGAGATAATCTCCTGTAAAATATTTGTCAGACAAGAAACAAACCGCCAATTCATGCCCGTGGTCATTATAAACTATTCGTACGATTTATAACAGATTACATCTGCAGGTCGTTGTAAAGTACCTATAGTGTTACTTTCAACAAAATTAATTTGTATAGTTAATGTTCCGCCGAACACACCTTTGAAACAATCTTCGACTACAAGTTATGATATAAATAATCGTGTATGTATTATCAAACGATACATTCCAAATTATATGTTATTGGAAATGTCTGTACGCTATTTGCACCTCTCTCAAATCACTGCAGTCCATTGAACATGTATTCAATTTTTTTGTTTACTTCTCATATTCATTATCTCATATTAGTACATATCATTGAACCAGGAGAGTTACCATAAACGGAGATTTGATTGAATTTTAGGGGGGCTTAAATGTCAATTGTTGCAAAATAAGTACCTATTTCAATATTTTATACTACGAAATTTAATAATTTCGGGGGGCTAAGCCCCCCCAAGCCCCCCCAAATTTCCACCTATGAGGAGTTACATTATATTGTTCATTTTTACACTACAAAATATATGATCATATTGGACGAATACTTTTCTCCTACAAGCACAAAGACGAAAGTTTTATTATTTCTTTAAGATTGACCGGTCAACTGTGAGGAATTTCATCTGTACGCAATTATATGCAAAATTACTTATTCATTAGAAATGGGTGTACCCACCTTTTATCTTTCGGAACGTGACTAGTTTATTAATTACACGCGGTCGTCTTACAAGTTGGTTTGAAATCTAATAAAATACGGTATAATTAAAATTTGGTAGAAAAAGCCAGGTAATACAATGACGGGGGAAGCATGAAATGTTTAAAGACAAAATATATAGCACAAAGGTATACGACGAAACTATTTCAAAAACATTTACTTTTGTGTTATGTTATTTAAAGAATGTTCAATCAGCATGTAAAACACATCTGCAAGAAAATGTATTATATAAAACTTGTTATTATTATTAATGTATGTGCGAATTATTGATTTTTAGAAATATACTTACTAAATTAGTTGCTTTGGTCTTTGGTATGATCATCACTTCATTAAATTGGTATTATGTTTCTACGTTCTTTATTTACATAGTTCATAATACTTCTTACCGCGGAAATCCAATTATTGATAAAAACATTTCATTCAAATTAAATAATTGGATATTTTATGTACGTGTTATATTATATGTAGTAAAGAAAATATCATAAATTCACTACGTGCACAAAAAATTCTTCGAAAAAAGGTTTTACCTTTTTGCCTTTATAATTCCTTCTCTTTCAATTTTGCATCTCGTTGCTCATTAAGTTGGTTATTATTATGCTAATAATATCTTGTGCAACGCCGGGTGTTCATTAATGAATCATATTGATGTTCATACTGATTTAGTAATACATTTATAATATAGAACATTTATAAATAAATATAGCACGCACGCACACACACATAAATACAAGCTATACATAAGTATATGTATGCCGGATAGTAAATTATTCAATGATTACTATTTTGGAGTAATAAATCAATATCGCTTTCACTGTAATAGTGTTAATAATATAAATTTCCTACGATTTATTCTTTCTACTTCAATTTTCGATTTTTAAGGCCTTACATTTAATGATTTCTATTGGTACTCATTTATCATATTTTCATAAAGTTTTATTTTATTAAGATTATTAAATATTTTATTGTCTATCACTCCACGGTTCCTTTGACCATGCGTAATTTATTACGTACAAGTTTTGAATATATTATAGTGATGACAAACACTGAAACACATAAAATTAAACATTTTAAATACTATTAATATTAAGATGGAATTCAAACGGGATTCTGTTGATTCACATGTTTATGTCACTTATTACTTGAATTAAGTAGTTATATTTAATCACTTAAAAATATTTCTTTAACAAATTTGAAAAATGAATGTGTTTTTTTTTTGCGTCAACCATATCGAGAATATCATTGCTGAAAGTTCTGAACATCTGAACGACTTGTAGTTGATGGATTTACAAAAATATTTTTAGAATAGTTTATTTACAATTAATTTATTTGGCTGTTTATATTTATTATGTACTGAATTTTACAATTATATTATAACTAGCAAACCGTTTATTGATTCGATGGTTTTTTTTTTTTTTTTTTTTTTTATAGATTTATCATGTATTAATATTTTATTATAAAATGTTGTAAATTAAAATGAAACTTTAACAGTCAGATAAAAAAAAAAAAGACTGACCTTATTATCTGAAATCGTATTAGTTATTGTTCCTCAAAGCTAACGTGAACATGATTTTATAAATGTGCTATAAAATCGAAAACGAATGCAAATCAATGTCGTGTTGTAGCAATGAAATATATTGAAAAGCGTGGCTTTCGAAACGATTCAAACAATAATGGTCGGAATTTCGCACATTGCATACGAATGTATGCATATAAAAACTATAATGCAGATACTACTGTGATTTGCAAACAGTTGATTTAAGAAATCGTAACTTTTACAAACGTAGTAACTCTATCAGAAGTGTAGATTATTATTATATAATTTTTAAATACGTGTCTCGATATAAATTCTCTATAGTTACAAAAAAAATCAAATCAGAAGTGAATTTCCAAACCGTTTACACATTAAATAATAAGTTCTCTAAAACGATAATAGTAACGTTTATCCGATGTGAAAAATACATTATTCACATTTGATTGACGTAGCGTGTAATTTTAATCGTTTATAAATTTGATGTTATGTAAGTTTATCATAGTTTATAATTGACTATGAACATTTTTCTATCATCTAGTAATTTTTTTACTTTATATACCTATACTTTTGTTAAGTCTATAATCAACTAACATATTGTATCTTAATAACTCAACTATACCTTATATCTTAGCAATTCTAACAATATTATTACATTATGTATTCGTTCATTACTTATAATAAAATTATATTATGTTTCTATCAGAACCAATATAGTCTCTTTAAAACTAAATATTGATCATTGACATTATTATGGTAAAAAAAAATTTATTTGAAATAATGTAATAATTTAATCGTTAAAAAATGTAACAAGTTATAATTTTCTTATTTGTACATAATTTTTATAATAAATTTCACCATAAAGGAGCCAACTTTGCAATCAAGATATATTTTTATGAGTACCTGGTAAACTGTAATTTTATTATCGCAATTAACCTATCAACAAATGAAAGAACCTTAATCCTAGAATTTAGCGTTATTGTTATCTCACAATTACAATCTTTTTATATTTTAATGCACACAATTGTTTTATACCAGTACTTAATGGCATGTAATATTAAATATTGAGTATATTTTAAGGAAATACCCTCGCAACAGAGTAGTTAAATTATTAATCGATCTGTATTATTTTAATAATGAAGAATGGTTTTCCCTCTCTCGTTCATTACCGATTAAATCCTAGAATGTAGAAAAAATAAGAAAATATGTTAGATAAATAACCATGGCATCTATGAATTATTGAAGGTTTAAGGAGTAAGTATTCATTAGAACTCTTCGTTATAGTTCATAAGCAATTTGTATTTAAATACACTTCGTACCGAAACATTTTTCATTATTAAATTATAATTACAATGATTCAACGTTTACATAAAGCGTTAAATTATACATACGTACTCAATACTGGTTTTAAAATGTAAATCATAATTAAGAAAAAACAAATTGTTTCTTGTATGCTTTATGGAAAATACCAATATACGTATTCAGTAAACATTTTAAAATTCTTAAGTGTTCCTATATCATATAGGTACATGTTAATGAATGATGGTAAAAGGATTTTCCGTTAACCTTAAATATTTTTCGACCGTTTTGTAATCCTGACAAACAGTTTTATAAATTCAGACATATATACATGTCAAACGAGAATGTCAAAATCCATTTTAATAAAGTATGACAAACGTTAAAACGTCGAATTCTTAATTCGTATACTGTCTATGAAACATCTTCGCTCGATACAGCTGCGGGTATTGTACAGTATAGACTATAAACTTTCTTTGTAACAATGCGGACCAAACGACGTTTTTACTTTGTCGTATACTTTTATGTTGCCTCTTAACGTATATCCACGAATGCTCTCGGCGAGTGATAAAAAAAAAAAAAAATGAAAATAAAAATAAAGTTAAATAAAAGCCAAAAGTCTAATACCTGCTGAACAAACGTATATTTTTATTTATGATCGTTCGAAAGGGCGCAAGTTCAGTGTACGATAACGACCCCGTTTGTTCAACACATCCCTAACGGACAACGAACGTCAAATGTATTACGATGTATAATGTATATATGACGCAACAATATTTTCGATTGATTCTCGCCATGGGTATCCTTGCCTGGAAGGCTCTATTACAGCGAACGCATATTGTGTTGTACCAAAGACGAGAGGTCTAGTAAAAAAAAAAAAACAACCATAGTTACCATTATTATTGTACCGTGATCTGTCTAAATTACATTAATGATTATACACCTTTGCGTGCGCAGACGGTCCGCACCTTGGAGGCGTATTTATCGGGTTGACATTTGGAAATCCCTTTGTCTCATCTTGCCGCGCTCATCCATCAATTTCTACCGCTGCCACCGCCGCCGCTGACTGATTTCCATTATCGTTTTACATAAATTATAATCCAAAAACTGCCTTCTGCAATCGCGTATAGTGCATACCCCGTGTCGTGTAAGCAACCCGACCGATACTGAACATCTGTTATATTTGTTTACATTGTCTTACTGTACATTGCCGGTAAATCGAAATATTATTCATAACTCGAAACACGTATTTTTCCATTAATATAATGTAGTTCAAGTCTTGTGTGTTGTATAACATATTCGTTTACTTCGTTTACGGACACCGAGAAGTACAATAATTTTCGCGGGAAAAATGGAAAACAATAATGTATCGAAGAACAGTAATACCTCTTTATATATACATATATAGTAACTCGAAAACGACCAAAATATACAATAGTTTTCAGTTTCGAATACGAACCGTTCGTCAACAGATACTACTACATATATTAAATTCGTATATTCAGTGCTGCCCGAAATCGTCGCATTAACGTCTATCACAAGTATCGCGGTATATACTCGTATTGTTCAACGTAATGCCACTGTAGTGCGTCGGATCTACGGAGTACACATCTGTTGGTTTAGTTCTCGTGTAATTAGGCGACATGTTGAAAATTCACCGCTGCATCTGGTAATAATACTCGTTGTGTAATCGATTTATGTTTTCCACTAACTCATATGTTGCGTTTTTAAATATAACGAACAAACGTTAGTAAATATTGTCGTGTTACTCGACGTATTTGCATATTCCTATATTCTTGAGGCTATACAGTTGAAATTATAATTCGTTTTCGCTGAAACGGTTAGCAGCTATATATTTCGTAACAAACCATGTATTATTATATTCCTTTATTGTAAAATCTATTTTAAACGCATACGTCCATAGTAATATTATGTTCGTGACGCTATTCGTTTTCTTATAAACTTTTTAATGTAGAATTTAAAAAATATTCAAACGCAACAAGCTATACGGCGTAGTTTGTGGAAGGTCTTTCTGAAAGGTTAACTTAGACATAATAATATGTATATATATTTCCTACGTGCAGTCTGTACACGCGGTATAATTCTGTATTCTCACACTCGTAAACTATGCAAACATATTTATGTATCGTATCCTAATACTTATTGGTTATATTTGACTTGATAAATCGAATGTCTGTTAAAATATTATTAAAAAACGCGTTATTCCGTTTGAAATTCAAAGATCATAAATTACGGTTGTTTCCTTACATTAAGATAAGCTACGCATTATTTTCGAATACATTTTCATCGCGAAGAAACATTTTTTATTATTGTACATCATAGTATTAAACAAATTCGGAAACAATTTTTTAGTTAAATAATTCCCGTTGGACTGGTTTTAAAATGAACATTAAGACGCATGTTTGTGATATTATTTACAATCAGATAGCTGGTACGGGTGTACATTAAAATATACATATTATAATGTATTTTGTCGTAGTGTTTGACGTTTATCATTGTCATAGCCTCGATTCATTTTCCAAATATATATAAGTCATAAATTGTGTGGAAAAAAATTGAAGCGAAATTAATTTGTGTCTTGGCGATGTACATAAATAAACAAAAATTGAAAAATGATTTCGTTTGGCATTATTTTGTTAAAAACGGAATTTTTTCTCGAATGTTCTCAAGTTACTTTTTTTTAACCTAGCTATATTCTGTATATAACGACAATTTTTTATTAAAGACAATGCAGGGTAATGCGGTGTTTTGCTTTTGTGCCTATTTATATAAGGATAATACATCCTTGGCCATGAAGACCTCATAAGGTCGTTTTCACTTATTTAGAGTTGCAACATTTGTCGAGGATTATTATCTTAAGTGTCAAACATGTGAAGTCACCGGAACGTTTTGAATAATACGAACACGTTGTACATGGGTACTACAAAGCAAAGATCATATAATATCATTCTATTTGTAATCCATTTCATGTGTCTCATATTTTATGTCATAACAATTTATTCTTCTTAAACCTACTGCGTGTCTCCTACTGTAGTTAAACTCCAGATTGACTAAATATGAAGTCAATGTGTGTGTACATGTATACATATGTAGGAACAGGGTTAAGTTATTATTTAAATTTTTCCCATCTTCCATGCATATATATCTGTACGAGGCTATGTAAGTATCCGACATTCCGTCGTTGTGTTATTAATAGTCTTGGATTCCATTTCATGTATAACAAATGAACGTCGAATTCGACAATAATAGAAGGATTAAAGAAATGTTGCATTGGGGGGGTCGTTAATCGGCCATGTTTTTGGACGTCCATTGTTACGAGTTATTATTATTAACATATAAAGGTAACTAAAATATTATTATACGCATAAAGGTAATGTATGTAATAGTGATTAACTGCATGTAATCTATTGTACTAAGGAATAAGCTCTGTAATGTATTTAATGTTTTCTATGATATTTTTGACCATTATCGATTACAATATTAGTGAACTGAGCGAACTCTCGGTTCTATAACAATGCATTGTTTTCTTCTTTGGACAATATTGTTTCATCAGGCTAAGAAAATAATCTGAATACAATCTGTATGTATATTTTTTTTTTGTATTCCAGTAATCTGAAAATGGTATTCGAAAAAAACTATGAAAACCCATTAACTCGATACGCATTAATATTTGACGAAATCTAGATTATTTTTGGGTAAAGTATAGTATTTAATCAACGATTTTAAATAAAATATAAAACTATAATTTAGTATATTTTCTATCAAATTAAGTTTGTATATTTATTATAACATATATCAATAGGTTTTCATTTTGAACTGCTTCAATCCAACAGAGCGCATATTTTTATTTTCACACTTATGCATAAATAATTGATACGTAATCGAATCAAACCGTTCGAGAACAATTTAATATGTTCTTCGAAACGTATACATGAGTAAATCTTGATTTTTACCAGGAAATCATAAAATCTAACTAACCCGGTTACGGTTTGTTAGATTACGGAAGAATAATTACATAAATCCGGCGTATATTAAACGTTATGGGCCGTACAAGATGGTACTCGTTTTATTCGACAAATAAGAGTATTTCCATGAGCATTATTCAAAGAAAAATAATGTGTAATCGAAATGCAAGGCCGACTGCAGCAGGACGTCATGTTCTGAAGTTATGCTCTTGGATCCTCCACGTCCTTGAACCTGTAGGCCGTTTAATAAGAAAAAAAAAATTGTAAACATATACTGGTTTTTCGAAGTTTTCGAAATTCGGGTGTTCGACTGAATAAATACTGAGACCAGCCGTACAGAACGTTTCGTTCGGATGATCACCTCGGGCTCCGATGAGCGAGAGGATAGAAGGAAAAAAAATAAATGTTTTGGGTTTACGGTGACGGTCGTTATCTTGTAGTGTTGCACTAGCCGGTATAATAATTACCCTTGTAAACATGTAATGGAATAATTATACCGACAGCTGAAAGCACGTCATGTCATCGTTCTGTATGTAGGATGAAGATACACAAATACGGGTACGTGTAGTGTTCGAGGGTTTTATTTTTTGTTCCACATTCTCGCATCGACAGCAGACCGCGCATTGAAAGCAATTTTATCATTGTTTTTTTTTTTTTCGTTTTCAGAGAAGAAATCGTTTATAAATGTAATATTTGCTTAATTGCTGCAGTCGGTTAGCGTTATCATGGTACCTACGCGCTGCGGATGAAAAACGAACCGCATAATTTAAATTGTTGTCTTTGAACCGTAACTTAAGTAACTGTCATTGTACTAGTTGGTGTTCTCGAATGTAAACATTATGATAATGGGATCAAATTGTTATTATTTTTTTTATTTATTTTTTTTAATAATTCCAAACTGTAATAGATGTACCGGTGATGGACCATAGATAAATAGAGAGACGTATATTGCTCTACAACCGTTTCTATTGCGTTTCTGATCGCTCGATTTCTCTGCTTTTTTTTTCTTCCCGCTAGTTCCGGTACATAGAAGGTGAAATATTTTCTAGATTTAGCTACAATGCGTATTCCTTCATATGTGTATGATTAAAATGGGGGAAAAAAAAATCCACAGATCTCTATTCGTTTATGTACGCATAAAATCTATAAAACACAATAATCAGGTAACAAAATATTTCGATCAAAGATCATCCAGGCACAATGATAAAAATTGAATCGATTTCATTGTAATAGCGTTAAATTACAGTTCACGAACATAACTTTTGGTTATAATACTGCGAATTTATTTCACTCAAATGTTACATTTATTTTGCCTTAGATTAAGGTTCGTTTTGGACATTTCGGCTATGATCATAATTATTAGACGGCAGATTATTCGCAGTGAAAAAAACACTATTAAATGTATTCAAACATTCAACATAAAACACAAAAAACCAATGAATTGTTTTAAATTATGCACTAAAAAGGAAGTAAAAAAAAAACAATAAGAATTATTTTTATGTATATAGTATTTAAAATAATTATTTAGAAATATAGTGTTCTTATAGCAGTATATTACTAAATGTTGCTTCATGTGGTCTATTGTAAAACTATGACACTTGTCATCCAAGTTAAAATAAAATTCATAAAACGATCGTTCAACATCACAGAACGTCATAGGACCGTATTAAACTAAGAAGCCACGGTACTCGTTATTGTATTTGGCAGTGTAGAGCTTGTGCCATTAATGTAAACGTCAATCATACTTAGAGAATCATATCCAGGATTTTCGTTTTAATTATATTAACTAATCATTTGACGCGTTTTAGCTGGATCTGATATTTTATTGGAATCAATTACCTAATAGCGTGATTCGCTTATTATTTTTATTAATATAATTTTTTAATTCTATACGCTTTACGCATATCACAAGGAAGGAGCTTGCCAAATCCAGTTAATTTAAATTTAAATATATTATAAGTAAAAAAAAAATATATAATGGCCTGGTTACAATTAAACATTTAGAACCAATAAAACGGTGTTTTCGTAGGTTTTTAGTTCTTATCGACTAAATAAATTTGGTATCAACGGGATTTGTATTTTTTTTTTATTTAATATAATATAAAATTAAGTTATGCTTATAAGGTTTTAAATGGTTAAATAATTAAATAAGATGCAAATAAAAGAAGGAAAAACATTTGAACGAATTAATACCGGTCGAAACCGGATCGGTCCAGGAATACATTTATAAGTAATTAGAATTCTAGACACTAGAGGAACTGGTAGCAAACATTATGGTCCTCTTCTTTTTCTAGATAATAGCAAATTATTTTTTGCCTAAGTTCTATTCAACTTGAATACCTAGATATTAATGGGTTTTGACGTCACACCAATTTATTTTTTAATAGTTGTTTATTGACGAATATTAAACGGTTTTGAGGAAAACTACCTAGATGAATATTACTATAATCTAATCTGTATTGTTTTGTTTTTGTTTTTAGTATTTCAAGTTGTTACAGCATTTACCGGTTTGTGAGTTGTTAGCCGTAATATTGGTCAAGATCTATAGATCTGTTTTGAAATATTCTTCGGTATTATTATTAAACAGTCCAATACAATATTAATTTTTAATACGTTTTTTAAGTATCATTAAGTATCAGTATCCATCATTATTATATTTATCAGTTAGTATTTAACTTCATAAAAATGTTTAATTACATAAAATATATAACGATCGGATTAGTCAAGTTTAGTAGAATATAACGTTTAATGTCTTATAATAACTGGTTTTATGATTTAGTACAATTATCATAACACATAATATTATAGATATTTCAATAATCTTATGAAAATTGACAATCCAAAATATATAGGTTTTACCGGTTATTTTAAAAATCTAATATTTTGGTGTAAGGATTATTATAATATTAAAAGTTTTATAAAACTAATAAAAACGAACTTGCACCTCACTAGCTATAGCATTGGGCATACTAAGAAACTGCTTAAGAGTGAAATATTTTCGATATTTTCTCATTTTTATGTATATGCAACATAATGACACGGATAAAATGAACTCATTTTATTGTGTTGGCGTACAAGACCGAAACGCATGGGGGATTATAATACTTGTACGCTCGTTTGTACACTTGTGTATAATGTGATCGTTGCTGACACCTTCCCTGTATAAATCATTCGAAACCGATGCCAGTGCTTTGTCAACTGTAACTATATTATTTTTTGTTTTTATAATTTTGAACACGAGTTTAGATTTATCAACAGCTTAACACGTTACATTATTACAGCCGACTCTTTGGCGTTACTGCTTTAACACTTCACAATATATATTTATATGATATCTGGTCGAACAAATAATTAATGTTTGATCATTTTTAACGGCGTACGCAACGCAGCGCTGTCGACGGAATAGGAGGAATTTTGGAAAAGTCGATCAAACATAAAGTAGTTTTATAAATTCAAACCAGTTTTAAAAATCTTTATCGGTCGACACGATCAATTTCTGCGATTGACAAGATATGTTTTTCATTGTTGTATAAAAAAAATATCACCAAGAGCCTTCGTAGAATAAAACGTACTTCAAACGGGGTATGGTAAATATAAGGACATCGTCCTCGTTTCTAAGATAGCGGTCTCGGTAAGTTTGATTTAGACCAACGCACGGGACCACCCCGAACAGCTGGGATTTATAGAAATCACTATACATATGATATGATAAACTCGAGAAAAATAAATATAAAAATTATACTCTATAATAGGCATCACCAGAGTTTTGTCAGGAGGTACATCGTGCATAATGTATACGCTGATTTTTAAATAATGCTTAAATTGTTCAAATTTAATACGTGGGAATATTTTTTCAAATTGTATGACAATACTAAGATTTTAAATTTTTTCGACGGCTGAAAGTAATGCGGACTACCAAAATATCCGTTAATAATAATAGGTGGAGCTCTATATCACATTTTTAAATTGTATTTATTTTTTTTTTTTGAGAAGCCAGAAGGGTGTAAGTTCACCCCTTATACCCTCCTTGTGGTACCTTAATCTATATGTGGATGATAATGGTGTTGTGAACACGCCTGTGCGCAGTACAGAAAATCAGTGATGGGGTGCACGTGAAAAAATAAATCGTGCGCGATAGCGTTAACAACGCTGAATCGCTAATTAACGTAATATTCAATCTCATAACGATAAAATGAATATTAAAAAAATCGCCTAGAACGGAGACACAGAACTAAGCGCATACTTATCATTGTAGTCATCAATAACAACACGTGTGTTGTTGATGCGCGCCCGTAGTAATATTTTAACAATGTTGACGAAACCGTTGGAGAATAATACTATGTTATACAGCGTTCAAACCAAGAATTTTGCACATTCTAGACGAGGGGGAAGGGGAAACCTAATGTTCGCGTACAATTTCGCGTGTTTCAGTCGTGTGCAACGTACATCATTATCGTATTCGCACACTGGGCTCGGATGACGATTTCAATTCGAAGAATCCGACGACACGTTAACGAGGAATCGCGTGTGCGAAACAACCGCGTATCGTACACGATATTAGCAGACGAGTTTATCGGTTTCGATTGAAACGCAATTGAGTGGGCACGGCGAAGACGATTGAAAGACAATGTAAACGTTTTCGGTACGGGTGCTGATTGATACGCAAACGGTGCACTGTTCGGTATCGTTGCGCACCAAAAACACCCGTTCACACCGCGAACGAGTATCGTTCTACGCGGTTCCCGTGCGAGTCTTGACGCGCGCCCCAGCACGATAATGTGACAACCGAATAATAACGAACGGCCGCGGTGAGTGCACGTTTCCACGCCTTAGAGGGGAGATTGTTCCAGGGGGCGCGTTTCACGCGTAATAAGAATAAAAAAATATACCTACACGTATATTAAAAAAAAATTGTTTTCACGTCTCATTGAAATGCGAACGAGAATGGAAAGAAAAAAAAGACCGTTTCTTGTGTTGCCACGATCGTAATGCTGTCGAGTGCACTTGTACGTACTCCGCACGTGAGAAATAACAACGATTTGAACTGTACGCGTTGAACGTCGAAGCGGTGCCGAACGCACGTGTACCGCGTACTGCGACCCCGCTGTAACGGACGCCTGGTAAAGGGTTGGCAGTGCAATAAGTGCGAACAACCGAGAACGACGGACGAACGTGTTCGGTTTTCACGCACTCTCTTCAATCGGAATCGGTTACGCCGTGGCCCGCGCAGAACAATGTCGTGCGTGGCGCGACATTTCAATGGGAAAAATCAACATAAACATGCATATTACAACGATTTAACTGCGGTTTAAACGACGTTTTGATAGAAGAAAAAATAAATAAATAAAAACACATGGTCTTAACTTTTTACTTCACATCGACGCGACCATTTTAAATTCTTCTCTTCCTGGGCATACGGTTCATAGTTTAGATAACTCGCACTGACAACCTAATTATGAATACAGTATTTAACACTTTTAACACAACGATTGACCTTTTCGAATTTTAAGCTGTTTATGTAAATATCGCGTGTGGTGTACGTTCTAATAACATTACGAACGACGTAAATTTGTTGTCGTACACAATAATATTATTTTTTTTAAATTGTATACGAAAATAACAAAAAAAAACTATTACCTATTGAGTGGAATTATGCGCGTTTCAAATTTGCATAGAACTCTACACACCATATGTAAATGTTGACGTGTCATGTTTTAATTTGTATACGAATTAATTTTAAATAGTTGAAATGAATTTGCAACGTTAGCATTTCCCGCGAAATAGTGTAGTGACTCTTACATACAGTAATATATATTATTATCTCCTTATTTTCGTATAAAATGTTCATGTAGGTATGTGATAATCTTTATTTAAAATACGTTTTACTTCTTGGCTGTCTTCCGCGTAAAAACAATTTTACTTCGTCATCGGAATATCATAAGAAAAACAATGAATATAATGCAAACAATATGTTCTGGAATAGAATCTAAATGATATTATAACAACTGACAAATTGAAGTAATTGGGTCGTAATATAAAGTCTACCATTAATGATGATCTTATTTTATTTATATTTTTATCCTATATGTTTTTCTCTACACAAATATGTTATATAAATATATATGTCGGTCTTCAAGATAAAAATATAATGACCAAGAAACTGACACTTGGATATTTTTAAAGAGAAATAGTGAAAGTAAAATCTGAGATTTTTTTTAGAAAAATATATAACCTGAAAACAATTATTGTTTTTTTTTTTTTTTATTTTGTTCATCACAATACTAAGGACTATAAGAATATTTGTATTCCCAATCGAGTTAATTTTATTATTTTTAACACTTGACCATGAGTGCAGGCAAACAATAGTTTGAAATTAAAATTATTCTCAGAGAAATATTTTTTTAGGTTTGTGTTCGACATTGAAGAGATAAATCTTGAACAGAAATTGTGCACACTCGTTCAAGATTACTTCGGAAACATATCGTTTTAATAATAAGATATTTTTGATCAAAATCAACCAGAATAAGACTATTAAGAATGTAAGACATTTAAATGGCAACATAAATATGTGTATTGAACATGAATTTGTAAACGTCATACGTCTCGAGACATCGAACACTATACAATATTATATTTATAACCGATGTATAGGCTATTGCTTAAACAAATAATAACAGTCTCAACTCGACGTTTTTCGTAGCTCGGCGAGGTTATAATAATATTATATTATTAATATGTATTTCTCATCAGATCGATAGTCATAAATTTGTGTTTACGAAAGATTGTTCACGATCGGAATACCTTTTCACGAACTATTTAAGCTTGACAAGACAACGTGCACGTATTATGTATTTAATAAATACTACTCTAGTACATAATTTGTTACTCGAATGTCACTAGGCTCATAAGAACCTATAGCTGTATATAATTACATTGTTTAAGCACAATAGGCATAATAACGATTAACTAATACATCCATAACCCAAATAATTGTGATGAGCTGTAATTAAAATAAAAAAATAAAAAATGCTGGACTTATTATGGTTTATAGATTGTATAAGTTTATTATGTTATAACATCATTACTAGGACGGTGAAGTTATTGCATGAACACACTCACTAAATTTATTGCATTATTGCATTAAAATGTAAAAAAAATTGCTTTAAAAACATTTAGATATAATAAACAAAACAAAATGTTATATTTATAAAAAAACAATTTTGGTAATGAAATCAAGTTCAATATTTTTCAATTATAAGAAAACTATGAAAAAGCAGTTAAAATTGCACTGAATTAAAAAAAAAATTGCAATAAAAGTGAAAAAAAGCGAAGAAAAAAAAATCGTACTTAAATCAGTTTTTAAGCGAAAAACATGATGAGCAAACTTGGCAATAAATAAATGCATCTGAAAAAAAAAAAAAAAAGAAGCAAACGCTAACAACTCCACTGCATTAAAATCATAGCGCACGGTAATAAATAAATAAAATAAAAATAAACTCGTCAAAATATTTTGTAGTGTAATGCGCGAAGTGCAGATCACGCACAATACGGACGTGAACAAACGTAATTGTGATTGAGATTTGATTTGAAGAAATTCGGTTGACTCACACAGGTGCAGAAGTAGGTATATCGAGTATCCGGAACGTTCATCACCTATACGATCATGGTATTAATAGGTAGGTACGGTGCCTAGCGGTCGATTCGCTTACGTCATTGTACAAAATATTAATTATTCATGGGTTACAGCTGGAGAAAAAAAACACCAAACCTAAATTGTTATTATAATTTCGCGATGACTTACGTGTAGTAATAACTGTCATATTGTTTTGCGCGTAACTTCGTGACATCATGTGTTTTTTTTTATTGTTGATACGAGTTTTCTTATCGGAAAACGAAAAAATAGATAATAATACACTCGTATAAATGCTATTGCAGGTTATCCGTTCCACGACCGAGTATACGCGAAGAGCGATCACGATGAATATGATTTTGAAATGCTGTTGTTCGCGTTTCTATTTCATTATATTTTTTTCAGTTAGATCGTAACACTTTTAATTTCTGTTACATAATATACACGAATTCTGTCAAAATCGTCGTGTCCACCATTTCGTGAAAAAAAATCCTTAACTCCATAAATACAGGCTATTTGTACGGCTTTAACTGCGTATAATAATTGCTTGATATGTTTTTCACGTCGGCTGGAATTATATAAAGAAAAAAAGAAAAATATTGATTTGTAAACGAGACCACTATTATACACAGATGATGTAACGTACTATTCTTGTTAGCGTAAAACCCTTGTTATTTCACAGGTAAAATTCTCAGGTAACTCGTGTGAGAAAATTCCGTTTCACGAATACAGCCTTCGGGGATTTTTCTTATGTCAAATTATTTTTTGCTACACAATTTCCCATCATGGTTAACTGCATCAAAAGAGTATTGCAATATTTTTCAATTTCCATTTTTATTAAAATATTTTTACAAATCACAAATAGCTATTGTGTACTTTGAACCCGTTATGTTTTTCGAATCTTAAGATCTTTTTGAATTTTAAGATCAATTTTGAATTCTGATTGAAGAATAATTACATTTAAATGTCGCAAGACTACAGTTAATTATAATGATAACGAGTATCTAAATAAAAAAAATATAAAAAAAAACCGTGCCAAAATAATGACCAACACACGCGAAATGTTTACTTCGTAATTGAATTTAAATTAAAATCGTTTTTACCTTAACGTTTTTAATGCCGAATATACATAATGTTTCGTTAAAAAAATACTTTACTCCAATACTTATAGACGTATTGAATTATTATTTTGTGATAGGCATTACTGCAAAATTTACGAGTCGTTTGGTTCGTAGCTCTTCGATTTGCACATTTGCTATAAATAGTGTTTTTGATAAATTCTCATTGTTTATTATTTAAGCGTTAAGTTTGTTATTGTAAAATAAATGTGATACTAACGTGTTGTGTATACGGTTACAGGACGCAGACGACTGATATTTCGATGGCTTCTGACGAGTTAACTGCACAATTTGATCCGTATCAGGAAATGGAAAACTATTTGGAAAAAGTGGCTGTAAGTTTTGTTTAATTTTTTTTTTTATTTGCCGTGCGTAATTTTACTCAAGAAGCGAAATGATAAATATAAAATATACACACTCGATACATGTATTTATAGATTTATATTATACATGTGTAATATTTAGAATTATTGTTTATACTTGACAATATATTTTTACTCCAAGAGTTATTTTTAAAACGTCATTTTCTAACTTATAGACCGTAATGCACCATATGTATCATAACGTTTTTATTGTTAATTTTTAACCTAACCTAATTGGTGGATTTTAATTTTGTATGAGAACAGAAACAAGTTCACTCTTATTTTTGTTTTTGTCGCTTTTAACGGAAGAAACGCTATTTTTATACACTTTAAATGGTACTATTTATAAATAATTCAATTTGCATATCTGTAGCGAAAATGGAACTATTAGTAGTCATATTTTTACTTAATATGTTTCACCTTCTAATTCAGTTTCTATATAATAAAATTAAGTGCTTCGAGTGAATTTGAATAATTACAATAGTAAGTAGGTATATGGTAATTTGGTATGCTATAAGACCTAGGTTTTTCGGTATAAATATTAAATACTTTTTATTGCTATTTTTTTTTCTTTATAATAACCTTGAAATGTATATGTCCGTCATTATTTTTTATATATGACATATAATACGGAACGTAATTAGAATGTTCATGGTTAAGTAAAAATGTTGGAAATTATATTCAAATCATAATTAAATA
Organism: Sipha maydis; assembly: GCA_034509805.1. Lineage (NCBI taxonomy): Eukaryota > Metazoa > Arthropoda > Insecta > Hemiptera > Aphididae > Sipha > Sipha maydis. The sequence continues at coordinate 3,112 of JASXSY010000029.1, read as the reverse complement.
CTCACGCCATATACTATATTTTTATTAGCGAAATCAACGTTTATGAAGTTGTCGCTGTCTTCTACGATTTTTTAAAGTTAAACTTATTTCAAAATACCTTATAGAATATAAAAATTCGTTATCCAAATAGGCAATACTAACAAATTTACGATAACGATTGTGTAATAAAATTGACTTTTTAAACATCAAGGTTGCACAAACAAATATATTTTTAATTGACTTTTATTCGATCGATCATTTAATAATTTATATAATATTGTAACTGAATTATTTCAATCTGTAACGACAATATTACTGATCATTGAAAATATTTTGTATGGATCATTATTTCTATGCCTAGTGATATACTATAATTCGCTGTTTAAGCATTATCAATAAGAATTATTCGGAATACTACTCGAAAACGAATGTAATAAAAACGTACCTGATAATATATTCAATCATAGACTTTTAAATTAATAGTGTTGGAAGAAAGAATACTGCTGCAACTAAACGTAAGAAAATGTATATATAATAGTCAACCTTCTACATACAAGGAGCAATTAAACGATTCATTCGTCCAAATATTTTCAATATTGTCTACATATTTTCAATGTTATTTTTTTTCTTATACTTGAACATAAATTATCTTTAAAATCGTTATTTTTAAAATTTTGTCTAGTTTAATTAGTAGTTGTTTGTTTTCTTTGCAAATGTATAATTTAATTGTTTATAGAATAATATGTTGTTATTAAATATGATGTTGTGAATTGCATATGAACAACGAAATTAGCTGCAATCGTCTTCACAAGAAAGATGCTAGTTATTTTTTAACATTTCACAATAATTAATTAAAACTAAATAATTAACTTACATCGTTATTATACCAAGGAATATAACGTTACGAACTCTTGTCGTGTGAACGATGCGAAGAGTTTTGTCCGATTAAGAAAATTGATGTAGGTTTTCTTCGAATAATCTCATTTTCACGATTATTTTATGTTTATGTGGAAAAAATAACCTTATACAGTTGATGTGCACAGTGTAACATTCGAAAATAATATCCTTTGAAATAAAACCACTTTACCTATACCGTCTTAAATTCGTTGGATAATGTCTTATACAAACACTGAAACACAACTTTTTATTTAATTTTTTCTTTTTTTGTTTACCTACTTGAGCAGTATTATATTTTATTCCGATTTTCTTTCACAAAAGTATAAAGCAAATATTGTTCAATCTTGGTCGTATTATAATGCTATTGTACTTAAACAGCACACGCCATAAAAAAATACACAATTCCATTAGCCACAACGTTGACATGAGGTTTGGCTGTGGTGTTTGTGGGTATAATAGTAAATATTTCATTTACGAATGATTTTCGAAACTAACATTTCGTTCGATGTTGCTTTTTATAAGCCACTGAACATAATATTTTATTGAACGAACCTCGACGTTGTGGTCTTACGTATTCCATTATTTATTAATTAATAACCATCTGTCTTTTCGTTAATTAACAGTCTATTATCTTTGCTTTACATCGATGCATCTATACTTAACGACAATTTGTGTATAACGTTATATTTTTATCATCATCACGTTAGCTGGTGACGATAACAAAACGACAACAGTAAGAATCGGAGTGTTAACGGGCGAATTTAATCAATGCGTTTCGTAATCCAAAAAATATTAAAACGGAAAATCGTCAAGCAAATACTTCGTAGACGATTGAGTTATGCATTTGTTGTTCTCCGTTAATTCTCCGGCACTTGCCATTTCGATACGTTCCTAGTTCGTTTTATTGTAACTGTTTTATGTACGTTTTGTATGTATTTATTCCAAGTTTAAACACTAATAATTGTATTAGCTGTTTTTATACCGACATAACAACTATTTGATTATCTAACAGAGTAATAAAATACGAGCTGAGCAATTATGTCTATAGATCAAAATCACTAACGGGAAACACTCGATTGTTCCCTCGGATATCTGACTTAAACCAACCCTTCTGCAGTAAATATTTACTTTATGTAATATGAAGTATCTCATTTAAAAATGAATAATATTAATTATAAGTTATTATATTCGCATTGATCATTGTTTGTTATGATTGATTTAAGAACGTTCTTATAGATATAAATTATACATAATACATAGGTATACCATCTAATCCAACCTTGAAATAACATGGTAATAACTAAGTATTTTAATGGTATAATTAAACAAACGGTTAAGAAACATTATGACATAAAGAAGTACCCATGACTATAGGTAAAATAATATTATAATACTTGTGCATATAATAATTAGACTGTATACATTTTCTTAAGCCGAACTGATTAGAAATTAGTTTTAACATTATTTATTGGCATTTTTTGCCGATTTCTATGCAAATAGTGTACACATTTCGAAACACTCACAACTTCATTACATATTTTAATACTTCAAAACTGTATGGATGTTGCTTTATCAAAATGACACGTTTTCCATAATTGTATATTGATTTACTCTCAGAACGAACAGTATTAACCTGTATACCTGTAATCGTTATATCTATGTTCTGAGGAATTATATTAATCAAAAACGAATTATACTTTTTATCATCTAAAATATTTTCACTAAGTACTCATATTGTTATCAAAAATACAATATATTATTGAGCGTAGTGTATATGTACCAAAAAACATTTTTCATGAACTATATTAAAAAGTGTTTTTCAATCGATATCAATGTAAGTTGAATATAAGTATTTAACAACTTAATTTCCTGTTTTTACTAACTATGCATCAATGTGTATATTGATAATTATTGAAAACGTGTTTTATGTAAAATAACACAATATAATCATTAGTCTCATAAGAATATTTTCTATTATAAGTAATTTATTGGTAATTCAATAGTTTTAATTAATGTTCGATTGGCAATGCAGGCTGCAATCGATAAGCATACATTTTTTTTCGAATTAGCTCGTGCATGCGTGATAAATGAAAATCGTTACCTGGGAATTATCATGATTACTAAGTGTTGTATAGAGATAATTTTTTAATCATATAGATGAAGATAAGAGACTTATAATAATTTAATTATCTAGTTAATGATAGAAATCAACATTTATTGTTCAGATAAAAAATAT